>OZ005741.1:159448429-159930929 GCA_963930735.1 Dioctria linearis
ATGTATCCTAAGGGTGGGAGCAGGAGTAGTTCCCGAGAAATCTTCAAACATCCTCACCTTTGCTCGATTCGGGAATTTCGTTTGTGATATATTCTTAATTGGTTAAATGATTGCTCTTTTAGGAAAGTCCACCGTAATTTTTGGACAGCATTGCTATTTTAACGTTTTAATAGGATCATCTGAAGATATTGAGATGTATCCTAAGGTGGAAGCAGGAGTAGTTCCCGAGAAATCTTCAAACATCCTCACCTTTGCTCGATTCGGGAAATTTCCGTTTGTGATATATTCTTAATTGGTTAAATGATTGCTCTTTTAGGGAAAAGTCCACCGTAATTTTGGACAGCAATTGCTATTTTAACGTTTAATGGGAGCTTCTGAAGATATTGAGATGTATCCTAAGGTGGGAGTAGGAGTAGTTCCCGAGAAATCTTCAAACATCCTCACCTTTGCTCGATTCGGCAATTTCGTTTGTGATATATTCTTAATTGGTTAAATGATTGCTCTTTTAGGGAAAGTCCACCGTAATTTTAGACAGCATTGCTATTTTAACGTTTAATAGGATCTTCTGAAGATATTGAGATATATCCTATGGTGGGAGCAGGAGTAGTTCCGAGAAAATCTTCAAACATCCTCACCTTTGCTCGATTCGGGAAATTTCGTTTGTGATATATTCTTAATTGGTTAAATGATTGCTCTTTTAGGGAAAGTCCACCGTAATTTTGGGACAGCATTGCTATTTTAACGTTTAATAGGATCTTCGGAAGATATTGAGATGTATCCTAAGGTGGGAGCAGGAGTAGTTCCCGAGAAATCTTCAAACATCCTGACCTTTGCTCGATTCGGGAATTTTCGTTTGTGATATATTCTTAATTGGTTAAATGATTGCTCTTTTAGGGAAAGTCCACCGTAATTTTGGACAGCATTGCTATTTTAACGTTTAATAGGATCTTCTGAAGATATTGAGATGTATCCTAAGGTGGGAGCAGGAGTAGTTCCCGAGAAATCTTCAAACATCCTCACCTTTGCTCGATTCGGCAATTTCGTTTGTGATATATTCTTAATTGGTTAAATGATTGCTCTTTTAGGGAAAAGTCCACCGTAATTTTAGGACAGCATTGCTATTTTAAACGTTTAATAGGATCTTCTGAAGATATTGAGATATATCCTATGGTGGGAGCAGGAGTAGTTCCCGAGAAATCTTCAAACAATCCTCACCTTTGCTCGATTCGGGAATTTCGTTTTGTGATATATTTCTTAATTGGTTAAATGATTGCTCTTTTAGGGAAAGTCCACCGTAATTTTTGGACAGCATTTGCTATTTTAACGTTTAATAGGATCTTCTGAAGATATTGAGATGTATCCTAAGGTGGGAGCAGGAGTAGTTCCCGAGAAATCTTCAAACATCCTGACCTTTGCTCGATTCGGGAATTTTCGTTTGTGATATATTCTTAATTGGTTAAATGATTGCTCTTTTAGGGAAAGTCCACCGTAATTTTTGGACAGCATTGCTATTTGAACGTTTAATAGGATCTTCTGAAGATATTGAGATATATCCTAAGGTGGGAGCAGGAGTAGTTCCCGAGAAAATCTTCAAACATCCTCACCTTTTGCTCGATTCGGGAATTTCGTTTGTGATATATTCTTAATTGGTTAAATGATTGCTCTTTTAGGGAAAGTCCACCGTAATTTTGGACAGCATTGCTATTTTAAACAGTTTAGTAGGATCTTCTGAAGATATTGAGATGTATCCTAAGGTGGGAGCAGGAGTAGTTCCCGAGAAATCTTCAAACATCCTCACCTTTGCTCGATTCGGGAATTTCGTTTGTGATATATTCTTAATTGGTTAAATGATTGCTCTTTTAGGGAAAGTCCACCGTAATTTTGGACAGCATTGCTATTTGAACGTTTAACAGGATCTTCTGAAGATATTGAGATATATCCTAAGGTGGGAGCAGGAGTAGTTCCCGAGAAATCTTCAAACATCCTCACCTTTGCTCGATTCGGGAATTTCGTTTGTGATATATTCTTAATTGGTTAAATGATTGCTCTTTTAGGGAAAGTCCACCGTAATTTTGGACAGCATTGCTATTTTAACGTTTAATAGGATCTTCTGAAGATATTGAGATGTATCCTAAGGTGGGAGCAGGAGTAGTTCCCGAGAAATCTTCAAACATCCTCACCTTTGCTCGATTCGGGAATTTCGTTTGTGATATATTCTTAATTGGTTAAATGATTGCTCTTTTAGGGAAAGTCCACCGTAATTTTGGACAGCATTGCTATTTTAACGTTTAATAGGACGTTCTGAAGATATTGAGATATATCCTAAGGTGGGAGCAGGAGTAGTTCCCGAGAAATCTTCAAACATCCTCACCTTTGCTCGATTCGGGAATTTCGTTTGTGATATATTCTTAATTGGTTAAATGATTGCTCTTTTAGGGAAAGTCCACCGTAATTTTGGACAGCATTACTATTTTAACGTTTAATGGGAGCTTCTGAAGATATTGAGATGTATCCTAAGGTGGAAGCAGGAGTAGTTCCCGAGAAATCTTCAAACATCCTGACCTTTGCTCGATTCGGGAATTTCGTTTGTGATATATTCTTAATTGGTTAAATGATTGCTCTTTTAGGGAAAGTCCACCGTAATTTTGGACAGGATTGCTATTTTGACGTTTATTGGGAGCTTCTGAAGATATTGAGATGTATCCTAAGGTGGGAGCAGGAGTAGTTCCCGAGAAATCTTCAAACATCCTCACCTTTGCTCGATTCGGGAATTTCGTTTGTGATATATTCTTAATTGGTTAAATGATTGCTCTTTTAGGGAAAGTCCACCGTAATTTTGGACAGCATTACTATTTTAACGTTTAATGGGAGCTTCTGAAGATATTGAGATGTATCCTAAGGTGGAAGCAGGAGTAGTTCCCGAGAAATCTTCAAACATCCTGACCTTTGCTCGATTCGGCAATTTCGTTTGTGATATATTCTTAATTGGTTAAATGATTGCTCTTTTAGGGAAAGTCCACCGTAATTTTGGACAGCATTGCTATTTTAACGTTTAATAGGATCTTCTGAAGATATTGAGATGTATCCTAAGGTGGGGGCAGGAGTAGTTCCCGAGAAATCTTCAAACATCCTCACCTTTGCTCGATTCGGGAATTTCGTTTGTGATATATTCTTAATTGGTTAAATGATTGCTCTTTTAGGGATAGTCCACCGTAATTTTGAACAGCATTGCTATTTTAACGTTTAATGGGAGCTTCTGAAGATATTGAGATGTATCCTAAGGTGGAAGCAGGAGTAGTTCCCGAGAAATCTTCAAACATCCTCACCTTTGCTCGATTCGGGAATTTCGTTTGTGATATATTCTTAATTGGTTAAATGATTGCTCTTTTAGGGAAAGTCCCACCGTAATTTTTGGACAGCATTGCTATTTTAACGTTTAATAGGATCTTCTGAAGATAGTGAGATGTATCCTAAGGTGGAAGCAGGAGTAGTTCCCGAGAAATCTTCAAACATCCTCACCTTTGCTCGATTCGGGAATTTCGTTTGTGATATATTCTTAATTGGTTAAATGATTGCTCTTTTAGGGAAAAGTCCACCGTAATTTTGGACAGCATTGCTATTTTAAACGTTTAATGGGAGCTTCTGAAGATATTGAGATGTATCCTAAGGTGGGAGTAGGAGTAGTTTCCCGAGAAATCTTCAAACATCCTCACCTTTGCTCGATTCGGCAATTTCGTTTGTGATATATTCTTAATTGGTTAAATGATTGCTCTTTTAGGGAAAGTCCACCGTAATTTTGGACAGCATTGCTACTATAACGTTTAATAGGATCTTCTGAAGATATTGAGATATATCCTATGGTGGGGAGCAGGAGTAGTTCCCGAGAAATCTTCAAAACATCCTCACCTTTGCTCGATTCGGGAATTTCGTTTTGTGATATATTCTTAATTGGTTAAATGATTGCTCTTTTAGGGAAAGTCCACCGTAAATTTTGGACAGCATTGCTATTTTTAACGTTTAATAGGATCTTCTGAAGATATTGAGATGTATCCTAAGGTGGGGAGCAGGAGTAGTTTCCCGAGAAATCTTCAAAACATCCTGACCTTTGCTCGATTCGGGAATTTTTGTTTGTGATATATTCTTAATTGGTTAAATGATTGCTCTTTTAGGGAAAGTCCCACCGTAATTTTTGGACAGCATTGCTAGTTGAAACGTTTTAATAGGGACGTTCTGAAGATATTGAGATATATCCTAAGGTGGGAGCAGGAGTAGTTCCCGAGAAATCTTCAAACATCCTCACCTTTGCTCGATTCGGGAATTTCGTTTGTGATATATTCTTAATTGGTTAAATGATTGCTCTTTTAGGGAAAGTCCACCGTAATTTTTGGACAGCATTACTATTTTTAACGTTTAATGGGAGGCTTCTGAAGATATTGAGATGTATCCTAAGGTGGAAAGCAGGAGTAGTTTCCCGAGAAATCTTCAAAACATCCTGGACCTTTGCTCGATTCGGGAATTTTCGTTTGTGATATATTCTTAATTGGTTAAATGATTGCTCTTTTAGGGAAAGTCCACCGTAATTTTGGACAGGATTGCTATTTTGACGTTTATTGGGAGCTTCTGAAGATATTGAGATGTATCCTAAGGTGGGAGCAGGGAGTAGTTCCCGAGAAATCTTCAAAACATCCTCACCTTTGCTCGATTCGGGAATTTCGTTTTGTGATATATTCTTAATTGGTTAAATGATTGCTCTTTTTAGGGAAAGTCCACCGTAATTTTGGACAGCATTACTATTTTAACGTTTAATGGGAGCTTCTGAAGATATTGAGATGTATCCTAAGGTGGAAGCAGGAGTAGTTCCCGAGAAATCTTCAAACATCCCTGACCTTTGCTCGATTCGGCAATTTTCGTTTGTGATATATTTCTTAATTGGTTAAATGATTGCTCTTTTAGGGAAAGTCCACCGTAATTTTGGACAGCATTGCTATTTTATCGTTTAATAGGAATCTTCTGAAGATATTGAGATGTATCCTAAGGTGGGGGGCAGGAGTAGTTCCCGAGAAATCTTCAAAACATCCTCACCTTTGCTCGATTCGGGAATTTCGTTTGTGATATATTCTTAATTGGTTTAAATGATTGCTCTTTTAGGGATAGTCCCACCGTAATTTTTGAAACAGCATTGCTATTTTAAACGTTTAAATGGGAGCTTCTGAAGATATTGAGATGTAATCCTAAGGTGTAAGCAGGAGTAGTTCCCGAGAAATCTTCAAACATCCTCACCTTTGCTCGATTCGGGAATTTCGTTTGTGATATATTCTTAATTGGTTAAATGATTGCTCTTTTAGGGAAAGTCCACCGTAATTTTGGACAGCATTGCTATTTTAACTTTTAATAGGATCTTCTGAAGATATTGAGATGTATCCTAAGGTAGGAGCAGGAGTAGTTCCCGAGAAATCTTCAAACATCCTCACCTTTGCTCGATTCGGGAATTTCGTTTGTGATATATTCTTAATTGGTTAAATGATTGCTCTTTTAGGGAAAGTCCACCGTAATTTTGGACAGCATTGCTATTTTAACGTTTAGTAGGATCTTCTGAAGATATTGAGATGTATCCTAAGGTGGAAGCAGGAGTAGTTCCCGAGAAATCTTCAAACATCCTCACCTTTGCTCGATTCGGCAATTTCGTTTGTGATATATTCTTAATTGGTTAAATGATTGCTCTTTTAGGGAAAGTCCACCGTAATTTTGGACAGCATTGCTATTTTAACGTTTAATGGGAGCTTCTGAAGATATTGAGATGTATCCTAAGTTGGGAGCAGGAATAGTTCCCGAGAAATCTTCAAACATCCTCACCTTTGCTCGATTCGGGAATTTCGTTTGTGATATATTCTTAATTGGTTAAATGATTGCTCTTTTAGGGAAAGTCCACCGTAATTTTGGACAGCATTGCTATTTGAACGTTTAACAGGATCTTCTGAAGATATTGAGATATATCCTAAGGTGGGAGCAGGAGTAGTTCCCGAGAAATCTTCAAACATCCTCACCTTTGCTCGATTCGGGAATTTCGTTTGTGATATATTCTTAATTGGTTAAATGATTGCTCTTTTAGGGAAAGTCCACCGTAATTTTGGACAGCATTGCTATTTTAACGTTTAATAGGATCTTCTGAAGATATTGAGATGTATCCTAAGGTGGGAGCAAGAGTAGTTCCCGAGAAATCTTCAAACATCCTCACCTTTGCTTGATTCGGGATTTTCGATTGTGATATATTCTTAATTGGTTAAATGATTGCTCTTTTAGGGAAAGTCCACCGTAATTTTGGACAGCATTGCTATTTTAACGTTTAATAGGATCTTCTGAAGATATTGAGATGTATCCTAAGGTGGGAGCAGGAGTAGTTCCCCGAGAAATTTTCAAACATCCTCACCTTTGCTCGATTCGGGAATTTCGTTTGTGATATATTCTTAATTGGTTAAATGATTGCTCTTTTAGGGAAAGTCCACCGTAATTTTGGACAGCATTGCTATTTGAACGTTTAACAGGATCTTCTGAAGATATTGAGATATATCCTAAGGTGGGAGCAGGAGTAGTTCCCGAGAAATCTTCAAACATCCTCACCTTTGCTCGATTCGGGAATTTCGTTTGTGATATATTCTTAATTGGTTAAATGATTGCTCTTTTAGGGAAAGTCCACCGTAATTTTGGACAGCATTGCTATTTTAACGTTTAATAGGATCTTCTGAAGATATTGAGATGTATCCTAAGGTGGGAGCAGGAGTAGTTCCCGAGAAATCTTCAAACATCCTGACCTTTGCTCGATTCGGGAATTTCGTTTGTGATATATTCTTAATTGGTTAAATGATTGCTCTTTTAGGGAAAGTCCACCGTAATTTTGGACAGCATTGCTAGTTGAACGTTTAATAGGATCTTCTGAAGATATTGAGATATATCCTAAGGTGGGAGCAGGAGTAGTTCCCGAGAAATCTTCAAACATCCTCACCTTTGCTCGATTCGGGAATTTCGTTTGTGATATATTCTTAATTGGTTAAATGATTGCTCTTTTAGGGAAAGTCCACCGTAATTTTGGACAGCATTGCTATTTTAACATTTAGTAGGATCTTCTGAAGATATTGAGATGTATCCTAAGGTGGGAGCAGGAGTAGTTTCCCGAGAAATCTTCAAACATCCTCACCTTTGCTCGATTCGGGAATTTCGTTTGTGATATATTCTTAATTGGTTAAATGATTGCTCTTTTAGGGAAAGTCCACCGTAATTTTGGACAGCATTGCTATTTGAACGTTTAACAGGATCTTCTGAAGATATTGAGATATATCCTAAGGTGGGAGCAGGAGTAGTTCCCGAGAAATCTTCAAACATCCTCACCTTTGCTCGATTCGGGAATTTCGTTTGTGATATATTCTTAATTGGTTAAATGATTGCTCTTTTAGGGAAAGTCCACCGTAATTTTGGACAGCATTGCTATTTTAACGTTTAATAGGATCTTCTGAAGATATTGAGATGTATCCTAAGGTGGGAGCAGGAGTAGTTCCCGAGAAATCTTCAAACATCCTCACCTTTGCTCGATTCGGGAATTTCGTTTGTGATATATTCTTAATTGGTTAAATGATTGCTCTTTTAGGGAAAGTCCACCGTAATTTTGGACAGCATTGCTATTTTAACGTTTAATAGGATCTTCTGAAGATAGTGAGATGTATCCTAAGGTGGAAGCAGGAGTAGTTCCCGAGAAATCTTCAAACATCCTCACCTTTGCTCGATTTGGGAATTTCGTTTGTGATATATTCTTAATTGGTTAAATGATTGCTCTTTTAGGGAAAGTCCACCGTAATTTTGGACAGCATTGCTATTTTAACGTTTAATGGGAGCTTCTGAAGATATTGAGATGTATCCTAAGGTGGGAGTAGGAGTAGTTCCCGAGAAATCTTCAAACATCCTCACCTTTGCTCGATTCGGCAATTTCGTTTGTGATATATTCTTAATTGGTTAAATGATTGCTCTTTTAGGGAAAGTCCACCGTAATTTTGGACAGCATTGCCACTATAACGTTTAATAGGATCTTCTGAAGATATTGAGATATATCCTATGGTGGGAGCAGGAGTAGTTCCCGAGAAATCTTCAAACATCCTCACCTTTGCTCGATTCGGGAATTTCGTTTGTGATATATTCTTAATTGGTTAAATGATTGCTCTTTTAGGGAAAGTCCACCGTAATTTTGGACAGCATTGCTATTTTAACGTTTAATAGGATCTTCTGAAGATATTGAGATGTATCCTAAGGTGGGAGCAGGAGTAGTTCCCGAGAAATCTTCAAACATCCTGACCTTTGCTCGATTCGGGAATTTCGTTTGTGATATATTCTTAATTGGTTAAATGATTGCTCTTTTAGGGAAAGTCCACCGTAATTTTGGACAGCATTGCTAGTTGAACGTTTAATAGGATGTTCTGAAGATATTGAGATATATCCTAAGGTGGGAGCAGGAGTAGTTCCCGAGAAATCTTCAAACATCCTCACCTTTGCTCGATTCGGGAATTTCGTTTGTGATATATTCTTAATTGGTTAAATGATTGCTCTTTTAGGGAAAGTCCACCGTAATTTTGGACAGCATTACTATTTTAACGTTTAATGGGAGCTTCTGAAGATATTGAGATGTATCCTAAGGTGGAAGCAGGAGTAGTTCCCGAGAAATCTTCAAACATCCTGACCTTTGCTCGATTCGGGAATTTCGTTTGTGATATATTCTTAATTGGTTAAATGATTGCTCTTTTAGGGAAAGTCCACCGTAATTTTGGACAGGATTGCTATTTTGACGTTTATTGGGAGCTTCTGAAGATATTGAGATGTATCCTAAGGTGGGAGCAGGAGTAGTTCCCGAGAAATCTTCAAACATCCTCACCTTTGCTCGATTCGGGAATTTCGTTTGTGATATATTCTTAATTGGTTAAATGATTGCTCTTTTAGGGAAAGTCCACCGTAATTTTGGACAGCATTACTATTTTAACGTTTAATGGGAGCTTCTGAAGATATTGAGATGTATCCTAAGGTGGAAGCAGGAGTAGTTCCCGAGAAATCTTCAAACATCCTGACCTTTGCTCGATTCGGCAATTTCGTTTGTGATATATTCTTAATTGGTTAAATGATTGCTCTTTTAGGGAAAGTCCACCGTAATTTTGGACAGCATTGCTATTTTAACGTTTAATAGGATCTTCTGAAGATATTGAGATGTATCCTAAGGTGGGGGCAGGAGTAGTTCCCGAGAAATCTTCAAACATCCTCACCTTTGCTCGATTCGGGAATTTCGTTTGTGATATATTCTTAATTGGTTAAATGATTGCTCTTTTAGGGATAGTCCACCGTAATTTTGAACAGCATTGCTATTTTAACGTTTAATGGGAGCTTCTGAAGATATTGAGATGTATCCTAAGGTGGAAGCAGGAGTAGTTCCCGAGAAATCTTCAAACATCCTCACCTTTGCTCGATTCGGGAATTTCGTTTGTGATATATTCTTAATTGGTTAAATGATTGCTCTTTTAGGGAAAGTCCACCGTAATTTTGGACAGCATTGCTATTTTAACTTTTAATAGGATCTTCTGAAGATATTGAGATGTATCCTAAGGTAGGAGCAGGAGTAGTTCCCGAGAAATCTTCAAACATCCTCACCTTTGCTCGATTCGGGAATTTCGTTTGTGATATATTCTTAATTGGTTAAATGATTGCTCTTTTAGGGAAAGTCCACCGTAATTTTGGACAGCATTGCTATTTTAACGTTTAATAGGATCTTCTGAAGATATTGAGATGTATCCTAAGGTGGGAGCAAGAGTAGCTCCCGAGAAATCTTCAAACATCCTCACCTTTGCTTGATTCGGGATTTTCGATTGTGATATATTCTTAATTGGTTAAATGATTGCTCTTTTAGGGAAAGTCCACCGTAATTTTGGACAGCATTGCTATTTTAACGTTTAATAGGATCTTCTGAAGATATTGAGATGTATCCTAAGGTGGGAGCAGGAGTAGTTCCCGAGAAATTTTCAAACATCCTCACCTTTGCTCGATTCGGGAATTTCGTTTGTGATATATTCTTAATTGGTTAAATGATTGCTCTTTTAGGGAAAGTCCACCGTAATTTTGGACAGCATTGCTATTTGAACGTTTAACAGGATCTTCTGAAGATATTGAGATATATCCTAAGGTGGGAGCAGGAGTAGTTCCCGAGAAATCTTCAAACATCCTCACCTTTGCTCGATTCGGGAATTTCGTTTGTGATATATTCTTAATTGGTTAAATGATTGCTCTTTTAGGGAAAGTCCACCGTAATTTTGGACACAATTGCTATTTTAACGTTTAATAGGATCTTCTGAAGATATTGAGATGTATCCTAAGGTGGGAGCAGGAGTAGTTCCCGAGAAATCTTCAAACATCCTCACCTTTGCTCGATTCGGGAATTTCGTTTGTGATATATTCTTAATTGGTTAAATGATTGCTCTTTTAGGGAAAGTCCACCGTAATTTTGGACAGCATTGCTATTTTAACGTTTAATAGGATCTTCTGAAGATATTGAGATGTATCCTAAGGTGGAAGCAGGAGTAGTTCCCGAGAAATCTTCAAACATCCTCACCTTTGCTCGATTCGGGAATTTCGTTTGTGATATATTCTTAATTGGTTAAATGATTGCTCTTTTAGGGAAAGTCCACCGTAATTTTGGACAGCATTGCTATTTTAACGTTTAATGGGAGCTTCTGAAGATATTGAGATGTATCCTAAGGTGGAAGCAGGAGTAGTTCCCGAGAAATCTTCAAACATCCTCACCTTTGCTCGATTCGGGAATTTCGTTTGTGATATATTCTTAATTGGTTAAATGATTGCTCTTTTAGGGAAAGTCCACCGTAATTTTGGACAGCATTGCTATTTTAACGTTTAATGGGAGCTTCTGAAGATATTGAGATGTATCCTAAGGTGGGAGTAGGAGTAGTTCCCGAGAAATCTTCAAACATCCTCACCTTTGCTCGATTCGGCAATTTCGTTTGTGATATATTCTTAATTGGTTAAATGATTGCTCTTTTAGGGAAAGTCCACCGTAATTTTAGACAGCATTGCTATTTTAACGTTTAATAGGATCTTCTGAAGATATTGAGATATATCCTATGGTGGGAGCAGGAGTAGTTCCCGAGAAATCTTCAAACATCCTCACCTTTGCTCGATTCGGGAATTTCGTTTGTGATATATTCTTAATTGGTTAAATGATTGCTCTTTTAGGGAAAGTCCACCGTAATTTTGGACAGCATTGCTATTTTAACGTTTAATAGGATCTTCTGAAGATATTGAGATGTATCCTAAGGTGGGAGCAGGAGTAGTTCCCGAGAAATCTTCAAACATCCTCACCTTTGCTCGATTCGGGAATTTCGTTTGTGATATATTCTTAATTGGTTAAATGATTGCTCTTTTAGGGAAAGTCCACCGTAATTTTGGACAGCATTGCTATTTTAACGTTTAATAGGATCTTCTGAAGATATTGAGATGTATCCTAAGGTGGGAGCAGGAGTAGTTCCCGAGAAATCTTCAAACATCCTCACCTTTGCTCGATTCGGCAATTTCGTTTGTGATATATTCTTAATTGGTTAAATGATTGCTCTTTTAGGGAAAGTCCACCGTAATTTTAGACAGCATTGCTAGTTGAACGTTTAATAGGATGTTCTGAAGATATTGAGATATATCCTAAGGTGGGAGCAGGAGTAGTTCCCGAGAAATCTTCAAACATCCTCACCTTTGCTCGATTCGGGAATTTCGTTTGTGATATATTCTTAATTGGTTAAATGATTGCTCTTTTAGGGAAAGTCCACAGTAATTTTGGACAGCATTACTATTTTAACGTTTAATGGGAGCTTCTGAAGATATTGAGATGTATCCTAAGGTGGAAGCAGGAGTAGTTCCCGAGAAATCTTCAAACATCCTGACCTTTGCTCGATTCGGGAATTTCGTTTGTGATATATTCTTAATTGGTTAAATGATTGCTCTTTTAGGGAAAGTCCATCGTAATTTTGGACAGCATTACTATTTTAACGTTTAATGGGAGCTTCTGAAGATATTGAGATGTATCCTAAGGTGGAAGCAGGAGTAGTTCCCGAGAAATCTTCAAACATCCTGACCTTTGCTCGATTCGGCAATTTCGTTTGTGATATATTCTTAATTGGTTAAATGATTGCTCTTTTAGGGAAAGTCCACCGTAATTTTGGACAGCATTGCTATTTTAACGTTTAATAGGATCTTCTGAAGATATTGAGATGTATCCTAAGGTGGGGGCAGGAGTAGTTCCCGAGAAATCTTCAAACATCCTCACCTTTGCTCGATTCGGGAATTTCGTTTGTGATATATTCTTAATTGGTTAAATGATTGCTCTTTTAGGGATAGTCCACCGTAATTTTGAACAGCATTGCTATTTTAACGTTTAATGGGAGCTTCTGAAGATATTGAGATGTATCCTAAGGTGGAAGCAGGAGTAGTTCCCGAGAAATCTTCAAACATCCTCACCTTTGCTCGATTCGGGAATTTCGTTTGTGATATATTCTTAATTGGTTAAATGATTGCTCTTTTAGGGAAAGTCCACCGTAATTTTGGACAGCATTGCTATTTTAACTTTTAATAGGATCTTCTGAAGATATTGAGATGTATCCTAAGGTAGGAGCAGGAGTAGTTCCCGAGAAATCTTCAAACATCCTCACCTTTGCTCGATTCGGGAATTTCGTTTGTGATATATTCTTAATTGGTTAAATGATTGCTCTTTTAGGGAAAGTCCACCGTAATTTTGGACAGCATTGCTATTTTAACGTTTAGTAGGATCTTCTGAAGATATTGAGATGTATCCTAAGGTGGAAGCAGGAGTAGTTCCCGAGAAATCTTCAAACATCCTCACCTTTGCTCGATTCGGCAATTTCGTTTGTGATATATTCTTAATTGGTTAAATGATTGCTCTTTTAGGGAAAGTCCACCGTAATTTTGGACAGCATTGCTATTTTAACGTTTAATGGGAGCTTCTGAAGATATTGAGATGTATCCTAAGTAGGGAGCAGGAATAGTTCCCGAGAAATCTTCAAACATCCTCACCTTTGCTCGATTCGGGAATTTCGTTTGTGATATATTCTTAATTGGTTAAATGATTGCTCTTTTAGGGAAAGTCCACCGTAATTTTGGACAGCATTGCTATTTGAACGTTTAACAGGATCTTCTGAAGATATTGAGATATATCCTAAGGTGGGAGCAGGAGTAGTTCCCGAGAAATCTTCAAACATCCTCACCTTTGCTCGATTCGGGAATTTCGTTTGTGATATATTCTTAATTGGTTAAATGATTGCTCTTTTAGGGAAAGTCCACCGTAATTTTGGACAGCATTGCTATTTTAACGTTTAATAGGATCTTCTGAAGATATTGAGATGTATCCTAAGGTGGGAGCAAGAGTAGCTCCCGAGAAATCTTCAAACATCCTCACCTTTGCTTGATTCGGGATTTTCGATTGTGATATATTCTTAATTGGTTAAATGATTGCTCTTTTAGGGAAAGTCCACCGTAATTTTGGACAGCATTGCTATTTTAACGTTTAATAGGATCTTCTGAAGATATTGAGATGTATCCTAAGGTGGGAGCAGGAGTAGTTCCCGAGAAATTTTCAAACATCCTCACCTTTGCTCGATTCGGGAATTTCGTTTGTGATATATTCTTAATTGGTTAAATGATTGCTCTTTTAGGGAAAGTCCACCGTAATTTTGGACAGCATTGCTATTTGAACGTTTAACAGGATCTTCTGAAGATATTGAGATATATCCTAAGGTGGGAGCAGGAGTAGTTCCCGAGAAATCTTCAAACATCCTCACCTTTGCTCGATTCGGGAATTTCGTTTGTGATATATTCTTAATTGGTTAAATGATTGCTCTTTTAGGGAAAGTCCACCGTAATTTTGGACACAATTGCTATTTTAACGTTTAATAGGATCTTCTGAAGATATTGAGATGTATCCTAAGGTGGGAGCAGGAGTAGTTCCCGAGAAATCTTCAAACATCCTCACCTTTGCTCGATTCGGGAATTTCGTTTGTGATATATTCTTAATTGGTTAAATGATTGCTCTTTTAGGGAAAGTCCACCGTAATTTTGGACAGCATTGCTATTTTAACGTTTAATAGGATCTTCTGAAGATATTGAGATGTATCCTAAGGTGGAAGCAGGAGTAGTTCCCGAGAAATCTTCAAACATCCTCACCTTTGCTCGATTCGGGAATTTCGTTTGTGATATATTCTTAATTGGTTAAATGATTGCTCTTTTAGGGAAAGTCCACCGTAATTTTGGACAGCATTGCTATTTTAACGTTTAATGGGAGCTTCTGAAGATATTGAGATGTATCCTAAGGTGGGAGTAGGAGTAGTTCCCGAGAAATCTTCAAACATCCTCACCTTTGCTCGATTCGGCAATTTCGTTTGTGATATATTCTTAATTGGTTAAATGATTGCTCTTTTAGGGAAAGTCCACCGTAATTTTAGACAGCATTGCTATTTTAACGTTTAATAGGATCTTCTGAAGATATTGAGATATATCCTATGGTGGGAGCAGGAGTAGTTCCCGAGAAATCTTCAAACATCCTCACCTTTGCTCGATTCGGGAATTTCGTTTGTGATATATTCTTAATTGGTTAAATGATTGCTCTTTTAGGGAAAGTCCACCGTAATTTTGGACAGCATTGCTATTTTAACGTTTAATAGGATCTTCTGAAGATATTGAGATGTATCCTAAGGTGGGAGCAGGAGTAGTTCCCGAGAAATCTTCAAACATCCTCACCTTTGCTCGATTCGGGAATTTCGTTTGTGATATATTCTTAATTGGTTAAATGATTGCTCTTTTAGGGAAAGTCCACCGTAATTTTGGACAGCATTGCTATTTTAACGTTTAATAGGATCTTCTGAAGATATTGAGATGTATCCTAAGGTGGGAGCAGGAGTAGTTCCCGAGAAATCTTCAAACATCCTCACCTTTGCTCGATTCGGCAATTTCGTTTGTGATATATTCTTAATTGGTTAAATGATTGCTCTTTTAGGGAAAGTCCACCGTAATTTTAGACAGCATTGCTAGTTGAACGTTTAATAGGATGTTCTGAAGATATTGAGATATATCCTAAGGTGGGAGCAGGAGTAGTTCCCGAGAAATCTTCAAACATCCTCACCTTTGCTCGATTCGGGAATTTCGTTTGTGATATATTCTTAATTGGTTAAATGATTGCTCTTTTAGGGAAAGTCCACCGTAATTTTGGACAGCATTACTATTTTAACGTTTAATGGGAGCTTCTGAAGATATTGAGATGTATCCTAAGGTGGAAGCAGGAGTAGTTCCCGAGAAATCTTCAAACATCCTGACCTTTGCTCGATTCGGGAATTTCGTTTGTGATATATTCTTAATTGGTTAAATGATTGCTCTTTTAGGGAAAGTCCACCGTAATTTTGGACAGGATTGCTATTTTGACGTTTATTGGGAGCTTCTGAAGATATTGAGATGTATCCTAAGGTGGGAGCAGGAGTAGTTCCCGAGAAATCTTCAAACATCCTCACCTTTGCTCGATTCGGGAATTTCGTTTGTGATATATTCTTAATTGGTTAAATGATTGCTCTTTTAGGGAAAGTCCATCGTAATTTTGGACAGCATTACTATTTTAACGTTTAATGGGAGCTTCTGAAGATATTGAGATGTATCCTAAGGTGGAAGCAGGAGTAGTTCCCGAGAAATCTTCAAACATCCTGACCTTTGCTCGATTCGGCAATTTCGTTTGTGATATATTCTTAATTGGTTAAATGATTGCTCTTTTAGGGAAAGTCCACCGTAATTTTGGACAGCATTGCTATTTTAACGTTTAATAGGATCTTCTGAAGATATTGAGATGTATCCTAAGGTGGGGGCAGGAGTAGTTCCCGAGAAATCTTCAAACATCCTCACCTTTGCTCGATTCGGGAATTTCGTTTGTGATATATTCTTAATTGGTTAAATGATTGCTCTTTTAGGGATAGTCCACCGTAATTTTGAACAGCATTGCTATTTTAACGTTTAATGGGAGCTTCTGAAGATATTGAGATGTATCCTAAGGTGGAAGCAGGAGTAGTTCCCGAGAAATCTTCAAACATCCTCACCTTTGCTCGATTCGGGAATTTCGTTTGTGATATATTCTTAATTGGTTAAATGATTGCTCTTTTAGGGAAAGTCCACCGTAATTTTGGACAGCATTGCTATTTTAACTTTTAATAGGATCTTCTGAAGATATTGAGATGTATCCTAAGGTAGGAGCAGGAGTAGTTCCCGAGAAATCTTCAAACATCCTCACCTTTGCTCGATTCGGGAATTTCGTTTGTGATATATTCTTAATTGGTTAAATGATTGCTCCTTTAGGGAAAGTCCACCGTAATTTTGGACAGCATTGCTATTTTAACGTTTAGTAGGATCTTCTGAAGATATTGAGATGTATCCTAAGGTGGAAGCAGGAGTAGTTCCCGAGAAATCTTCAAACATCCTCACCTTTGCTCGATTCGGCAATTTCGTTTGTGATATATTCTTAATTGGTTAAATGATTGCTCTTTTAGGGAAAGTCCACCGTAATTTTGGACAGCATTGCTATTTTAACGTTTAATGGGAGCTTCTGAAGATATTGAGATGTATCCTAAGTAGGGAGCAGGAATAGTTCCCGAGAAATCTTCAAACATCCTCACCTTTGCTCGATTCGGGAATTTCGTTTGTGATATATTCTTAATTGGTTAAATGATTGCTCTTTTAGGGAAAGTCCACCGTAATTTTGGACAGCATTGCTATTTGAACGTTTAACAGGATCTTCTGAAGATATTGAGATATATCCTAAGGTGGGAGCAGGAGTAGTTCCCGAGAAATCTTCAAACATCCTCACCTTTGCTCGATTCGGGAATTTCGTTTGTGATATATTCTTAATTGGTTAAATGATTGCTCTTTTAGGGAAAGTCCACCGTAATTTTGGACAGCATTGCTATTTTAACGTTTAATAGGATCTTCTGAAGATATTGAGATGTATCCTAAGGTGGGAGCAAGAGTAGTTCCCGAGAAATCTTCAAACATCCTCACCTTTGCTTGATTCGGGATTTTCGATTGTGATATATTCTTAATTGGTTAAATGATTGCTCTTTTAGGGAAAGTCCACCGTAATTTTGGACAGCATTGCTATTTTAACGTTTAATAGGATCTTCTGAAGATATTGAGATGTATCCTAAGGTGGGAGCAGGAGTAGTTCCCGAGAAATTTTCAAACATCCTCACCTTTGCTCGATTCGGGAATTTCGTTTGTGATATATTCTTAATTGGTTAAATGATTGCTCTTTTAGGGAAAGTCCACCGTAATTTTGGACAGCATTGCTATTTGAACGTTTAACAGGATCTTCTGAAGATATTGAGATATATCCTAAGGTGGGAGCAGGAGTAGTTCCCGAGAAATCTTCAAACATCCTCACCTTTGCTCGATTCGGGAATTTCGTTTGTGATATATTCTTAATTGGTTAAATGATTGCTCTTTTAGGGAAAGTCCACCGTAATTTTGGACAGCATTGCTATTTTAACGTTTAATAGGATCTTCTGAAGATATTGAGATGTATCCTAAGGTGGGAGCAGGAGTAGTTCCCGAGAAATCTTCAAACATCCTCACCTTTGCTCGATTCGGGAATTTCGTTTGTGATATATTCTTAATTGGTTAAATGATTGCTCTTTTAGGGAAAGTCCACCGTAATTTTGGACAGCATTGCTATTTTAACGTTTAATAGGATCTTCTGAAGATATTGAGATGTATCCTAAGGTGGAAGCAGGAGTAGTTCCCGAGAAATCTTCAAACATCCTCACCTTTGCTCGATTCGGGAATTTCGTTTGTGATATATTCTTAATTGGTTAAATGATTGCTCTTTTAGGGAAAGTCCACCGTAATTTTGGACAGCATTGCTATTTTAACGTTTAATGGGAGCTTCTGAAGATATTGAGATGTATCCTAAGGTGGGAGTAGGAGTAGTTCCCGAGAAATCTTCAAACATCCTCACCTTTGCTCGATTCGGCAATTTCGTTTGTGATATATTCTTAATTGGTTAAATGATTGCTCTTTTAGGGAAAGTCCACCGTAATTTTAGACAGCATTGCTATTTTAACGTTTAATAGGATCTTCTGAAGATATTGAGATATATCCTATGGTGGGAGCAGGAGTAGTTCCCGAGAAATCTTCAAACATCCTCACCTTTGCTCGATTCGGGAATTTCGTTTGTGATATATTCTTAATTGGTTAAATGATTGCTCTTTTAGGGAAAGTCCACCGTAATTTTGGACAGCATTGCTATTTTAACGTTTAATAGGATCTTCTGAAGATATTGAGATGTATCCTAAGGTGGGAGCAGGAGTAGTTCCCGAGAAATCTTCAAACATCCTCACCTTTGCTCGATTCGGGAATTTCGTTTGTGATATATTCTTAATTGGTTAAATGATTGCTCTTTTAGGGAAAGTCCACCGTAATTTTGGACAGCATTGCTATTTTAACGTTTAATAGGATCTTCTGAAGATATTGAGATGTATCCTAAGGTGGGAGCAGGAGTAGTTCCCGAGAAATCTTCAAACATCCTCACCTTTGCTCGATTCGGCAATTTCGTTTGTGATATATTCTTAATTGGTTAAATGATTGCTCTTTTAGGGAAAGTCCACCGTAATTTTAGACAGCATTGCTATTTTAACGTTTAATAGGATCTTCTGAAGATATTGAGATATATCCTATGGTGGGAGCAGGAGTAGTTCCCGAGAAATCTTCAAACATCCTCACCTTTGCTCGATTCGGGAATTTCGTTTGTGATATATTCTTAATTGGTTAAATGATTGCTCTTTTAGGGAAAGTCCACCGTAATTTTGGACAGCATTGCTATTTTAACGTTTAATAGGATCTTCTGAAGATATTGAGATGTATCCTAAGGTGGGAGCAGGAGTAGTTCCCGAGAAATCTTCAAACATCCTGACCTTTGCTCGATTCGGGAATTTCGTTTGTGATATATTCTTAATTGGTTAAATGATTGCTCTTTTAGGGAAAGTCCACCGTAATTTTGGACAGCATTGCTAGTTGAACGTTTAATAGGATCTTCTGAAGATATTGAGATATATCCTAAGATGGGAGCAGGAGTAGTTCCCGAGAAATCTTCAAACATCCTCACCTTTGCTCGATTCGGGAATTTCGTTTGTGATATATTCTTAATTGGTTAAATGATTGCTCTTTTAGGGAAAGTCCACCGTAATTTTGGACAGCATTGCTATTTTAACATTTAGTAGGATCTTCTGAAGATATTGAGATGTATCCTAAGGTGGGAGCAGGAGTAGTTCCCGAGAAATCTTCAAACATCCTCACCTTTGCTCGATTCGGGAATTTCGTTTGTGATATATTCTTAATTGGTTAAATGATTGCTCTTTTAGGGAAAGTCCACCGTAATTTTGGACAGCATTGCTATTTGAACGTTTAACAGGATCTTCTGAAGATATTGAGATATATCCTAAGGTGGGAGCAGGAGTAGTTCCCGAGAAATCTTCAAACATCCTCACCTTTGCTCGATTCGGGAATTTCGTTTGTGATATATTCTTAATTGGTTAAATGATTGCTCTTTTAGGGAAAGTCCACCGTAATTTTGGACAGCATTGCTATTTTAACGTTTAATAGGATCTTCTGAAGATATTGAGATGTATCCTAAGGTGGGAGCAGGAGTAGTTCCCGAGAAATCTTCAAACATCCTCACCTTTGCTCGATTCGGGAATTTCGTTTGTGATATATTCTTAATTGGTTAAATGATTGCTCTTTTAGGGAAAGTCCACCATAATTTTGGACAGCATTGCTATTTTAACGTTTAATAGGATCTTCTGAAGATAGTGAGATGTATCCTAAGGTGGAAGCAGGAGTAGTTCCCGAGAAATCTTCAAACATCCTCACCTTTGCTCGATTCGGGAATTTCGTTTGTGATATATTCTTAATTGGTTAAATGATTGCTCTTTTAGGGAAAGTCCACCGTAATTTTGGACAGCATTGCTATTTTAACGTTTAATGGGAGCTTCTGAAGATATTGAGATGTATCCTAAGGTGGGAGTAGGAGTAGTTCCCGAGAAATCTTCAAACATCCTCACCTTTGCTCGATTCGGCAATTTCGTTTGTGATATATTCTTAATTGGTTAAATGATTGCTCTTTTAGGGAAAGTCCACCGTAATTTTGGACAGCATTGCTACTATAACGTTTAATAGGATCTTCTGAAGATATTGAGATATATCCTATGGTGGGAGCAGGAGTAGTTCCCGAGAAATCTTCAAACATCCTCACCTTTGCTCGATTCGGGAATTTCGTTTGTGATATATTCTTAATTGGTTAAATGATTGCTCTTTTAGGGAAAGTCCACCGTAATTTTGGACAGCATTGCTATTTTAACGTTTAATAGGATCTTCTGAAGATATTGAGATGTATCCTAAGGTGGGAGCAGGAGTAGTTCCCGAGAAATCTTCAAACATCCTGACCTTTGCTCGATTCGGGAATTTCGTTTGTGATATATTCTTAATTGGTTAAATGATTGCTCTTTTAGGGAAAGTCCACCGTAATTTTGGACAGCATTGCTAGTTGAACGTTTAATAGGATGTTCTGAAGATATTGAGATATATCCTAAGGTGGGAGCAGGAGTAGTTCCCGAGAAATCTTCAAACATCCTCACCTTTGCTCGATTCGGGAATTTCGTTTGTGATATATTCTTAATTGGTTAAATGATTGCTCTTTTAGGGAAAGTCCACCGTAATTTTGGACAACATTGCTATTTTAACATTTAGTAGGATCTTCTGAAGATATTGAGATGTATCCTAAGGTGGGAGCAGGAGTAGTTCCCGAGAAATCTTCAAACATCCTCACCTTTGCTCGATTCGGGAATTTCGTTTGTGATATATTCTTAATTGGTTAAATGATTGCGCTTTTAGGGAAAGTCCACCGTAATTTTGGACAGCATTTCTATTTTAACGTATAATAGGATCTTCTGAAGACATTGAGATGTATCCTAAGGTGGGAGCAGGAGTAGTTCCCGAGAAATCTTCAAACATCCTCACCTTTGCTCGATTCGGGAATTTCGTTTGTGATATATTCTTAATTGGTTAAATGATTGCTCTTTTAGGGAAAATCCGCCGTAATTTTGGACAGAATTGCTATTTGAACGTTTAATAGGATCTTCGGAAGATATTGATATGTATCCTAAGGTGGGAGCAGGAGTAGTTCCCGAGAAATCTTCAAACATCCTCGCCTTTGCTCGATTCGGGAATTTCGTTTGTGATATATTCTTAATTGGTTAAATGATTGCTCTTTTAGGGAAAGTCCATCGTAATTTTGGACAGCATTACTATTTTAACGTTTAATAGGATCTTCTGAAGATATTGAGATGTATCCTAAGGTGGGAGCAGGAGTATTTCCCGAGAAATCTTCAAACATCCTCACCTTTGCTCGATTCGGGAATTTCGTTTGTGATATATTCTTAATTGGTTAAATGATTGCTCTTTTAGGGAAAGTCCACCGTAATTTTGGACAGTATTGCTATTTTAACGTTTAATGGGATCTTTTGAAGATATTGAGATGTATCCTAAGGTAGGAGCAAGAGTAGTTCCCGAGAAATCTTCAAACATCCTCACCTTTGCTCGATTCGGGAATTTCGTTTGTGATATATTCTTAATTGGTTAAATGATTGCTCTTTTAGGGAAAGTCCACCGTAATTTTGGACAGCATTTCTATTTGAACGTTTAATAGGATCTTCTGAAGATATTGAGATGTATCCTAAGGTGGGAGCAAGAGTAGTTCCCGAGAAATCTTCAAACATCCTCACCTTTGCTCGATTCGGGAATTTCGTTTGTGATATATTCTTAATTGGTTAAATGATTGCTCTTTTAGGGAAAGTCCACCGTAATTTTGGACAGCATTGCTATTTTAACGTTTAATAGGATCTTCTGAAGATATTGAGATGTATCCTAAGGTGGGAGCAAGAGTAGTTCCCGAGAAATCTTCAAACATCCTCACCTTTGCTCGATTCGGGATTTTCGTTTGTGATATATTCTTAATTGGTTAAATGATTGCTCTTTTAGGGAAAGTCCACCGTAATTTTGGACAGCATTGCTATTTTAACGTTTAATAGGATCTTCTGAAGATATTGAGATGTATCCTAAGGTGGGAGCAGGAGTAGTTCTCGAGAAATCTTCAAACATCCTCACCTTTGCTCGATTCGGCAATTTCGTTTGTGATATATTCTTAATTGGTTAAATGATTGCTCTTTTAGGGAAAATCCACCGTAATTTTGGACAGCATTGCTATTTGAACGTTTAGTAGGATCTTCTGAAGATATTGAGATGTATCCTAAGGTGGGAGCAGGAGTAGTTCCCGAGAAATCTTCAAACATCCTCACCTTTGCTCGATTCGGGAATTTCGTTTGTGATATATTCTTAATTGGTTAAATGATTGCTCTTTTAGGGAAAGTCCACCGTAATTTTAGACAGCATTGCTATTTTAACGTTTTATAGGATCTTCTGAAGATATTGAGATGTATCCTAAGGTGGGAGCAGGAGTAGTTCCCGAGAAATCTTCAAACATCCTCACCTTTGCTCGTATCGGGAATTTCGTTTGTGATATATTCTTAATTGGTTAAATGATTGCTCTTTTAGGGAAAGTCCACCGTAATTTTGGACAGCATTGCTATTTTAACGTTTAATGGGAGCTTCTGAAGATATTGAGATGTATCATAAGGTGGAAGCAGGAGTAGTTCCCGAGAAATCTTCAAACATCCTCACCTTTGCTCGATTCGGCAATTTCGTTTGTGATATATTCTTAATTGGTTAAATGATTGCTCTTTTAGGGAAAGTCCACCGTAATTTTGGACAGCATTGCTATTTTAACGTTTAATAGGATCTTCTGAAGATATTGAGATGTATCCTAAGGTTTGAGCAGGAGTAGTTCCCGAGAAATCTTCAAACATCCTGACCTTTGCTCGATTCGGGAATTTCGTTTGTGATATATTCTTAATTGGTTAAATGATTGCTCTTTTAGGGAAAGTCCACCATAATTTTGGACAGCATTGTTATTTTAACGTTTAATAGGATCTTCTGAAGATATTGAGATGTATCCTAAGGTGGGAGCAGGAGTAGTTCCCGAGAAATCTTCAAACATCCTCACCTTTGCTCGATTCGGGAATTTCGTTTGTGATATATTCTTAATTGGTTAAAAGATTGCTCTTTTAGGGAAAGTCCACCGTAATTTTGGACAGCATTGCTATTTTAACGTTTAATAGGATCTTCTGAAGATATTGAGATATATCCTAAGTGGGAGCAGGAGTAGTTCCCGAGAAATCTTCAAACATCCTCACCTTTGCTCGATTCGGGAATTTCGTTTGTGATATATTCTTAATTGGTTAAATGATTGCTCTTTTAGGGAAAGTCAACCGTAATTTTGGACAGCATTGCTATTTTAACATTTAATGGGAGCTTCTGAAGATATTGAGATGTATCCTAAGGTGGGAGCAGGAGTAGTTCCCGAGAAATCTTCAAACATCCTCACCTTTGCTCGATTCGGCAATTTCGTTTGTGATATATTCTTAATTGGTTAAATGATTGCTCTTTTAGGGAAAGTCCACCGTAATTTTGGACAGCATTGCTATTTTAACGTTTAATAGGATCTTCTGAAGATATTGAGATATATCCTATAGTGGGAGCAGGAGTAGTTCCCGAGAAATCTTCAAACATCCTCACCTTTGCTCGATTCGGGAATTTCGTTTGTGATATATTCTTAATTGGTTAAATGATTGCTCTTTTAGGGAAAATCCGCCGTAATTTTGGACAGCATTGCTATTTGAACGTTTAATAGGATCTTCTGAAGATATTGAGATGTATCCTAAGGTGGGAGCAGGAGTAGTTCCCGAGAAATCTTCAAACATCCTGACCTTTGCTCGATTCGGCAATTTCGTTTGTGATATATTCTTAATTGGTTAAATGATTGCTCTTTTAGGGAAAGTCCACCGTAATTTTGGACAGCATTGCTATTTTAACGTTTAATGGGAGCTTCTGAAGATATTGAGATGTATCATAAGGTGGAAGCAGGAGTAGTTCCCGAGAAATCTTCAAACATCCTCACCTTTGCTCGATTCGGCAATTTCGTTTGTGATATATTCTTAATTGGTTAAATGATTGCTCTTTTAGGGAAAGTCCACCGTAATTTTGGACAGCATTGCTATTTTAACGTTTAATAGGATCTTCTGAAGATATTGAGATGTATCCTAAGGTTTGAGCAGGAGTAGTTCCCGAGAAATCTTCAAACATCCTGACCTTTGCTCGATTCGGGAATTTCGTTTGTGATATATTCTTAATTGGTTAAATGATTGCTCTTTTAGGGAAAGTCCACCATAATTTTGGACAGCATTGTTATTTTAACGTTTAATAGGATCTTCTGAAGATATTGAGATGTATCCTAAGGTGGGAGCAGGAGTAGTTCCCGAGAAATCTTCAAACATCCTCACCTTTGCTCGATTCGGGAATTTCGTTTGTGATATATTCTTAATTGGTTAAATGATTGCTCTTTTAGGGAAAGTCCACCGTAATTTTGGACAGCATTGCTATTTTAACGTTTAATAGGATCTTCTGAAGATATTGAGATATATCCTAAGTGGGAGCAGGAGTAGTTCCCGAGAAATCTTCAAACATCCTCACCTTTGCTCGATTCGGGAATTTCGTTTGTGATATATTCTTAATTGGTTAAATGATTGCTCTTTTAGGGAAAGTCAACCGTAATTTTGGACAGCATTGCTATTTTAACATTTAATGGGAGCTTCTGAAGATATTGAGATGTATCCTAAGGTGGGAGCAGGAGTAGTGCCCGAGAAATCTTCAAACATCCTCACCTTTGCTCGATTCGGCAATTTCGTTTGTGATATATTCTTAATTGGTTAAATGATTGCTCTTTTAGGGAAAGTCCACCGTAATTTTGGACAGCATTGCTATTTTAACGTTTAATAGGATCTTCTGAAGATATTGAGATATATCCTATAGTGGGAGCAGGAGTAGTTCCCGAGAAATCTTCAAACATCCTCACCTTTGCTCGATTCGGGAATTTCGTTTGTGATATATTCTTAATTGTTTAAATGATTGCTCTTTTAGGGAAAATCCGCCGTAATTTTGGACAGCATTGCTATTTGAACGTTTAGTAGGATCTTCTGAAGATATTGAGATGTATCCTAAGGTGGGAGCAGGAGTAGTTCCCGAGAAATCTTCAAACATCCTGACCTTTGCTCGATTCGGGAATTTCGTTTGTGATATATTCTTAATTGGTTAAATGATTGCTCTTTTAGGGAAAGTCCACTGTAATTTTGGACAGTATTGCTATTTTAACGTTTAATAGGATCTTCTGAAGATATTGAGATATATCCTAAGGTGGGAGCAGGAGTAGTTCCCGAGAAATCTTCAAACATCCTCACCTTTGCTCGATTCGGGAATTTCGTTTGTGATATATTCTTAATTGTTTTAATGATTGCTCTTTTAGGGAAAGTCCACCGTAATTTTGGACAGAATTGCTATTTTAACGTTTAATAGAATCTTCTGAAGATATTGAGATGTATCCTAAGGTAGGAGCAAGAGTTAGTCCCGAGAAATCTTCAAACATCCTCACCTTTGCTCGATTCGGGAATTTCGTTTGTGATATATTCTTAATTGGTTAAATGATTGCCCTTTTAGGGAAAGTCCACCGTAATTTTGGACAGCATTTCTATTTTAACGTATAGTAGGATCTTCTGAAGATATTGAGATGTATCCTAAGGTGGGAGCAGGAGTAGTTCCCGAGAAATCTTCAAACATCCTCACCTTTGCTCGATTCGGGAATTTCGTTTGTGATATATTCTTAATTGGTTAAATGATTGCTCTTTTAGGGAAAATCCGCCGTAATTTTGGACAGCATTGCTATTTGAACGTTTAATAGGATCTTCTGAAGATATTGATATGTATCCTAAGGTAGGAGCAGGAGTAGTTCCCGAGAAATCTTTTAACATCCTCACCTTTACTCGATTCGGGAATTTCGTTTGTGATATATTCTTAATTGGTTAAATGATTGCTTTTAGGGAAAGTCCACCGTAATTTTGGACAGCATTGCTATTTTAACGTTTAATAGGATTTTCTGAAGATATTGAGATGTATCCTAAGGTGGGAGCAGGAGTAGTTCCCGAGAAATCTTCAAACATCCTCACCTTTGCTCGATTCGGGAATTTCGTTTGTGATATATTCTTAATTGGTTAAATGATTGCTTTTAGGGAAAGTCCACCGTAATTTTGGACAGCATTGCTATTTTAACGTTTAATAGGATTTTCTGAAGATATTGAGATGTATCCTAAGGTAGGAGCAGGAGTAGTTCCCGAGAAATCTTCAAACATCCTCACCTTTGCTCGATGCGGGAATTTCGTTTGTGATATATTCTTAATTTGTTAAATGATTGCTCTTTTAGGGAAAGTCCACCGTAATTTTGGACAGCATTGCTATTTTAACGTTTAATAGGATCTTCTGAAGATATTGAGATGTATCCTAAGGTGGGAGCAGGAGTAGTTCCCGAGAAATCTTCAAACATCCTGACCTTTGCTCGATTCGGCAATTTCGTTTGTGATATATTCTTAATTGGTTAAATGATTGCTCTTTTAGGGAAAGTCCACCGTAATTTTGGACAGCATTGCTATTTTAACGTTTAATAGGATCTTCTGAAGATATTGAGATGTATCCTAAGGTGGGAGAAGGAGTAGTTCCCGAGAATCTTCAAACATCCTGACCTTTGCTCGATTCGGGAATTTCGTTTGTGATATATTCTTATGAAGAAAAGCATTAATACCAACAAAAAAACACACACATAGATATAGGGAAACAAACATGCCTAGAAAAGCAATAGGAACAATAAACTGAATAAAATTATACCAAACAGATAATAATAGGGATACAAAGAGACAAAGAAAGGTATGAAAATGGAAAATAAGGGCAATAAATAAGAAGGGTAGGATTAGAAAGACGAAGGAAGAAACATAGAAGATAAAGCGTGGGTAAGAATAGCAACGAAATAAAGGAAGTAGGATTAGGAATAAGTAAAATAACAAGCAGAGAATAGGATATACAAAAACAAGGAGAGAAAACATACGAATGGTATGCCTGTAAGGAAGCAGAATTAGTAGAAACACAACAGAAGATAAGACAAATAATACTACAAATAGATATATAAATAACAAAAGTAACAAATAAGGAACCACTAATGACCCCATAAACAATTAGGACTGAAACCTTGTGGAGGAGAAACGCGCCAAAGGGATCCCCACTAAGAGATGAAGAATAAGTATATGTGCGTATCTTTAACCCACACATGCAACCACAAGAATGTACTTGCATAGAGGGTTTCAGAAATCATATACCGGTACACGCGTATCCAAATAGCTGGAATAGTCCAAAAATATCTGAAAATGAAAGGAGAAATAGAGGAATAATTAATTGTACAAAAAAGGTACATAGTTGAAAAACTTAACGTTTACAGGTATATAAATAAGAAAAACTTCTGATGAGTCCCATGGCTGGGATGAAACTAGTCAAGTATAGCCAAACAGGAACCTACACGGCATTCCCCTAAAATCTGAAACCCCTGATATTTTTGTTTGACCATAACGTTATGCGAACAACGCATACCGCATTTCCTTTATACCCTGAATTCCTCACTCAATTTCGAGAAATAAATTGTATCTGAGGAGAGCCAGAAAATGCATGGGCGGTAGGGGGGTTTTTTGATTTTGGGTTCTTTTTATCCTAATACCATGTAACTTTCTTGTTATACACCCTATGAAGGTGACTTGTATCTTAGGTGATAGTAAACCCTCTACGGTTTCCAACAAATGCCCAACCAACATACATGCATACACTGCAATGCATACTTTGTTATTGCACATTTAATTAAAGGTCTCGCCGAGTACTATCGAGTGGTGTACTCCTGATTCAGAAAACTTTCTCAGAACGCTTTTGTAGTCCGAAAATGTACTTTCATGCATTTGGGTAACATATGCCCCACTTACTACATTTCGCATATATTTTTTCCGGAATAAGTTGCTCTGTGAACATTTTTCTCATAGGATGTCGTTCTGCTCTGTGCACCAATTTCGCACAATCACGAGCGCAAAAAAGAGGTCTTGCCGAGTACTATCAGTATCGCACTTTGGTAACATACACCCCAGTTACTACATTTCGCATATATTTTTTTCGTCCTTTCTTTCAGGGACATAAGTGCTCTATTGTGAACAATTTCCTCATAGAAAGTCATTTTCCAAACCACGCCAATTTCGCACAATCACGAGCGGAAAAGCGGTTTCGCCGGGAGTACTATCGAGTGGCGTACTCTTTCCAGTTACTATATTTCGCATATATTTTTCCGTTATTTCTTTCAGGGACATTAGTGCTCTATTGTGAACATTTTTCTCATAGAAAGTCATTATCCACGACACACCAATTTCGCACAATCACGAGCGGAAAAGAGGTTTCGCCGGGAGTACTATCGAGTGGTGTACTCTTTCCAGTTACTATATTTCGCATATATTTTTCCGTTCTTTCTTTCAGGGACATTAGTGCTCTATTGTGAACATTTTTCTCATAGAAAGTCATTTTCCACGACACACCAATTTCGCACAATCCCGGGCGCAAAAGAGGTTTCGCCGGGAGTACTATCGAGTGGTGTACTCTTTCCAGTTACTATATTTCGCATATATTTTTCCGTTCTTTCTTTCAGGCACATTAGTGCTCTATTGTGAACATTTTTCTCATAGAAAGTCATTTGCCACGACACACCAATTTCGCACAATCCCGGGCGCAAAAATCCACTTTTTCATCCAAGAAAGTCCCTCAAGATACATCCGATCACCAAACCAAGTGAAGTTTGATTCAATCCCAAAATCGGCTGTCGGCTAAATGGCGAATTCTTCCGGCTAAAAGTATAAGAAATTGGCTAAATTTAGCCGAATTTCGGCTAAAATGCAACTCTGCTGAAAGCATTTCGAAATATAAACAAACAACCCAAGGAAGACAAGATTCTCGATACGAACCGCGTTCCGCCATTTTGTCTGGAGAGAAAATTGTGGTGACATCACTCTGTTTTCAAAATGTACTCTATATATAGAAAAATAAGGAAATCTTTAATATCTTAATAAATTTAGCAATAAATTACTGAAATTGTGCATAAAATGGAGTTTGGAATATTTTAGATGTTTTTTTATAAGCTTTTACCAATATTAAGTTCAATAAGGTAAAAAGATGTACTTTCAAGTTCAAGTGAAAATGTAAACAGAAACAAAAATAGTATTTTTATGCCATAAATGTATTAACATAATAATGATTTTGTGGCAGTAACATTCTTATTTTTTATTAGCATTCATGAAAAATATTAAATCTGAAAATAACATGTTAGTTATGATAAAAAAGTAGGTGGGAGCTTTACCACGCCATCTACATGTAGTAGTTCCAAAATCTAGTTTGTAAGCTTTCGGAAATGGTAGCGTAAAGGCACTTTCACATCAAAAACAAGAATCGAAAAAATGTAAACCGAAAAACTCAATTTATTCCACTTTAAAACAAGATTTTTACTCCAATGATTAATAAAATCATGGGAAATAGGTTAAACTAATAATTTTACTAATAAAATAGTATATTTATCTTAGAATTTTTAAGAAAACACAACTTTTATGATTTATCTATCGGACGAATTTTTCCGCCGAAAAAGTTTTTCAGCCGATAAAACATAAAAGTTGTGTTTTTCTTCAAAATCTGAGTAAAATTTTTAGTTTATCCTATTTCTTTGGATTTTATTAATCATTGGAACAAAAATCTTGTTTTAAAGTGGAATAAATTGAGTTTTTCGGTTTGCATTTTTCTGTTCTTGTTTTTGATGTGAAAGTGCCTTAAAAATAAATTTTTGCGTGGCGAACTGATGTCGATTTCCATTGATATTTTAAGAAAAGTGTACGTCAATCAATGAAAAACGAGTTCAATGGAACAACTTTTGACGCGATGAGAATGCAATAGTAGCTCATATCCGTGTAATTTGTCAGATTGAAATTTTCTGGGAACAATAACATCACGAATAACGTAAAAATTATGAAAATTGTAATTTAAAAGATTTTGGCGTGATTGCGGATGAATTTTGTAGATTAGTAGTTGAAGATTGATATGTGATGCTCAATGACATTCAATTGTGACATTTCTCAGATAGATGTGTGCGTATTCCGGTGTAACACCGCCGATTTTTCGAGTGTAGCACCACAGGCGTGTTGACGTACACCATTTCTAGCAGTGCAGGTCAATGGAACAATTTTGGTGTAACACTACAAGAAAAGTGTAACGCTAGAAAACGTGATCAATGGAAATCGGTATAACATATCTAACATATGGTTTCATCTCTATCGACATGTACCCTAGGTGTCACTACTGACTTATAACAATGGACTGAGCGATTTGCTATTTCATGTGCCACAAAAAATATTGTGTTTCTGTATATCACCGTTAGAGCATCTTTTAAAACGTTTACTATATAAAAATATGTAAAACTCAACACATCAGATGAAATTTTACACCCGTAAATCGAATTAAATTAAAAAAAATTATTTTCTTGTGTCCAAGTGATATTTTAATCGCTTATAAGCACTCTTATAAGAAATTAAACTAGTTCCGACTTTAATTTTCGAAAGTTATTCTTAACTGAATCCTGCGTATGGGCAAGAGAGACGGCGCATGGTAAACACTATCTTTACCTTATTCTTTCTGCGGTGATTTCATCTGCAGCCAACATAAAAACATGAAATGGCATAAGTAATCGTTCAGTGAACAATGTTTTGTGTTGGTAGCTCCAACTCTGCCATAGGGCGAAAGAGAGAACCGTAAAACGTGTGCCATTCTTTTCTATAGGAAAATGGCAATACGCTCAGTCCATTGTTATAAGTCAGTGGTGTCACTTTTGTTTATGGTCGGTAAAGAAGTTTGCCCTAGCACAAAAGCCGTAGGCAAGGTTAAAATTGGAAGGTGATTAAATAGAAAAATATTTACATTCTTTTATGTGGAAATTTAGTATTTGTATCTTTTTTAATAATAAACTAAAATTAGAATATCGTTAAATGTTTGTAATTTTGATAAAAGTACTCAATTTGTACTAAATTTTCTTGATATAGATTCACCAAAAATTAAATTTGAAGGCAAGTTTTTGAGAAATGGATGACTGAAATAGGTTTACTTTGGAACCGAAAACCGCAAAATGTTGTTTTATATTACTAGCGCTCACTAAGCTGGTGGTATAAACTTTGCTTATACTTTCAAAAACCGCGCCAAAATCCTGTGTGTAAACTTTTTTTTTCATCCGCCTGCAATGCGAATTTTTTATAGTGTACTTACTTACACATATTTGATATTGGCACGAAAATTGTTGATGGCCCTCTGTTTACGAAATAATCATTTGCCTTTCTGTTCGTTGCATGTAATCTGCGCATTTTTTATCTTAATGCCGCATTCACCATGCAGAGTGGAGTAGCGGCATCCTTTTTTCGCACACAGTAGTGCATATAGCCATCTCTGTTTGGCTCAGAGTAGCGTAGAAGTGAGTGGAGCTGCATGAAAATAGGTTCTATCCTACGAATAAGAAACTAAAGGCACTTTCACATCAAAAACAAGAACCGAAAAATGGTAAGCCGAAAAACTCAATTTATTCCACTTTAAAACAAGATTGGGCTAATGGGCTAAAAAATTCAAAACCCGTGTGCGGCCGGCGAAAAAAACCTGCACTTGATGTGGGGAAGGAAAGATTGCTCTTCATGTTCTTCCAACGATTTATAATAGAACGAAAGAATTCTGTTCAGGTAATTACATCTCTAAATATCGAAAAGCTTGCAATAAGGGTGCATGTATTCAGTGTGATAATGGTCCCAGCAAGAAGTTCTGTTCAACATTTCGTATGAATAATTGCTGATGCAACTTTCCTTGCGTGGGAAAAGATAAGTTGGTCACGTTGTTAAGTGTGATCAGCTTATAAGGCCCTTTTATGACTTGATTTTAATTTTCTTTTTAGGAATGCGCCGTTTCTATTTCCATTCATTTTCCATTAGTAGGGATTTTTATGAATCCGCATGTTTTTTATTGGGTGTTGTGTATACATTATGCAGAGTACTGTACTTCTGAAAGTAAAATCACTAATTCGATGATTTTTTGCAGATAATTTTGGAAGTTCTATTGGGACAAGGAAAAGTTATAGATGCTCTTGGAATATCTAAGACTTTACCAGATTGTGATACAATATCCGCTCGAAAATATTTAGAAGCAGCTAAAAAAACAAAGGATCCGTTGGCATTTTATGCAATCTATGTATATTTCCAACAAAGAAATATTCGTTTACGTAGAAATCCAGAATTCCCTAAATTACTTTATGTTAATTTTTTTATTAACTGGACTTCGGAACTTTTAGATTTTTATATTTACAGATGAGCAATGCTTCGAATTTGATGAATATTTCAACAATTTATTCGGGAAGAATAGTATTACATGAGTCTTACGTTTTATTATCTTCTACTTCCAATGTGATATTGTTTCGGATATTTCCCGAACAAGTATGCATGTAATGTGCGTAATAATTTTTAAAGTACTAGTGCATTTTATATAATAGCATAATTATTGTGTAATTTAGATATACATATATTGTATATATGTTTATGTAAATATATAGTGATCAGAAAAATAATATTTTTTGAAATTTCATTTATGTATATAATTATGTTAAATAAAATTAAGTGAAGCAAAAATGTTATTTCTTACTGACAATTAAATAAGCTACAAAAGTTAGAAATTAGCGTTAAGTTAAAACAAATCCAATAAACCAGTTGTTATGGTACAAGTAGTTTCTGGTGAGTACTATTGGTCGTGAAGTCCAGTCTGTCAGCATGAGTTGTTGACAGCGTTGGAATGCCGCTAGCACCTCAGCTATTACGGAAGCTAGTGGGGTGGGTAACCTAAATCCTGCAGTTGCCACGAACCATATTTACAAAAAAAATCGTGCCTTCAACAAAACAAAGCACACCATCCGGACCTGAAGGGACTCTTACACCACTTACCTTTGCAATGTCCCTATGATGATCTGGGAAATAGTGAAGTAGCGGAACTATTCAACTACTGTCATTGAGAAGGACTCGAGGAGATTAAACGAGAAAAATAAAAGTTCAGTTCATCATTACGTTATAATTCATTAAGTGTTGGGATTATATGACGGAGTAACGACACTTCTTGAGTTCAGTTGGGAACCTTAGTTGATTATGAAACTACCCAGTTACTCAGACTACACATTAGCGAAATTCTTCTAAGTCATTCGTATCAATAACATGACGATAAAATACAATTGAAGTTACGTAGAGCAAAATTAATTCAGGCTCATTCTTTTAAATACCTAATATTCAAGATTCTGATTAAGTTAAATCGATCATAGACTAGCTAACTTAATTCAAGCCTACCTGTTTATGTGTGAAATGTGTGCTATGAGAGAAAAAAATATAAATTTATATAGATAACGTATTAGACGGTATTAGCGAGGTTTTTCAAATTTATCCGTGTATGTATTGTGATAATAGGAATTAATTAAGTTAGCTAGTTAATTTAATAGGAAATTTAATTCAAGTTTATCGGTGATTAAAAAGTCTTCGTAATTTTCTTGTTATTTTATGAATTTCAGTACACTCTACAGTATAGGTTGCAAAGGAAGGAGTTTATCGGACTTTAGCAAAAAAACATTTTTTTTGCCACAAGTGAGTCCTTGCGAGGGCAGAATTAAATTGATACACCGGGTAAAAAAAACGCAGGGCTGAGATATGCGAAGATATTCATAACATACAGAACAGAACTAACATTCATAGCGGACCTACTTATTGCATTGCCCAGTTGGATACCATGTTAAGAAGATGGATAAGTTCTATAACAAGACCTTTGCATTATGAACAGGAAATTGCCGACATAAGGCTATAACTTTTAGAAATCACATTCCCATCGGTAGAGGATGTTACAAGGATAGCGCCAAGAGCATTATAGTTTTTTTAAAGATCTCAATTTCGATTGGTCGTCTTCGAACACAAAGGTTGCAGTGATAAGATGAGACACGTATTCCTGGTCTCACATTCCCAATACATTAATAATAAATAGATATTTTTTAAAAAAGTTCCGTTCGTAACTTTAGGCTTAATAGGGTCACTGTTCTAATCGTTAATAATGAACAATATTCGTTAATAATTATACTATATTTTGAAATATTTTTATGCCGGACATAATTTAAAATTCTTTACACTTAAAAATTACAGAAAAGATTACGAATATTAAATAACCATTAAAATTAGCTTAAATTTTTACAAATAAATAAGACAAAATTTATGAACTTTATCAGCAGTTCAATAATGAACTAGTACACATAGTAGTTTAATATTGCCAAAATGACTTAGAATTTCTGAGAAGGAGCCTTCAGTTGAAGATTATGGCCATCAATGGGCACATTCTCAACTATTTGAGTCTTAGATTGTGCTAATTTAAGTGGTGTCCAGTCCAATATAGCAGTACCACATCGTGGACAATTCACTACATTAGTTTTCTTTATGCTGTGAGCACAGGATTCATGCATTTGAATGTCCGCAAATACCTAAGACAACTATGTCCACTAGCACTTTGCTTTTTTTGCCATTCGGTATTGTTCTTGTTCTGTGATGTGATCAAATAGTGGGCAGATATAAGCTCTAACGAGGCCTGTTCAAGTTCTGCATGCAGTCTTCCCCTTCAATTTCTTCCATCGCTAGGTAGCTGATAACTCTTTCCACAAGTGCAACAGGTAACCCTCTGGTAAGCACTTGTTGGAAATTTGTTGGCTGATGAAGATCAAAAAACATCCGATTTGTGACCACTGAAAATGATATTAACAATTATAGATATTTTTTTTGTGTAATATAATACGAATATTCAAATTATTTAAAGAAAGAGTTTTGAGTTAAAAATATATTATATACATGTGTATGAACTATTCGCAAATATATAAAAGGTATATAAAAGAGTTGTTTCTAATATTAACGGATAAAGAAATTCTAAATATAATGTACGGACTTTGGGCTTCCTGATTCAAAAAAAGCCAAATCAGTTGAGATATATACCTTGCTCCACGTTAGATATTTTAAAACTTTTCTTTATTTTTACCTGCTTAGCCGGTTTTTTGAGTTTTATTTACCTGTCAGTGCTATTTTTGTAACGTGAACTGACGAAAAACTAAAGTTTCTCTTTGAAATTGCTCTAGTATGTTTTGAAATTTTTGTTTTATGCTGGCGCCTATAAAGAAATAGATATTTTATGAAATTCGAGCCCGCCACAATTAACTGAGCAGCATGCTTTGAAATTTAAATGCGTAAACTGGCCTAGATTCATAAGAAAAGTCCGTAAAATTTTGAGGGAAACATCTATAAAGATTTGTTTCATTTTTAAAAAAGTTATTAAAATGTGCTTTTAGCAAGTAATCTTTGGAAATCATTAGCTGAAAATTTGCCTCAAATCAACACTAACTCATGCAGTGAATCCGCTCAATTTTTGAAGCGGTTGTTCAACGCTTGAAATTTTAGCGAACTCGCTGCTTGATCGGACTTATCATTGCAGTTGACTGGAATCTGATGTTTAGCCTGAAATTTCAATCAATTAAGAAAAGCTAACAAAAAATGCCTTAGCTTTAATTAGTTCCTTAGCTAGCATTGAAATCTCCTTTGTTTTTCTGTAAGATATTTTAGTTTTTGTATTAAATCTAGTACATGGTACTGTAGTCCTAACAAAATTTAGTTGCGTTGCTTGACTGACCTAAGCTGGTTCAGTTTAATGTGGGAAATAAATTGAAACGCCCTTCATCGGTTGTTGATAGAGTTGGAGCTTCTGAGGCAGTATCCGAGTCACCTTCAAGTTCACTTAAAACACTTTCTAATGTGAGCAATGTTTCCAAAGCAGCATCGTCGAGCTATAGAAGTTTTTATTTCCATTCAAAAGTATGCGGCGGAAAAAAGCATATTCGTCATCGAAATCCAATTGCAAAAATTCAGCAAGTAAACTGTCTGTCGATCCTCTATCTGATTCTAGTAGACTGTAATGATGGCGCTTTCAGGTCATCCATTCTACCTCGTTTTTTGTACAAAAAGATAGGCAATATATTTGGAAGTTTAATCAAATTAGTGAACAAACAAATTTGTTTACCACTGGCAGTTTTAGTTTTACACCCACTAAAAATTAGTCTGACAGTCTGTGATGATTGCGGTGGGGCGAGTGGTTGATAGGTAACACTGTCAAGCTGTCAAGTCGTGTTTGCGCCGAGCTCCGTATATTTTTTGAAATTATAATTATAATTAATGAATTACTGCGTTTTTAGTCATTTTAATCGGTTCATGCCCGTCCAGTGATTTTTGTTTGCTGTAACTAATTAAGGTTATACGCGCTCTGTTCATTTTAGTGACCTTTTCCAAAGAAAGTGAAGGTGCTCTTTTGGCGTCACCTGCAGCCATTTTGCATTCAAATCTGGATAATTATATCGCCGGTTGTGGAATAACACTTAGGGCTCTGCTCAATATTGCACAAAGTTAAGCGTGGTCTTTTCCCGCTCAAGGTTACCGGTCTGGCGCCATTTGTGCCCCCATTTCGAGATCCAATTCGAATGGAATAACACTTGGAGCTCTGCACAATATTGCACAAAGTTAAGCGTGATCTTTTCCCGCTCAAGGCTACCGGCTTGGCGCCATTGGTGCCCCCATTTCGAGATCCAATTCGAATTTTATAGTTCAACTGGTCCACGGAACAATTGTTACAATATTATCTGTTCAGGTTGAAATAAATTGAAGGCTCCTCATCTTTTGCGGAGTTTGCGGTTGAATGTATGTATGTATCCTAGTTACACTGATTTTCCCAGATTAGTCAAGATCTGGGCGGCACAGAATCATTCAGGAAATGTGTTCATCAGCCCGTGGGGCAACGCCGCAGCATTGCTTAAGGCATGCTACTGTATTTCAGTGTTTTTCATTGTTTGGTATCTATAATCAACATTTATTAACTTTCAATTCATATTTAACCTTTAACAGTTCTATATATTAAAGTTTTGTCATCTGGTATCTATTAGTATTTCAGTGTTTTTCATTGTGTGGTATCTATTAGCTATAATAATCAACATTATTTAACTTTCAATTCATATTTAACCTTTAACAGTTCTATATATTAAAGTTTTGTCATCTGGTATCTATTAGCTATACTAATCAACATTAATTAACTTTCAATTCATATTTAACCTTTAACAGTTCTATATATTAAAGTTTTGTCATCTGGTATCTATTAGTATTCCAGTGTTTTTCATTGTGTGGTATCTATTAGCTATAATAATCAACATTTTTTAACTTTCAATTCATATTTAACCTTTAACAGTTCTATATATTAAAGTTTTGTCATCTGGTATCTATTAGCTATACTAATCAACATTAATTAACTTTCATTTCATATTTAACCTTTAACAGTTCTATATATTAAAGTTTTGTCACACCTCACTGTCGAGGCGTTGACTCTATTGCTTTTGTTACATTAAGTCAAACAGTTTGATTCAAGCTTGTATAAGGTGACGCCGCACAGCTTATGCTCAACTTACTAGTTGGCATGAATCGACTCTGTCCTATTTGAGGCTGAAAATTGACAATTTATCTGAACACAACAAATCTGATTGTTGCTTGGACTCAACGACTAAACTATTGTTAGCTGTTGGATAATAGTAGTGATATTCTTGTGTTAAAGTATTATGTGACCAACGAGACAATGCTGACTGATCAATTTTAGCGCACAGTTTTATATATTTTATATGTTTTTATCTTGCTGAAGAGTGGATCAAAGGATACAGGCAACCTATACCGGTTTTCTGTAATATCAATAAAACCTATCTGATTATACCTCACTTGGATATCTAGTTACTCTCTGTCACTAATAGAACATAACCTAGAATTAACTGGGGTTTGATATGCCAGGTCTCCAAGCTCGACTAGCAGGTACACTGAATACTTCGATTTCCTCAGCGAAGGAAAAACAATCTAACAAAGCGACTCGAGGTAAGAACGGCTCAGCAAAAAAATTAAGGAAAAAGTCGGGCAAGGTAATCAAACCTGCATCTGTGGATAGTCCAAATGTGATTGAGGATAATCGTAAAAAGAGCACTCACAATCGAACACTAACACGCTCAGACAATCCGGAATCAATTCCTTGCGCCGCCTGCAAATCGATTAAAGATCCTCCTAAAAAGTTTCCGAGAGAAAAGGTGGTCTTGTGGATATCGTGTCTGTGCTGTTTGGATTGGTATCACGTGCTGTGCGGTGGCATTTCATACGCCACTTACTATCCCTGTTACGGACGCCATAAGGATCTTGACTGGGTTTGCATCAAGTGCATACGGCGTGCTAAGTCACTGGTAGCCTCTGCTCCTTACTGTAACGTCCAACCGCCTGGGCACTCTGCTACGACATTGAGAGCACCACAAACAGCTCTAATCCATGACCTATCTTTTGGGAACAATCCGGTGTTCTCAAAGCAGCCATCAAACAACCGATCATTGAACAATGAACTGTTCAATTCTAGCGAAAACGTTACTTCACTTGTTCCAAAGTCACCTACTAGCCAGCGGTCAGCTATTTATGGCTCGTTCGATCTGACAACCCAAAACACAAAGTCTAAATCAAGTGAGCGGGTTTGTAACTCCACAGCTACTTCGTCATCCAATCTGCTACCAGGCACTTTTGGCAGATTGGTCTCCCCGATTAACACCAGTTCAATTATTTACGATCCCAGCTGTGAGTACACTCCCAATGAACAATCACTAACTGGGGTAGGTAATGTTAAACTTAACACCGACAACCTGACCAGCAGGAACATAAGTATCAACGAAACCAACGTCTGCCTCCCGCTAGATAATGAGAATACTCCTGAAGTGAACTACTCTCGGATACCTTCTGTCAGTCCTACTACGGCTAATTCAGCCTCTTCACACACCCCCCATAGAAGTGGACTAAAACAGGTTCCGCTACAAACTGAATTGAAGGATCAAACACCAGGAGAGGGGACTGTCAATAGTATTAGGGCACTGCTCCAACAGCTGACTGAAAGGGTTGATGCAATAACAGCAACCTCCCCCACTGTTGGTGGGCCCTCTGTTGATCTTGACGTACTCTCTCGCCTATATGTGAAAAATAGATCGCTTGTAATTAGCAATCTGCCTAGTGCACTAACTGGCAGTGGAAACAGGGACGTGCTTCCAGCGCTGTGTAGAGGTATAGATCTGGAGAGCTCTTTCTGTAACAATGTTGAGCTCATTGCACCATTCCAACCGAAGCTAGGTACACCTTCCCCTATCCTTCCTAAGGTGTGCCTAAGATTCTATAGGGAGGAGGATTGTTCTACTTTCTTCCGAGCCTATCTAGCGAAACTTAAAACTAAACCGCTCACCTTGAATGTGATCTATCCTCAAGGAGCAAACACCAGAATATACATCAACGAAGATTTGCTGCCGCAGGACTTATACCTCTTGCACACGGCTATTCGCCTCAGGAAATTGAACCTAGTGAAAGGGGTATACACCAGAAACCGGAGAATATACATTCTGCATAGGTCGGCTGAGTGTGCACCTAATCGAGTTGCAGCTCGATTTACTATTGAACTTGCGCAACGTCTCTCAAAATCATCTGCTTTACCTGAGAAATCTACCCATCCCCCCTGCAATGTCCAATATAACTAACATTCCGCATCATAATCTATTGACTCAGGCTGATCTGTGCAATATTCTACAGCCGAATAATTTTAATATACTTTCATTCAACGCAAGATCCACTTCCAAAAACATAACAAACATCAGGCATCTGGCTGAGCTTGGAGATGTCGGGGCTCTGCTGGTATGCGAGACGTGGGCTGAAAAGCATCACACTTCCAGAATGCTTGACATTCCAGCGTATAGAATGCATAGACTCGACAGATCCGCCAAAAAAGGCGGGGGTGTCGCGGTCTATGTGGTCGACACGATGAGGTCAAGGGTCTGTTTTCGTTTCATCGACAACAGCTGGGAGATCTTGGCTGTTCAGGTGGAGGGCTGTGATGATAATGTGGAGCCTGTGACTTTAGTGGTCATATACAGATGCGCAGCAACGTACACGGACAATGATATGTCGGTCTTGTCCAATGCTCTCGAGCAAATTACGAGTCGCACTTCACGTGTCCTGATTGGCGGTGATTTTAATGTGGATGTTGGAAGCTTGTCTACTTTGTCTCGCTCACTGAAAGACCAATTGAGCGAAAGAGGACTTGTAATCATCAACAATCTACCCACGCGTCATGGGCTCGGCTCTGCAACAACCCTTGACCTGCTCATCTCGTTCTCGCATTTTCAGCCGGTTTTCTCTGGTCAGTGCCCCGGCATCTCTGATCATGAGTTGCTCTTTGCCTCGTTCAACTTTCGTTGTCTTCCTTCTAACCTATGGAGAACCTTCAGAAATTTTTTAGCAATACAAACAGACGCTCTTCAAGCGGACCTTTCTAGGACTGACTGGTCACCCATTTTTAACCAATCCGACCCCGGCTTAGCTGCACAACATTTCTCAGACTCGTTGTGCTCCATATTCATGAGGCAAGTGCCACTGAAAACCATCAAAGTTTGCACAGTAAAAAAAATTATTTTTAAGCATCCTGAGATCTTGCTCAAATGTCAACTTCGCGATCTTGCCTATAGGCAGTGGAAACATGACAAAACAACGCAAAATCTGGTGGAATTTCGTCGTTTGCGTAGTCAGGCTGACTACTTAGTCAGAGCAAAGGTGAGAGAAGACACATTGAAAGGCATTAGAGAGGGCAGTGTCATAAATTGGAATAAGGTCAACGATCTTGGCTTAGGTTCGAAAGCTAGAGCTCAATCGACTGTTGACCCTGAAGAATATGCTGACTTTCTTTGTCCCAGCCCCTTACTGCTGCCAAACGTTACAAGCGACAGATTAGATAATGTTCAACATATTCCCAGTCATAGACGCTCTACTGTTGCTGATGATGCCTTCAGCTTCTCAAATGTGTCGGAGGTTGAGGTTGTGAACGCCTTCCGCAAACTTAAATCAAATGCTACTGATGGGTCTAACTACTCCCATCCCCAAAGTAAACTCCCCATCCCATATTTCTGAATGGAGACCAATCTCCATTTTGCCGACGATCTCCAAGGTCCTGGAGATTATCATTGCTGATCAGATCACAGAACATGTAGGCTCTCACAATCTACTCTCAAAATTCCAATCAGGCTTCAGGAGGCTTCACTCAACGGGAACAGCTCTTCTCGAGGTGACGGCGGGCATTCGTGACCTGTGTGACAGGGGCAAAGGCGTAATTCATGTGCTACTAGACTTCAGCAAGGCCTTTGACTCGGTCCCACACTCTATGCTGCTTGCTAGGCTGCGTTCCTGTTTTGGGTTCTCCGCCACTGCATGTAGACTGATTGACCACTACCTAAGTAACCGATATTTTATGGTAAATAGCAATGGCACATACTCGTCCGTGAGGCCAGTGGTGGAAGGAGTCCCTCAGGGGGCTGTTTTGGCGCCGCTCTTGTTCACACTCTTCATGGATGACATCACCGCCGTGCTGAGCGATGTACAATTCCACATCTATGCAGATGATCTTCAAATTTACTGTGGTGCTCCTAGAGAAAACCTGAGTGAGGCAGCAATGGTCATCAATAGAACTTTGGCAGGGATAGCTGAATGGTCAGCTAACAACTGGCTATCTCTTAATCCCACTAAAACACAAGCCATTATTTACTCCATTAGTCCATCGTATAGGTCTAACTCTTCAGACTTTCCAGCATTGAATTTATTAGGACACAATATCGAGTTGTCAGTGAAGGCGGTGCTCAACCTGGGCTTGCTCATGGATCCTGGTCTGACTTGGGAACCACAGATTAATAAAATATGTGCCAGAGTGTATTACGGTTTGCGCTCACTATATGCAGCGTCACAACACCTAGATGGGGCAACGCGTATTAGACTCTTCACTGCTCTGATCTTACCACATTTCTTCTATGCAGATGTGGTATTGTTTCCTATCTCCTGCGGCAACCTCGATAAGATGGGCCGTGCTTTCATGGCTTGCGCCAGATATGTGTTCGGCTTTAAGCGTGGCTCACATGTGCCAGCTTGTCTGCTTGAAATTCTTACACCATGTCAACTTGCCAAGATGTACGAGCTCAATGTCTTGAAACTGATTTTCAAAGCTAGGCATGGCCTATTGCCCGGCTACCTGATGCATCGGATCAAGTGGAGCACTTTGAACCGGTCGAGAGTTGTCCTCCCAAGAGTACTGTCGCAGTATGGTGGAAGAAACATTTTCCTGCGGGGGGCGACCATCTGGAATCAGATGACTGATGAAGCCAGGGGCAGCGACTCACTAAGCTCCTTTAGGTCAGCGGCGATCGACTTTCTAAATGCAGAGTAGAATTTGCCAACTACTATAATACCGTCTATAACACCATCTTCCTCACATCACTCATCAACTAATCCCCACCCTAGTATTAATTCTGTATGATGTATCTAAATCACTAAGAACCAAACTGCTCTGAAGGGCCACCATCCATATATTTTATTTTCTCTGTCCGATATATTTAACTACATAACCAAGCTGAGTCAAATCAAATCAAGCCAAATCAAATCAGGTCAGGTCAGCATTGCTGGCGGTTGAGTCGTGTGTCAATCTGAATGTTCAGGGGTCAACTCTGATGGGGGACTATTCATGTCATTGGTGTATATAATTAATTTTACTTTTAAGTCTAACCTTAAGTAGTCATTAGGTGCCTGTAGTATTGGTATCGCCTAATTGCTGGTGTCTCTGATACTACTTCAGGCTAAAATTCAATGTTTTGCCTTTGATAAGGGATGATTCATGTCATTCATGTGATTATAGTGTATATGGTTAAGTTAACTTTTATGTTCAGTATCAAGTAGTATTAGTTACCTCTAGTATAGGTATTGCTTAACTGCTGAAATCATCTACTACGTGACGCTGGTCTATTCACTATATTTTACTATAATGTGTATATAAGCTAAAATTAAAGTTTTGCCTTTGATAAGGGATGATTCATGTCATTCATGTGATTATAGTGTATATGGTTAAGTTAACTTTTATGTTCAGTATTAAGTAGTATTAGTTACCTCTAGTATAGGCTTAACTGCTAAAATCTTCTACTACGTGACGCTGGTCTATTCACTATATTTTACTATAATGTGTATCTACTATTTTATATTTTATATTTTGCTGTGTATCTACTATGTTATATTTTGCTGTATCTACTATTTTGTATTTTTCTGTAATTTCAATATTGTTTATTCTTAATGAACGGGCTACTACGGACGCTCTAAGCCTCCACTGCTCTCACTTGTTTATGTTTCGTTTTGCTATAATATGTATCTACTTGTCGCTCCCACAGCAAAATGAAGTTAAAACAAATTGCAGCCAAACATGATTACTTTCTAATAGTATTAAAAAAATATAGCATGTAGAACAAATTTACGGAAATTATAGCGTTTGAACAAAATACAAGCAACTTTTATATGAAAAACTCCTTCAGTAAGACAAGGCAAGAAGACTGTGGATGTCGTCTGCTGACCGGCCCGCTGCTCTCTTTTTTCGACTTTGTTCATGGCTTGTATCTTGCGGGGGTTACGCCTTACTGCATGCTGTACCCGGCACGTTAAGGCCTTTTAATGTGTCGGTGCCTTCGGCGATTTCATGGCTTGCTTAAATTCCGGGGTTTCGGCAGGGGCACTGACATGTATATAAATGGACTGCTTGTTGAACCAAAAATCCATGAAAGCAAATGACACCACTTTCATATTCCTGTCTCTTTCCGTGAGAGCATACTTTCCCACTGAACTGTAACGATTAGGAACGAGAAATTGCTTGTAAAATACCTTGTAAAAAAACACTTCCTTCGACACATAAATAAAATTTAACGATACAAATAGTCCCAAATACTTTTATGGTAAATTCGGTAAATCCCACTGACATGCATATACGTAAATTCCCAAATAATTTAAATATAACGCTAGTTTACGACAGTTGGTAGCATTGACAGTGAGAGCATACTTTCTGAAATCAAAATTGGTGCCACATGAAACAGGAGATCAAGCAGTCCATTTATATAAATGTCAGTGGGCAGGGGCCATTTGGAAAATATACACACATTGCAATAAGTGCGCAGCATTGTAGATACAGCTCTCTTATATTGGTACTACAGATTTTCATGAGAAGTTGCCCACCCCAAACATAATTTTTTTGTTGGTACCACTGAAAGTGAGCATCAATTTAGTATTAGAAATGACTACGCGGAAAAAATTTTCAACGCGCTGTCGCGCCGCGTTCAATGCATGATGCACAATAGGCACATGTTCTCTAACATTTTGCCGCGCTGTCGCGCCGCGCACAAGTGTACTCTATTTCAGCCTTAAGCCCGGTATTGTACTCATTTAAGCCCGGTACGCTAGAGCCAAGGAATTTTTGTTCATATACAAAAATTATGTAAAAAAAGTGTCATGGAATGCTCAAGGAATTTTTTTTCTTGACCGATTCCTTGAGGTAGTACGCTACAGAAAAGTAATTCGAACAGAAAAACTCTACTTCCCGATTGACAAAAAGATGTCGCACTTTTACGAAAAATCCATTTATGTCAATATTTCTTGAAGAAATAAGTACCGATGCACTTATTTCTGTAAGGAATTTTGACGGTGGTGGAATAATTGAAAAATTGAACGGAGGAACGGCGATTTTGCAAGAGGTGTATCAATTTTAAAATGACAAATGGGCGAATAAAAATTGTTTTACGTGTATCCTAATTTTTCATTGGAAATTATCCATTTCTTCACTTTCTTTATTATTTCTTTATTGTCAGAAATATCACACAATTGACAAATCCAAATTGTCAAAAACTCCTTAACCTAATGTCAAATTTTCTTTAAGAAATAAGTGGAAAAATTCCTTCACCTAATTCCTTGGCTCTAGCGTACCGGGCTTTAGCGGATAAATATTTCGCTGCAATAGGGCGTGCGGAGTACTACTTTCCAATATTGAAAACTAGGCGGCGTGACCACTGCGTTTATGGATGATATCTGATACCATCTTGGCTTGAACGGGATTTATTTGCTTGCGATCCCAATTTAATTAGTTAAATCTAAATATAAATGAATTGTTGTGTACCCAGTGCTCTAACAAATTCGATAAAAACAAAATTTCAAACAGATTTCTTCAGTTTCCTAAGGACGAAAAACTTAAATCTGAATGGATTTGCAAGTTGGTAAGTTATGTTGCGTTATTTAACATCAAAATATAAATTTGTAGATTATGTTGGGGAAAACGTAAATTGTCTCGGAAGTCATGTTATTATACCTGCTCCTAGGTGCAAGCAATTCCTAGATGTAATACAGGCCCATTATATGTATATTTGAATAAGAGCTAAATCAGATATTTTAATTATTATTATAATGTAAATCAATTTTATTTGAACTGGAACATTCACCATTATGGGTATTGTTTGCTCTTTAAGGAAAATGAGTATTAAATATAAATTGCACAAACAATTTAGGAATTTGGCAACTTACTTTGCTTCGTATTTTTAATACTGTTTTCTGATTAAGTCGTCTAGACAGCTCTTCTTTTGCTGCTATACTAGTATTCTTGTTGCAAAGAAATTGTAGCTTTGTTAATAGCAAGTTTTTCGAAGGTACAACTGACTTCAATAAAATGTTTGCTTTCATGTAATGAAAATTGCATTACCTTTGATTACTTTAACCACGTTATATTATATTCACTCTTTGTAAAGTGCTCCCAAGTGCTGCTAACGCGACATAACTTACCAACTTGCAAATCCATTCAGATTTGAGTTTTGTTATGGAAGTAAGTTAGGGAGTGACTTGACCAGGACTCAGTCCTGAAGGGACTTTTACGTCACTTACCTATCTCTGTTGAAGGCGCAGATGGCATGCCTTCCTGCCAAACCCAATCCTCCCATCGACTTTGGGCGGCACTGTTTCCAAAGTCCCTTTTACGACCTGTAACGAGATAGAGAGAGACTAGGCGAACCTAGACGACCTTCATCCTATACGAGAGGGCTCCGGGATGTGAAGGAAAATGAAACTGTTTAAAATTTCATCGTTACGTTATAATGGTGCCTTTATTACAAAAAGGAAAAACTTTTATATTTACTATGTTATTATACTAAATTCCCTGACTCAAAAAATTTAGTGTATTCTTTTATCTATAGATCGAGACATTATTTTATCATAACTCATTCTTTTCCTACTATATACTTCACCTTGATATGAATTTCCCCCCCGTAGTTGCTAGCTAATACCGCAAGGGAACAAACAAAAATACAAATTGGATCATGCTAAGATAACGACATCTTAAGGCTATTAAACAAAATCGGAGGTAAACCCCAGACAACATTATTAGATTATACTTATCCAACGTTAATTCTCCACGAAGGCCTCCTGGAGCACTGGAATCCTATAATGAAAATAAAGCGGAAGAAAGGTTTGAAAAGTCCGCTTGGGATTTCCTGTACAATACTATGCCACTATTCCGTTACCATAATAGTGTATGAAGATAATGCTACTTTTATGAAAAAGGTGAGCATACGCTAATCTTACATCTGTACAAGAGTCAAGGTGTGTCTAGTGACAGATAAATGATGGACTAATAATAAATTTTGATTTTAACCTCTCTCTGTGTTAACTAACAATAATATTCATTGAGGTATGATTAATCGAATAATAATAAATGTGTGTGCCAACACTCTTACTGTGCTAACTATTAATAATATACTTTGAGTTATGATTAATAAAATAATAAAAAAATTTGTGTGCCAGCACTCTTACTGTGCTGTTGTTATTTAAGTGAATCCCAAAAAATACAAAAATCTGCCACAATCCAAATAAATGTGGGTACCTAATTCCCACGGCTCATTAAAGGAAACGTTAGTCTTCCCTTTTTCTTATTTAAGGTTATTTTAGGGTGAACAAATAAAAAAAAAAATCTCATTACGAAAAGAACAACTGTGTACTACCTACATACATATATATATCAGCTATCAGTTTTTCTTTTGTTTTGAATAGAACTGAATATATCCTACGCGTGATTTCGCAAAGTGAACCATAGTCATCTGTGTTAAGGGAGAATATCATGGCCACGCCAAATCCACTTGATTTTTTTTTTTATACACTTTGCTGTACAATCCAAATTTCTTTCCTTCTCATATAATATCCATTCAGTGTTTGCATAGAGATATGGAGAACAGGTCTCAACGTATATACCACGAAGAATGGCTGATTAAGCGCTTCAATGTTAGCGTTTGGACTGTTCACACTGTAACCGTGTGATTTTTTTTATTTTGGCAGCGTACTTTGCCATACAGTAAGAGAATATGGACTTCCCGGTGTATATTATGAGAATGATTACGATAGACTTACTTTTGCCGCTGCCTCCGCTTTCAGGGATCATCTAATTTACCTAATGTTTTCTTCCGCGCCTTTCATCCGATTATTGAAGACTGGAAGCTCTTTCCAGATAAATGGATATAGGGCTCCTCTGGGCACTGATGATTTTTCCCTTTTTTCTTCAAAATATGCTGTTGCACAATGGGCAGCGCTCTCCTCGTGTTATCCGCCGAGGAAAAATCCAATTTTATCTGGCCGACTTGGACTCTTAAGTTTCCTTTAACAAAAATATCATTCAAGCATTTTTCTTTTTGTTTTCTTTGCAATTACCTTTTTCTTTTTCTTTTTTTCAAAGCTGGATGATTACAAAAAAAATTTTATTTCACGAGATTGTTCCTTGCGAGACGTGACTTATGTCGTTTTCGTTTGAACATCAGTTTCGCTCTGGAGGCAACCTAAGTGCTGTCAAAGCGTTCGTCTGAAGCAAAAATGACGTCACGGGTTGCCTCTGGTGGCAACCCAAAAAGCATCAATTTCACTCTGAAAATTTACTCGGGTACACTATGAGTTCACTCACACAAACAAAGTCTAGTTGTGATTTGATATTATTTAATTAATTTTAAGTCAACAATTTTTATTAAGACCACTACTATTATTATATTATCCTCAAAATTATTCGCAAACAAATTACCAACCAGTTTTCGGAAAAAGTTCATAGCTACTTTGACGTTAGTATACATACACAAGCGAACTTCTTCAGGTACACTATGAAACCGTTCGATTGAACGGGGTTGCCTCCAGAGCGAACCTGGATGTTCAAACGAAAACGACATTAAATCGGAACCGACTTTGACAGATAGCCCAATTTTCTTTCCGTCCCACCAGCATGCCACACTCAGTTCGTTTCTCGAGTCGGGGTACGTTCAGCTTTCGTTTTACTCTATAGCCAGCGTACATGCATCAGCACTCTTATAGTCACGACCATAACAGTTTTTCGTCCTTAGGAAACTGATGAAATCTGTTTGAAATTTTGTTTTTATCGAATTTGTTAGAGCACTGGGTACACAACAATTCATGACCATATTTAAATTTTGATTTAACTAATTAAATTGGGATCGCAAGCAAATAAATCCCGTTCAAGCCAAGAAGGTATCAGATATCATCCATAAAAGCAGTGGTCACGCCGCCTAGTTTTCAATATTGGAAAGTAGTACTCCGCACGCCCTATTGCAATATGAAGTAAATATTACACCTATTTGACAGCTATAAAGAGCGATGGTACTGCCAAGAATCCAGTTGTCAGTTTTACAAGTATTTGCATGCCCCATCGAACAGGGACCTTTTTTACGGCTAAAATTGTTAATTGTTTTGAACTATAGGTGGCTGCTTTTGACAATCAGCTGTCGTGCATTTGTGATATTATTTCGTGTTCTTTTAGATTGCAATCGCGAAATAGTAAGAAAAACTTACTATTTTTATTTCTTTTCAAAAGAATTGTCTAAATGAAGCCGGAATTTTTTTATCAGAAAAAAAATAAGAAAAATACACTGCCACTCTTGTATTCCAATTTTTTTCAACTTCAAACGTCAAAATTTTAGCGTGAAAAAAAGGTATTGAGCGGATAAATCTGATACACGTCTGAACTGATTGACACTTACACAGGCTCATGAAAACACCTACTGACTACTCTTTCTTACTGACCAGTCTGTACTGACAAGATTTCTGACGAGTCAATAAACTGTCAAACGTTCAATTAAGATGGCGGAAATTGAAAATAAAATGTAGATGCTAGTGGGCATTTGTGTTTATATTCCTAATCTTTTCTCTTTTGAGTGGGAAATGACTGAAAAGTGTTTAATATACATTTTATTGTTTATTTTGTAGAGAATAAAGACGGATTAATGAAGAAATTTAATTTTTTGATATGCATATAGAATGTCTGCACCGCTTGACGCCATTTTATTATGAACAGACTGGTCAATTGATAGAACGCAAATCGTTTTTTGTCAATAAATTTGACAGACGAAATCAGGACTGTCCGTCAGTTCTATTGACTCGTGTTATCGTTGCGTAAATATATGTTTGTGGTAATTACCGCCATCTACTTGTCAAAACTAAACAAACTTTTAGCTGATAAAACACAATACCACTTTTTTCAGCGACGTGGGTAAATATTTCGCCACTAAATTTCACCGGTAAATTTCCATACAAAATTAAATTGAACTTTTGTACTAAAAGTCAATAAAGTAAGAAGAATGTACCACTTTTGGTACAATTGTTCCAAAGTGTCAATCCTGAGGGAGTACAGGCCGGATTACATTAACAACGCTGACGTCGGCGTGGTCGCCGTTTTATGTCAACAACATTTAGAGACAGTACTGAATGTATGAAATGCATTACATTACCCACGCCGGCGTCGTCGCGGTCGTCGACCCCTCTCTTATCTTAAATTTAACGCTGGCGCTCCATTGCTGCCAATATGCCAGATCTAAATCTATTATGAAAAAGAAGACAAAATGAAACGATATTTAATTTCTGAAAATAAATGATTTTATATTAAAAAAATTTGAACTTGACCCTTGGAACAGAATGAAAGTAGCCACCACGCAGGAAAATGTCACGCAGAAGTAGGTTATAAGGCAATGTCATTAAGTGACCGCAATGAACGTAGTTGGTCGACTTTCAACTTTAGCGCATTTATCCTGCGTTGACATTTCACAGCTGATTAATATTTTGTTTGTTTTAAAATTTTGATTGCTGAACATCATGGGTTTCAAAGAAAATTTAATTATGGTGGTGAAAAATATTAAAAATAATAATATTGTGGTCCCAATTTATTATTAATACAGCTAACAAAATTCATTTAAATTTCATCTTGACGCAGTCATCAATGGCCATTGTGTTCACCATGTTTGGTGGCTACGATTTTGACACTTCAACACCGCATTGTGCTTGGTGGCTGCGGTGCATTCTGTTCCAAGCGTGAAGGACGTTGCGTTCCGTTGCGTCCATTGTAATTCAATCTTTAATGTAACTTGCCCGGCGTTTTGTTCGGCGTTTGACGACGACGACCACGCCGGCGTCAGCGTGTAGTGTAATCCAGTCATACAGGTAGCATACCAATACCACAGCAAGCCGGCCATTTTGAAACTGCGAAATTTCTGAAATTTCTCATCTGACGGTTGTACAGATGTTTATTTGCTATTTGAGTTGATAATATAACAATTTAATTATCATTACGTGATGTGAATTTGTGATACAGTTATTGGTTATATAAAAAACTGTGACTTAATTGAACACGCACACAATTAATTTCGATAATCTTATAAGGAACTACGCGAAGCAACATTATTGTTATGGCACGTCTAAGCAACGTGTACGATACGACGTCGCAATGGGTAATTCTACTCTAGTTGGTTTTAGGAAAGTGAAGAGAAGGGAAATCTATAATTCCTTCCTTTGGTGCCTATATTTGGATTTGGGTTGTACTTTTTAGACGGTGAAATTTTCTGTTAAGTGTAGACTGTAGAAAGGTAGAAAGTTAAAATTTATATTATTTCTTGCGAAAGCATTTTTCGAATAATCATAGAAACAATGGAAAGCGCAGAGCAAAGGGATTTAAAAACTGATGTCGAGAGTTACAAAGAAAGTAAAGTTGAAGAGCAGGTACATCTTTTGTCATCTGTAAAGCATAATAGAAAACTAGGTTATTTTATATGTGTTGCAGGCGTTCAAATCTTTCGGAAGTTCGGGTAACATTGAGGATAAATTTAGCTCTCTGTTGAAAAAGTTTACTGGACTGGAGAAAGAGAACAGGAAGTTGAATTCAACTCTTAAACAACATGAGAAGCGGTATGAAATTCTTCTCAGGGAAAAAGATAACCTTCAAAAGGAGTATAATAAAGGTGTTTTGATGAGGTTGGTATTTGCTAGTATTTGTATTGCAAAAGACGTAATTAATAAATGTAGGGACAAACTAGAACAGGTGTGTAGAGAACAACAGAAGCTAATAAAAGCTGTTAAAAATGAGAGCCTTTCAAAAATCCGTGAAGAAGAAGAACGACGCAAGGAGAATCAGGCTAAATTCCAGCATTCAATTAACGAAATAAATACTACCTTAAATAAGAATAGTCAAGAAAATATTAAACTAAAAGAAGATAACATCAAAATGACGGAAAAGTAAGTGCTATCAAATAATTTTACATTTTACGTATTTCAAATATTGGTTTTACCACTACAATATATTTTGTTCGCTGACTAGAATAGAAATAGAATAGACTACACTAGTTGAAATTCAAAATTTATTTGTTGCAAATTCCGGGATAAACGCCAACTAAATAAACACTAGCTCTAGTCATTAGTATATCGTTAAGAGTTAGTTAACACTCAGTATCTGATTAGACTGCATAGTTACATACTGAATTGTACTATCTTACAGTCCTATCTTTATTAAACATTTATGTCAAGTTGGCTCTAACACGGTATGCTTAGTTTTTAGCTTATTACTGCCTAGTTAAGTAGTTACATGCTGAACTGTATGAGGGTTTAATACTATCATCTTTATTAAGCCTTTATTATGTCGTTAGCTCTAACTTAGTGAGCTTAATTTAGGTTGGCTACTGCATGCTAAAATGTATAAGCTTATATATCATACTTTATTAAACCTTAATATGGAAGTTAGATAACTAATTGTTAACCATGTAATTATTACTCGTTTAATTGCAAATCATATCTCCATACTAGTCGTAAAGATAGCCTCACATGAGGAGGCTTTAGTTTGTAATACTTTGTACCTCACAGACCTGTAAAATTCCAAGTACCAGTACAGTACGCGAACCAGGACCATATTTGAAGTACTGGCACTTAAAAATGTTCAAGTACAAGTCCCGGTACTGGTACTTTAAAATATTTCAAGTACAAGTCCAGGTACAGGTACTGGTACTTATAAGTCCCACATATCAGCTTCTAAGCACCTTTTTGTGTACCTAAGTACGCGTGTAATACTGCCATACCGCCAAGGACATACAAGTTTTTAATTATTTAAGTACGACTTCCAATAATAGAGGTTCACGCGCTTTCATAAACTCAAATCAGAAATTTTGAAAAATCTATAGCCAGCTAAGCTAAATGACTGGATGAGGATCTCATTTATGAAATATCATAAAATATATTGGAAAATGACTTGTACTTTAAAATATACAACAGTGCATAGCCCAAAGTTTCTGAACATTTGAATCTTTAAAATTGTTTAAGATATTAAGGAAAACGTACCGCTATTTTTCGAGGGATATTGTAAGGTATCAAGTGTTTCATAGACGGTCGGAAATTGATGCAACAGAAAATAAAATTTCACAACAGAAATGTAGTAGCTAGGGTGTATGCGACACAAGATCATGAAAATGTGTTTTTCGAGGGAGGGTAAGACGTCTCAATGAAGTTATCTGAATCGGAATAGAAAGTATACCACTGGATAGTACTCGGCGAGATTTCATTTGATATGCAACATGCATAAACATCTTTGTATCGTATAGTAACTACACGAATTTGATTTATTGCTCCTGGGTGCAGTTCCGTTATGCGACCTAGTAGCCATCGCTGTGGAAGTAGTTTGCCGTCTTTGGTTACAACTAAGTCGTTGAGCTTAATAGGTTTCTGCTTATGCTGCCATTTATAGCGCAGCTGGAGGCTGGATATATACTCTTTGTACCATCGTGTCAATAAGTTTTCATACATATGTTGAACCATTTGCCATCGATTAAGTCTGTTGATTGAAGTTTCAAGTGTACTTGGCGTTGGAATAGCGATCAGACTTTCCCCAACCAGGAACTGACCAGGAGTAAGTGCGGATATATCAGAAGGGTCATCTGTGATAGCATTCAGCGGTCGTGAATTGAGACAGTCCTCAATCTGTGACAAAAGAGTATTCATTTCTTCTATAGTTACAATATGATTTCCAACGACGCGCTTAAATGAAACTAAATGGTTTTCGCGCCAGCTTCCCACAAGCCACCATAGTGAGGAGAAGCTGGCGGTATGAAGTACCATTCGGGTTCTTCATTTAGTGTTAATTGAGGAATATTGGAGTTACGGAATAATTGATAAAGAGCGAGACAGCTGTCGGTCGGCAGCAACGAAATTTCGTCCATTGTCGCTATATAATTTTGCACATCGACTAAGACAATTAACGAAGCGCCGAAATGCAGTAATAAATGCTTCAGCAGTCAAATCTGTTACCAAATTCAAATATAAGGCCTGAGTCGAAAAGCATATGACGGCAGCCACATAGCATTTCACTGTGGTGCGACCCCGACCTTGGAATGGTTTACCGATGCAAGGTCCTGCGTAATCAACGCCATTAATGGTTATCGTATATTAGCCTTAAATCGACAGCAAACTATATACAGGATCTAATATTTAATGCGGATATGGTAGAGAGTACCTTGTGTACCTGCATGAAAAGTTTTAGAATGGGCTTGAGAGATTATAAGTCTGGTTAAGTAGCTATCTGCGGGAAGTATGATAGGATATTTCTAGTCCTCAGTTAATAGTGAATTTCTTAATCTGCCCTCCTACTCGTAGTAATTTAGTATGATCAAGAATAGGATTTAGTGTTCTTAGCTTAGAATTAATCTGAAATTTCTTCAAAAGATTATTAATCTCTTCATAAAAGGTTTGCCGTTGTTCGATCCTAATCCAGGTTTCTAAAGCAAAATTTAGTTCTGCCAGCTCCAAGAAGCCTGTTCGGCGTGATGAAGATTCTACTCTGCAGTTGTGAGCAAAGTGTCCAAGCTGTTATACGTAGCAATTTAGTTAAGTCGGAATATTTGTGCATCATAGACATACGTGCAACGTCAGCGTGAATAGATGTTAAAGTGGTAGATGAATGCACTGGACGCAGTAGTTCGTTTACTTCAGCAGTAACAGGAAGTACTGACTTCTTTGGCCATTCACTGGAGTTCTTTTGTAACCAATCTGGACCAGACCACCATGAGTCGAAGTTTTTTAACTCAGAAGCTGTAATACTCCTTGTAATGCGGTCTAGAAGATTTGAGATTGCCGGTACGTGATGCCAAACTGCCTGTGGAAGTTTCTCATGAACAAGTGCTACACGATTTACTACAAAAAGAGTTCTAGGCGTGGAAAAAATACTGTACGCATTGGACTAACACGTGTTTTGGCAGCAATTAATGTCACCTGAATATTTTCAAAATCGTGCATAATGCGTAGATAGAGAGCAGCCCCATAAACGGATAGCGAAGCGTCGCAAATTAATCGAGCTCAGCCTCAATGAGAGTATCGCTCATACTCAGCCAGCGATCAATGTAGATATCATTTATGTGGTGGAGCTCGAACTTATACTGTAACCATGTAGAGGTAAGAGCAGGTGGTAATAGATCATCTCATTCCAGTTTAACGGCCCATAGTCTGCAGAAAGATTTTCGCTGGTCATTTCCAAAAGATAATTGCCTAGTTTTTGGCACTTATTGAACTTTTTCAGCCCTTTTCGCTGTAAGAAAAAGTGCAAAAAACGCAGAAAGGGTTACATTTTATAATAATAATAATAATAATTTTTTTTTTTTTTAAATAAGCTCTATATTTAGTGGCTCTCTGGCTCTTTTCATGATTTCCTAAAAATAGGTGGCAAAAGGCTCAACAAAGTGTAACAAAAAAGAAAGACGCTAGCTAAACTAAATGTTGTAAAAAGTCAATAGGGACAAATAAAAACATTTAAAACAATTCAATAAAAACCAATATGTAACAAAAATGACACAAAAAATGTAAAAACCAATGACACAAAATTCTCAAAAGAGACTAAAAAACGGATACAAGAATTTTGAAAAAGATCTAAATGATATACAAGAATTTAGAACCAGTCTCAAATTTGACAATTAGGTAATTGGCAGTTCCAAGAAGCTCCAAATTTCCAAAATAATTTAATAAAAGCTAATTTCCTAAACGATCGAGATTTCAACATATAAATTTTGCAATTTTGCACCGAGACCGAAACCGAATAAAAAATTTAATAACCGAACGAACGAAAAAATTTACCCGATACCGTTATAGAGTCCCGCGAGGGCAGCCTGTAGTATCATAGACCTCTACAAACTGCCCTCATCATCCCTCCAGCTTAGCATCTCTAACAGAGTGCTTGTCCTTCCCACAGCACGTGCAACGATTCCTAAGCGGGGAGAAGCCCCGTGGACGAGTGTTGCAAATGCTGTGGCCTGCTATCACCAGCGAAAGACAAGAGCTCCGTCCTGCACCGACGATAGTGGTGGCCATGTGCAGTTGAATGTGTCTGCGTTCGTTGCCAGATATTCAAGATGTAAACGTCTCTTCAATCTGTCAACGAAGTGGCGCTTAAGTGAGTGTGCGTGGTGTTGTGGGTCAGTGTTCTGATTCCCAGCTTCGACTCTCATGTAGTACAGGTGAATTGTAGATTTGGCCGATGTCAACACAAAGCTAATCAAGCAATTCACTCGACTACAGACCTTTGGTCCCCATAGAAACGATGTCCTAGTAATGCCGAAATTCGGGTGGATCAACTGACACATACCGCGCACGAGATCCATTAGACCCTGCAAAGCCGGACAAGTGAAGAACCTGTGAAACAGGGTGCCCTCACCAGCACAAACTGTGCAAATCCTCTGAACTCGGCGGTCGATATGTGACAACTGATTAGGATGCATAAGACTGTGATGAAGCAATTTGAATGCTACATCAGCATCTTTGTAACTAGAAGGATAACTGTAGACTACTCTGCAAGTTATCCCTCCCATCACGCCCATATTCACCCCGAGGTGTGTTCGCCATCTGTTGTATCCTGTATACTCCGGAGGTCTTATTGACATAAGCACGTCACGGAGCACACGTGTTGTAAGTGTGCTGAAAGGTGTGTGTGGTGGTCTGTTCAGAACGAAAGCATCTTCCAACTTAGTGCCAGGGTCACTGGTCCCAAGTTGGCGAAATCTCTCCCGCACAGAAGCAGCCAGGTCGTGTAGTTGTGCAGTGTTAGTGTTTATTCGACAGTTTCCAGCGATATCAATAATATCTCCGAGAACCGTCAGTGTATGCGTGTCAGCTTCAAAACCCCGAGCATTACTGAACACTGAATCTATTAATTCAGGATTAAACCTGATTGGAATCGACGCGAATTGCGTGTACCTTAGAGCATTCCACTGAAGGTGAAATGCTGGCCTGATTCTGCCCCAGGTCTGAATCGTTGAGATTAGATCCTGTGGCCAGTCACGAGGATAAGGTGGTCGAACAGAGAGTAGGTAGTAATACTCCCCTATGCCGATCCCTCCCAGTACATTCACCCACAGTTGAGAAATCAAGCTGTCTCTCTGGCAAAACACTCTTTGGAATGCCCGCACTTGGAGACACCTTGATTTCACAACCAAGTTAGTGAGACCTAATCCACCTATCTTGACTGGCAGACAGAGCGTGCTTTCAGCAACCCATCGTCTTCCGCACCAAAAGGCGTCTATCGCTTTTGCTTGAAGAAGACCTACGAAGCCTTCATCAAACGTCTCAGACTTTAGCAGATGAACGATGGACGAGGTAATCAAATAGTTTATCACGACTGACCTACCCATTAAGGATAATGGAAACAGTCGACTACGCCATGAGTTTACAGCTCTAGAGAGTTTCTCAAGAGCGATGCGGCTATTATTTGATTTACTCTCGCGTCCGATATACACACCTAAATACTTCAGGCAAGTATTAGTCCATTGGATGTTCAGTGGAGTATCTGTACGATCTCTCCACCTTCCACACCACAAGCCTTGACTCTTACTAAGGTTGATTTTAGCGCCCGCTATACGTTCGAACTGTTCGAAAACAGCACGAGCGACCGGAAAAGCTTCATCTCTTGTCACGAAAATAGACAGATCATCCGCATACGCCAACATAAGAGGCCTCACATTGGTATATGGCAGATGAACCGCATACCGTCCGAGCATTCGACGAAGATTCACCAGTAGCGGCTCCAACGAAAGATCATAAAGCACCTCGATGAAACGAGATAGGAGCTAGAACTTGTCCTTGATGCTTAATCAAAATCGCTGAATCTCTATACAGTTTCCCGACGATATCGAGCCACCTGGGCGGAAACCCAAATGCTTCGAGAGCAGTCAAGAGATACTCGTGCGAGACACTATCAAAAGCCTTTTGCTGGTCAAGTGAAATCATGGCCATTTGTGCACCTGTCTGTTCATGGTAGGCAAACAAATGCTTGGCTACCGCGATATTACCGTAGATACTACGACCAGGTACACAATAGGACTGTTCCGGGTGTATTACCGAAGCAATCACTGAGCGGAGTATCGCCCCTAATGCTTTGCAGACGATTTTGTAGTCTACATTGCATAGGGTTACTGGCCTCCAGTTCCCCATCCTCTGCAAATCTCCCTTCTTTGGAATCAAGCGGATCACAGATCTCCTCTAACTAGAAGGAAAGTCTGAATGTGTCTCAACCGCCGAATTGAAGACTTCCAAAAGGTCAGGAATTAATAAATCCTTGAAACGTATGAAGAATTCTGGAGTCAAGCCGTCATAACCAGGTGAAGTGTGTCGCCTTAGGTCCTTTGTCGCAGCAATCATATCCTCCAATGTGATTACTGTATCCAGGAGCTCCTTACTGTCTTCAGAGAAAGTGGGAATATTCTCAAGAAATTCATGAGTGGTCGAGGATGTTGTCGACGTCGATTCAGAGTAGAGACTACTGTAGTAGTCTCGAATATATTCTGATAGCTGTTGTCCGTTGAGGACTTGTCCAGATTCATCAATTATCGATTCGACCTCACAAGAAGCAGTACGACGTCTAGTCGCCTGAAAGAAGTACTCGGTTGGAGAATCGCCTTCTCTCAGCCAGCGCGATTGGCCGCGCAGCACAAACTCCACGCTGTGCTTGTAAGTCTGTGTCGCCAAGCGTTCCTTTATTCCATTGAAATAAAGAATCAACCCCGGCTGAGTTGGGAGAAGAGCTGCCACCCGAGAGACCTCGGCTGACAAGCTAGAAGCTTGATAGCCACTTCGATTGAAACTCGTCTCGATAAAAGACCGAATCTGGAGCTTTCCAACATCCCACCATTGACTAAGAAAAGGAAAGTTAACTTTCCTCTCTTGCCAATCGTGCCAGAATTCAGTGAACTCATTGATGAACTGCTCGGAATTCAACAAATAGTTGTTGAATATCCAGTATGCAGTTCTTCTTTCAACTAGAGTGCTGGTCGCCACTACAAGAAGATGATCGCTAACGGAACACACTTCATGAGTGACACCAACGAAATGTTCTAGTATTCCAGGTGAGACGTAAAGTCTATCAATTCTGGAGCCTGCGAGGCTTCCATGGATATTTCGCGAGACCCTCGTGTATGATCTAGTCGTAGGATGCATCCAACGATAGATATCCACGAGTCTGAAAACACCGACAAAATTCCTCAATCGAGTAGCATTGACAGAGTTGAACTCTACTCCAGAGTGCCGATCCATTGAGGGATTCAGAGTGCAGTTGAAATCACCTCCGAGGACAGTTTCGCCGCTAAAATTCACCAGACAGGACTGAACACTATCAAGAACTTGTCTTGTAATGTCCTGGTCATGAGGAAGGTACACGTTTACTACCTTGATATGTTTGTCTTGAACGACAAAGTCCAAGGAAGAAGCGAAGCCTGGGAAGATATCTGTATAGACAGGAGACGATAGTGTAAATTTGTTGGATACAATGATTGCCACCCCTGAGCCTCGGCGAGGCGCAGGTGTGGCAAACATTGCATAGCCAGTGTGTAGATAAGCATAGCGCTCAAGTTGTGTATATGTGTCTTGAGTGAAATTCGTCTCCTGCAGAAGTGTAATGTCTATATCGAACATTTTGACATGTTCGATAGTACTGTGTAATCTTGTATGAGCACTTAAACCCCCGGTGTTGAGAGAGCCTATCTTACACATTCAAAGGGATTAAAAGCTCAAACGATGAATGTTCGACGTCTATTGACGAGAAGAATCGGCCAAGCGATGCTCCTGAAGCAACTCCTCCACCTTCCTATGAAGTCGTTCTAACCGAGCAACATCGTTGTACTTCCTCCTCTTCCTGGACTCCTGTTGTAGGAGTTGAAGCTGAGGAAGTAACAACTCTGGCCTCTCCAGCTCCTTTACAAGAATACTCCAGATTTTATCTGAATTCTTCTTGTACTGGAGCTGGGTAAGAATTTCGGAGATCTTCTTCCTAGGAATGGTCTCCATCCCTTTCGAGACTTCAAATTGGCCACCAGTCGAAATGATGCTATCACACGACTCGTAGCCACCGAAGCTCGAAAGACCAGTCTCATCCAAGCCGGTCATGTCGCAGTCCGAAAGCTGCTCGAGAGACACTACCGCGTCCCTCACAACAACCTTCGAACCGCGAGCTCTACTATCGTCCTCCTCCGAGTGGGGCCGCTTTGATGCGACTGGCTTTGCTGGCTCTGGAGGAGGCAGCATCACCCGGTCAACTTTCTTCCTCCCCGTCCTCTTTTTTTTCACTACTCGGCTATTCGACTCCTCGTCAGAAGTAGCCGTGTTTTCACGTGCCGACGTTGCGCCGTTTATAGCCATAATTTCTTTTGCATCTAGGACAACTTCAGGCACCTTAACCACTGGCTGCTCCAAAATAGCAGGTTGAGTGCCGGCCGAAGGCTCCTTCTCCAGATCCACTACTGTAGTAATGGCTTCCTTCGAGGGAACCCTCGGTTCAGCCTTCTTCCCGGTTCTCCTGGGGCAGTCAGCAATAAAATGCCCTACCAAATGGCAAGCATGGCATTTCGCTTCGGTGCCAACGTCTATCCAGTGCCTCGAGCCGGATAAGCTCAGGTAAAAGCCCTTTGGAAGCGTACACCCCTTATTTAAGGTAATGGACGCCTCCCGGCTAGTAGTGTAGTAGATGTGCTCGAGCTGCATACCGTAGCTCTCATCCTGCCACCTCCCGTCGAAAAAAGCCTGCAGACCCGCACCGGTCTTAGGTCGAGGCTTACCTGCGTCCGATGGGGCTGGACGAGGAGTGATGCCCTTTCCTAAAATTTCAATAGTGGAACTATTGTGGGAACTGCCACTTACCTGCGCATACGAAATCCCTGATACTAACGCAGGGGATCGTGGTGCTGCTTCTGAGCTAACTGCTGTTGCTGCTGATTGTTGCTTCTTAGAGGCGTTTACCTTCTTGGATGAAAGCGGTGGCCTCATCACAACACCGCTAGGCTTTGGCGCTGAGGCCGAAGCTGTTTCAATTACTTCCTTCAGCGTTGGACGTTTCGGGCTTGAACCCCTCGGCAGTTCATTTGCTATAGCTGCAGGTACAGATGCTGCTGAAATAGCGGTTGGATTAGGAGCTATTACTCCAGTTTCTTCTCGGACAATCTCGGTTGTGCTGGAAATAGTCTTCTTCAATAGAGATGGCTGCAGGTTTTTGCCTTTGACCTCTTCAGTAGGGCCCTTGATGGCCTTTTCTGTGGGCCCTTTGCGAATTGTTTTGACAGAAGAAGAAGAAGCATTGGTGGTCTTCTTCCTTCTCCCACTTAATTTCAGGGGATCACCTGTCCCCCCAGAATCGCTGCTGCTCGTACTCATTCTGAGTACGGCAGAGCAACTTGAAATTTCTTTTTAATTTATATTATTGTTTTTTTTTCCTTTATGATTTGTGAATAATCTTAGCTATCACTTTTTATTTTTCGCTTTGAATTTCTAAATTTGAACTAGAAATTTTAAGGTTGCCATGTTGTCATGGCAACGGCCGAAATAAATTGAAAATCCAAATCTGTCACTCGCTTTGTACTTTTTTGAACAATTTATTTTTATAATTTTGAATAGTCTTTTACAATATTTTTACACTAACCACGATACACTTTAACTCACTCAACTTCAATGCACAATCTGCTCACGTTTAACGGGATTTTCCCCAATTTCTTCCGCTATTTTTATTTATTATTCGGGAGCTCTTAATTGACGCGAGTTGTCACTTCAATAATAATAATAATAATAATTTATTAGCAATAATATCGCTATACAATACCACCACCAAATATGTGTATTCTAAAATTTACAATATTGCACTATTTTTAATATATTGCACACAACCTTTTTTAAAACACTTAAAATTTTGTTCACTTTTTAATTCAGTTGGAAGTTCATTAAATTTCTTGAAACTCTTATATACCAACGAATTCTGTGTACTTGATCTATAGTATAATTGTAGTCTGAAGTTCTCCGATGCTCCTCTTAGATTATATGGTTGAGCCTCTGCTACCCACGTGATCATATTTAAAAGAAGAACCAACCCATTTTTCATTTTGAATATAAAAAACAATACATTTAGAAGTATTCTTTGTTTAATATCAAGCCATAATAAAGAATTTAACATACTACTAATAGGAGTAAATCGATTACAACGTAGAATTACACGCATTGCCTTGTTTTGTAATTTTTGTAACCTGTTCAAATCACCTTGATTACATATATACAATATTGTAGAGCAGTATTCAAATTGTGGTTTTATAATACTGTTGTATATATTTATCGCGGTAGCCATCCTAACTTTCTTTCTAAGTCTCTTCAAAAATCCAATCTTTTTACCAATTTTTTTACAAATATAGTTTATATGTAATCTAAAATTTAACTTTTTATCAAAACCACTCCTAAGTATTTATATTCCTTCACACAAGCTATTAGTTCACCATTCATTTCAACACTCACATCAGTATTATTATTTATCGTAATAGCTTTTGTTTTATCTATATTCAGTTTCAATTTATTCATCTGTAACCAGTCTCACAATAATTCTAAATCTCGTTCTATTTTTATTTTCAATTTCCCGGTGTCCCTGCTATATACAACAATGCATCGTCAGCAAAAAGTACTATCTTCGAGAATTTCAGCACTGATTTAATGTCATTCACATATATAATAAACAAAATAGTTCCAAGTACTGATCCTTGTGGAACACCCATCGATACTTCTATTTTATCGGAAATTGTATTATTTATTTTGGTACTTTGATTTCTTCCATACAAGTAGCTATGAAACCATTGAAATTCCTTTCGACGAATTCCATATTTTGCTAATTTCTTTAATAATATGCCCCGGTCGACAGTTTCAAATGCTTTTCTTAGATCTAAAAACACAGCCACAACACTATTTGAGGCATCTATTTCTTCCTTCCATTGGCACACTACCCAATTAATCGCCGTTTCACAGGAATGTTGTCTCCTAACTCCAGATTGCTCCAATATAATCAAATTATTTGTTTCCAAGTAAGTTTCTAACTGTTTTTGAACAACTTTTTCTAAAACTTTTTCATATATAAGCAATGTATTTATAGGTCTGAATTCTTCTGCTTTTATTGTGTTCTTGACTTTCTGAACAGGGATAATAATTGATTCTTTCCACAAACTAGGGAATTCTCCACTCATCAACGATTTATTTATTATGTCGACCAAAGTAACACCCCAATTATTCCAGTTGTCTAATATCATGCCTATATTAATTGAATTATAGTCCCGTTTTTTATTCATACTTTTACAGATATCTTTCACTTCATTATACTCCACTCTTTTAAAAAAAAGTCATAGTCTACTTCTGTAATCATATCCGAATATACTCTATAAGGTATGGATTCTTTTATGATCTGAACGCTTTGAATAAAATATTTATTTAGTTTATCTACCATTTCATCAGGTTGATGGCATTTATAGTCACCAAATTGAATTTCCTTTATTTCAGATTTCGCTTCATTCAAGATAGAGCTTTTTATGATATGCCACATTTCTTTCTGATTATTAGCTTCATTAACTTTATTTATTATTTCATCATGTTTGGCTGCATTTACTCTATGCTTATATATATTTCTCACTTCTTTATATTTTATCCAATCATTTACGTCATTTGTTAATCTTGCACGGTGATATGCTGTTATTTTCCTCTCTTTTAACACCATTAATTCCTGGCTATAACACGAATTTGTTGCCTTTTTTTATATATATTTCTTTTCACTAAAAATTTCTTCATAACCTGCAGGATATTATTGTTAAAATTATCAACACAGTCATGCAAACTCTCAATAAGCATCACCCTTTCCAACTCTATATTTCTCAACTCATTCGCGAACTCGTATTTTTTATATTTAAAAGTCTCAAAACTGTCATCTTGTTTAGTAACGGAATAATTATTTATTAATATGCTAATTTTTAAAGTTTCATGATCACTTATTTTTAGGCTGTTATTTACTGTTACTTCAATATTATTCATTGCTGTTATAACGTAATCTATTAAGGTTTTTGATAAATCAGTTACCCTTGTAAATTCACACACCTTTTGTGTATACCCGTTATCACAAATAATTTCATTAATTTCTTTCTTATATATACTTTCACTACACCAATTTATATTGAAATCACCAACTATTATTATTTCTTCATTCATATCTTCTATAACCTCCATACATTCCCTAAAGAAATTACAGAATTGCCTCTCTGACGATCTTGGTGACCTATACGCGATGGCCACTACAAATTTAACGTTGCCTCTAGAGCATTTTATTACCAACCACCAAATGTCTAATTCGATTGCAATGTTACCCAGAACTTCATATTGCCATTCGTTTTTGATATAAAGTGATACACCTCCTGTTCTTTTAGAATTTGAGTCACATCTTATAATTTTATAGCCTTCTAAGTATAATTCCCCATCACTAATATCTTCTACAGTATGCGTTTCTGTTAACATTATGAGCTCGTGGTCACTACATTTAAAATTGGATTCTAATTCACTAAAGTTATTTAATAAACCTTGGATATTAAGATACGCACAATTTATCTTCTTTAGTGGCTAATAACCCATTCTTTTTTTCTCTATTTTTAACTTATTTGCCAATACAGGACATTCTTTGTTATAACTGTTGTGATTTACATCTAGTCTTAACTTAAGCTTTTCATTAGCTGTTACACATTTGATGCACTTATTCACTCTATCTATAATACTACAATTTCTCGTATCATGTTCTTCCATACATTTCGCACATACCTCCTTATTTCGACATTCATCAGATCTATGGTTAAATCCTTGACACTTAAAACATCTTTTCACACTCACGCCATCAAACACAGCACACCTATCCCATCCTATATTAAATTTTTTTTCATTCAATGCCTTATTAAAACTTTCAATATCAATCTCAATCACCGCACTAAATCTTATCTCATTACGTACTTTCTTTTCAACTACTTTCAAACACTTCAATTCATTTTTATTCAAATGATCATTCTGTGCTCTAATCTTGTCAACAATTTCGTCACTATTAAGCTTGTATTTCATACCTGTTACCCATAGTTTTGGTTTTCTTAAATCACTCTCCGTTACTACATATTCTTTCCCTAAAGATTGTTCAACTGCTGATTTTATTTTGTCTTTCTTGTTTGCTAACACTTTCGATTGTAACCGCACCATTGCCTTTAGATCTCACCTCCGTAAATTTCAAATTTATAGGATTGACCTTTCTATTTAAATCTTCCTTTGTTTTCTTTGCATCCTGTTTTTGTTTGGGTTTTATAATTAATGGTGGTACCGACTTTACTTTATCCGCGTAAGTTGCTCCTTCTGTTTTTTTTTACTTTTTTAATTTCATCCATGACCCTATCATCTCTCTCATTCAATTTTTGTAGACTTTTTACAATCTCTTTAATCTCACTCTCTTGCTGTATAATTCTACACTTACTTTCACACACTTGTAAGCCAGGCATTCATCACACAAATACACCACATTTTTCATAGATTGTATCAAATTCACATCATAATCAGAAATTCCCGCACATTTCACGCATAAAATAATTCCGCACACTCCATTGCAATTTATGACTTGCCCTGTCCGCACACTTTGTTTACATTTTCCACAATTTGTCGGCATTTTTACTTCTTCACATAGCCCGTTATCCGTTCAATACAAATTTCTAACTCACTCTAAATTCACGTTTAATTTAAATTTTTTATTTGCAAAAATTCACTTTCCCTAATCTATATTTTCGATTTATAGTGTTTTTCGCACTTCGCAGTTATTATTTTCGAATAATTTTTAATAAAATTTCAGAGTTATTGCTAGACACTTCCTATTCTGTTGACACTTGACACTCAAGGGTACAGAGTGTGATATGTCATTTTAAAGCTAAGCTCTTGGACTTTTTAAATTCAATATGAAAAAATTGATATTAATGACGTGTTTTTTGATAAAAATAGTAGTTAACTAAAAAAAACGAGTAAAAATTCCGAAATTTTAACTTTGTTGAGCCATAACTTCAAAACGGAAGGGGTGAGATAAAAAAAATTATAGATCATTGGAAAGGTCCAACGATTATCTATCTACCAATGTTTAAATCATCATCATAGGTTGTAACGTTCAGAAGTTACAGGTTGATCTATAAAAACATACCCAAATATCTTAAAGTCCCGTTATCTCGGGAACGATGTAAAATGCATTTGTAACGGATTTTGCGGTTGTGCGGTACATATCAAATGTGTGGGTTTAACAGAGTACTTAATTAATACCATGAATTCAAACAAAAATTTGAAATTCATATGTGATGATTGTGATAATGCAATGATAAGCGTAGCGGATAAAATTGAATGTGTGTTGCAAGGGTTAGATGAAAATAAGAGGTACATGCAAAAATAAGAAGATGAAATGAAAATGTTATTGCAAGAAGTGAAAAAATTAGGTGAAGAAAAAAATAGCATGGTTAAAGAAATTAAGAAAATAGCGATTAAAAACGATAGTGGCAAAAGTTACGCTGGTCAATTAAAAAAGAGTGAGGTAGACCTGTTTTAATAAAACCAAAGGCTAAACAGAATAGCAACAAAACAAGAGAAGAAATTAAGGAAGTGATTGATCCGCGGGCTCTATCTTTTAAAATCAACGGTGTAATAAATAAAAATAACGGGGGAATCGCAATTGAGTGTGATAACAGTGAGTCAGTGGGAAAGGTGGAACAGCAGGCTAAAAGTAAATTTGGAGATAAATATGAAGTAGAATCATTGATGCGAAAAAATCCTAAGGTAAATATTATGCGGAATGAATGAAAAATTGACAGACGAAGAAATTGTCCAAGCTTTGAGCATGTAGAATAATATTAAGGGGGTAAAACACAAGCACACAAGGTACAATGGTATAATTGAAGTAAATATGGAAACTTTTAAATAAATAATGAAAGAGGGTAGGTTTAATATAGGATGGAGTAAGTGCATGGTATATGAATGGCTAAATGTGAAGCGTTGTTTTCAATGCGGGGGGTTTAATCACTTAGCCTGACTGTAAAAATAGAAAAGTGTGTGCACGATGTTCTAATGAGCATGATGAAAAGGATTGTCAAAGTGATGAAAAGAAATGCGCAAACTGTTTAGCGGCAAATATAAAATTAAATATGAAACTAGATACTAGGCACCATGCAAGAGCTACAGAATGTCCAGTGTACAAGCGAAAACTTAAGGTGGAAAAAGATGGAATTGCATACTAGCAAAGAAAGGAAATACGGGGAGTCTATATGAACATACAGGTCCTTATTAATAATTTTGAGCAATTAGAAGTGTTAGTCGGAAAAGAAGAGTTTGAATTGATTATGTTGGCGGAAACACACTTAATAACTGATATAGATGATAGGGAAATCGAAATATGGGGTTATGACGTTATAAGAGGTGATAGTATTTCAAAACGCTCCGGAGTTGTGGCAATTTATTTCAAAAAGGGATGGAATTATGAAGTTTTGAAAAAAGTGGACATAAATAAAGGTATGTGGTGGTTGGTAGTAAGGTTGGCGATACACGACTGCAAAGTTAACGTCGTTGTGCCAGTAAGAGATTATTTTGTGATAACTTTGCTACATTAATGGAAGAGTTGGATGAAATGCAAGAGGATTTTGTGTTGGTTGGTGACTTCAATATAAATTAGCTTGAAAAAGAAACATATAGAGAAGAACTGAAACAGGCTTTTGGAGATTATGCATGCAAGCAGTGGATAGATCAACCAACTAGAATTACTCAGCATACGCGAACATTAATTGATTATGTAGTTTCAAACTGCAACGTTATTAAGGCCAATGTAAAAAATGAATGGAAAATTAGTGACCATGAAACTATTGAGATAGTGCTAACAAATAGAAATTATTACGCTGAAAGAACCGATATTAAGCAAATTGAGTACTTGAAATATAACAAAGAAAGTTATATGCGGGAGTTAAACTCGAGTCTGATCAAAAGTATAAGTAAGGTTGAATGTGTAAGCAACAAAGTTGAAATTTTTTCCAAGGAAATAAAAAGAGTAACGGTAACTTTCGTGGTAAAAAGACAGATATGTGAAAGAAAAAATGATTGGTTTAATGATGAGCTTCGTAAAATGAAGCATTACAAAATAAATTTTTGTATGGCAACCCCACGAAGTAGTTGCCCGATTTGTCTCATTTTCGAACTTAATTTTACTTTTTTTTTAATGTCCGTGTACAAAATTTCAGCTTTTTAGGTGAACGCGTTCTCGAGTTATCGTGCGCACTGACAGACAGACGGACGGACGGACGACGGACATGCAAAAATCAAAATAACTTTTAATATTATGCGTGGGTGTCCAATTCATTTTGCTCTACCATCATTATTTCGAGGTATTACAAACGGAATGACAAACTTAGTATACCCCTATAGATTTCATCTACGGTATAAAAAGCTAAAGCAAATAGCATCAAACAGAAAATCGTGAACATCCATGACCGAAAATCAATGTGGAAAGTAATAAAATCACTAGTATTGAAGCAAGGTAGAACAGAAATAAAGGAAGTTAGATTTAGGAATGAGATATTTCAAAATAAAAGGAAAATAGTGGAAGAGTTCAATGACTTTTTTATCAGCAGTATTGAGGATATACATGATTCTATAGCGCCAAGCAATACGAAAATGCAAGTTGTAACATTGAAAGCGAATTTGTGTTTGACTTCGTGAGTTATCAAGATGTGTACAACATACTGGGGAAATAAACCAGAAACGAGATTTTAATCGTATTAGTGCTAAAATGATTAAAGATGGAGGAGAAACTAGTATAAATGCACTAGTGGATATCATAAATACATCTTTTAAAAACGGCGTTTTTCCAGAAGCGTGGAAGGAATCTATATTCGTACCAATACCAAAGGTGGGGAAAACAAAAAATTGCGAGGAATTTAGACCTGTCAATATGCTACCTTCGGAGGAGAAAGTTTTAGAGAAAGCTACACAAATGCAGTTTGCACGATACTGTAACGAGCGAAAAAAAGAATAAAATTATTTATATAAACCAGCAAGTATTTGCTTCCCATAGAATTGGGAATTCAGCCACCCTGTGTAGAACTTAGATTGGTCGGAGTAAAGAGAGCCACCTACCGGCCGGTAGCGAGCCGACCAAATCGCTCATGTCAGGAACTTGACAACAAAGTCCTTGTTTTCGTGGCGTGATAACAAAGTCAACGGGACGCCGAGATAATTCGAGAACAGTTCTTTTTGATCGACCGGTCCTCTGAGCAACAAGTTGCCACTCGAGTACGCGGTTAAAATCAAATGGTTAATCGAGTGGGAATAATTGGAAAATCTTGTTAGCTAGGAAAGGGGTAAAATTCCCACCGCCAGGTTATAATTTGTGATTAGTATAAGCTCAAGAAGTATTCCGAGAAAAATAAAGGGAAACCAAATTGAGACTCCCCAAAACCTGTAAAAAGGAAATAAACGCAAAAAACCTAGTGCGTGGAAGGACAAAGGGATCGAGGAAATCGGGTTAAAATTAGCAGAAATGAAACCCCGAAAGACAAACTTGGAGTTTTTACCAGTTAATTTCGCCAAAAGAAAAATTAGGAATAACGGAGAAAGGAGGTAAGGAATTTTCAAATTTTGACCAATAAGGGAAATTCGTAACCTGGGAAATTTAAATTTTAGTTATAGGTCGGGGGCGTGCAGTGGAATCAGCGAAGCGCGCCGCCGACCCAGTCCAAGAAATATAAGACAGAGTAGGGCCACTTACAGCCATAACCTACACCACCGCTTAATAGCCGTCATTCCACAAGAAGAAGCAAAATATTTCACACATTAAAATCCAGGATTACTTACAAACCCCAGCCGTAGCCGATAAACAAAAAAAAAAAAAAAAAAAAAAAATAAAGGAGGGAAACAAGAACGCCGAATTAAGTTAATTCTAATCTATAAGAGTGAACGTTGTATATATATGTATGTATATATGTCGTAGACATTTGACGTAACTCAGCATTTCACGAAAAGTCTAGACACTTCATGGAGAGTAGGCAAATAATGTAATGGTTTTGACTTAGCCCCTTTTTACATTATGTGTCTGAAATTTTTAGTCACTTCATCAAATGCTAAAAGTGTTTACGCCGATACTGTAATACCAGCCTATATAACCAAATACTAGTAGAGGGAGATGGGCGGTGGAGGGGGAGGTCGCACCCACACACCACACATACACACCCACCCAAATACACACACATATGCACACATACACAGCCGCGCGTTTATGTGTGTGTATGTGTGCATTCCCTTGCAGGAAAGCTTACATAGAAGCGACGCCCGAAACGAAGCTCTGGTACCATCGCATCCCGTGGCATACCGGCCAGAGGGTTTTTTAAGTCCAGCCGATACGCCATAGAGCAATGAGAAGAGCCAGTGCAGCCGCCCTCCCAACATCCCCATAAGCGCAATCTGCACACAGCCCTTTTGGCCTCTGCCTGAATGACAAGATCCAGGGGTGGCAGATTGAGTAAGACCTCAAGAGCCGCAGTAGCCGTAGATCGCATGGAGCCCAAGCAGGCAAGCCTTTGCAGGGCCGCCAGCTTCCGGATCGCAGTCCCCACAAGCGTCCTCGGCCACCATACACAGGAGGCATATGTGAGCATGGGTCTGACGATCGAGGTGTACATCCAATGCACAACCCTCGGTCTCATGCTCCATGTGCAGCCAAAGGTTCTCCTGCATTGAGCGAAGCTCATAGCCAACATACCTGAGTTAATGGTTAGCGTAATTTAGGGATTGTACCTGAAAAGAAAAGGTACATTGTAACTTTATTGAATATACTTATACATATTTACAAAAAAAAAAAAAAAAAAAAAAAAAAAAAAAAAAAAAAAAAAAACCGAAAATTTTTGTTTCTGAAATAAATAAAATTTGTGGCTTACCGTAATTAAAAGTTTGTTTTCCTTTAAATTTAAACTTTGAGTTTACCTAGTTTATTTAAAAAACATTAAAAGGTTTCACATAGCTTAAGACTAACCTATGTCTAAACACATTTTATGTTGTGAGGACCACGGCTACTAGGCCATCTGGGCAACTTCAGTGGTTTAGTATAGCCTATGTTTGTACAGGATTTTTTTTTTGTTCTTGAGAGTTTCACAGTACATATTCTGAGGTGCTGGCAGGTGCTTATGGCTATTCCTGACTCATCTATACTTATAAACTAGATAACATCCGATTCCAGGATTTACAATTGTGGACTCATGGATCTGGTTTGAGTCATATTTACTTAAATCTAGCTGTATCCACTTACCACCATGGGGTCTTTATATTATATATTATATATGTTATGTATATGTGTACATGCATTATGCATATACTTAAATATATATTTTTTGTAATATATAAAAATGTCCGCCCGTTAGAGCCTCGTTTTCATGTTTGCAGCTTTGTAAGTAAGTCTTCAGTTCAGCAAGAAGTAAGTCTTGTCCTCCTTAGTGTAGGCAAGGAGTTCTGTAGGTGTCTTTGTGGTCCCTAGTTCGCTTAGTAGTCTGTAGTTCGCTGCACTGCTGGAGACTGCCGTTAGGTTGGCGTTATTGCAATAAGTGCAAGGGGGACATGGTTGTTTCAAGAACAGGTGTTTTTTTACTGGTTGGAAGTGGTCCAGCCTTAGTCTAGCCACGGAAACCATTCTTTGCCTTGGCATGTCGGCGTCCTGGTGGTGGCTGGCTAGGAAAGAGCAGGACATATTCCAGTTTAGTTCCTTATGCAGGTGTAGATTGTTCCTGGCTTGCACTTTAACAGCCTTGTAGCTTGGTGGAGGTTTCAGTTCACCGTCTGTTAACAACAACAACATCTGTAAATTAAATCTAATAACAAAGCTAATCTCAATGTTACTGTGATTCACTACTGTGTCTATTTCTCTTGTTAAAAAGAATTGTCTATACATCTAAGTTAGCCGTTTTCTTAATTTTGTCAATTGTTGTTTTTCAATGTCACTTCTTGTCGAGAGTTCAAATAGGAGATATTCGTTTTTAATAAAGTCATTTAAATTAAATAGAAGTTTTTGAGTATTTTTTCAATCGCTATTTCCTTTTATACATTTCCTAACACGGAAAGAACATTTGGTGCCGAAACCCGGGAAAAAGTGAAAAACGGGAAAATTATTAATTACAAAAACTTCATTCAATCGAAAGCGTTTATAATCAGTTGCTCATGACTGTGCTTACGCAAAATTGGATTTATTCATTAAGAGGATTCTAGACGACGTGACACTCACCTAGCAGTTTCGAAAAATTGTACGTAGTACAACTAACATAGTTTGAGACAGTTTTGAAGGCATTTGCACTGACGGATAACTTGAAACAATTGCGTTCATCTCATACAGTCATATCATTTATCTTGACATTACAGCGAACTTAAAATGGAAAAGCTAATTCGAAAACAAACACAGGTGATAACTCGTATCGAAAACTTTATGGATAATACGAAGAAAAGTGGGAAAGAGAAGTTCAATGAAAGTTTCTTTCAAATTAGAATTGACTTGCTGAACAAATATTGGGATAACTTTCAGTCTGCTCATTATGAGCTTACATCAGATTGCACTAGTGAAGATCTCGTGTCTCCATATTTTAAAGAAAATCAGTATGACACGACTGAGCTAATTTACTGTGAAGCGTATAGCGAACTGAAAGAGATGGTAAAGAAGATGATCTTAAAGGATCCCAGAAACTCTACTATTTGAAGACCAATCTTTCTGGTTCAGCTGAGCAGCTGCTACGGAACACGATGATCACTGATGCCAACTATGCCACAGCATGGCAATTACTTTGTGATAGATATCAAAACCCGCGACTACTTGTCACTTCCTATTTGAAATTCTTATCTTCGTTGCCATCAATGCCAAGCGAATCAGCTGAGAGTCTACGTCAGCTGTATGATGGTACAAATGAAGCTGTAAAAGCATTACAGTCTTTAAACCGTCCAGTGAAAAGTTGGGATGACTGGCTAGTCTTTAGTACAGTGCAAAGGTTAGATCCAGTTACAATGAAAGATTGGGAAAATTCTTTGAGCTCTACCACTATTCTTCCTACGTTTGATCAGCTATGTACTTTCTTGCAGCATCGCCTTAATACACTTGAAGCGATCAATGTTAGCGAAGCTTACCCGAAAGACAACAATAAGACTATGTTCCAGAAGCCGTCAAGCAGGATTCCACCGCTCAAAGTACATGTCGCTACTAATAAAGTCACTGGAAAATTCAGTAAATGTCCAAAATGCACTGGAAAGCATCACCTGCTCTTCTGTCCTTCGTTTCGACAGCAAGCTGTACTTTAGCGCCGCGACTTCGTGGCTAAGGGAAGACTTTGCTTCAATTGCTTGCGGCCAGATCATTCATTTGACAATTGCCCGTCACACAACAGATGCAAGCAGTGTAATCAACAGCATCACACGATGTTACATTTACAACAAAAGGATTCTTTTCCTTATAGGCCATCTGGTTCGCCTACTTGTGCTACCAATGCTGTTTCTTCGATGCAGCCAGATAGAGATAACCAATCTGCATCTAATTTAAATCCAGCTTCATCTTATACTGCTGGTCACATAACAGCGCTTACTACTAATATGAAGATAACACATTGGCCACGCATAATCCTTCTTGCGACAGCACAAGTTACTTTGGTATCACCTGAAATGAAGACGCTCAATATTCGTGCACTAATAGACCAAGGCTCACAAGCACCTTTGTCTCGTCATTTGCTGCAACTTATTTACAGTTATCTCCAAGAAAAGTCAACATTCCTGTGCAAGGCGTAGGATCCTCAAGCGGAATTATGAAATCTATAGTTACTGTGATCATTCAATCTGCTGCCGAGCCGAACTTCTCTCGAAGATATCAATTCCTCCTATGAGGAAAATAACCAATTTCTTACATCTTCAGGACTTACATCTAGCCGATCCAAGATTTACTGAAAATACTTCCATCGATCTAATTATTGGTGCTGATATCTACAATCTGATAATTCGAGATGGACTACGACATGGCAGTCCAATGGCGCAAAACACATCCCTTGGGTGGATTTTATCAGGACCTATTGATACCAAACCATATCCAGAACTATCTGAAGTTAACGTACATCACACCTATCCAGATAGTTCCTCCGACCAATTAGATGTTCTTCTTCAAAAGTTTTGGCAACTAGAGGAGGTTCCATCTACTCAAAAAACTCTTACAGAAGAGGACCAAGCCTGTGAAGACTTCTATAAGACCACAACTTGACGAGAGACAGATGGTCGACATATAGTAAGACTACCTATTCGCCACGGATATACCAACCAAATAGCTTTTGGTGATTCATTGTCCAATGCAGTTAGAAGTTTATTAATAGTGGAAAAAAGGTTTCTCTCCAACAACCTCTTGAAAACTCGCTATACTGATTTCATGGAGGAATATTACAATCATAACCATATGGAATTAATCTCCGACGAACAGGGCAATCATAAATCTGCTTGCCACTTCTACCTACCCCAGCATGGTGTATTACGAGAAAACAATGTCAGTACTAAGCTTCGTGTAGTTTTTAACGGATCAAAACCGTCAAAAGGAGGATTATCGCTGAACGATTATTTGGCCGTTGGACCAAAGTTACAATCCGATCTTTGTGTAATAATCTCACGATGGAGACATCACTTAATCACATTTACATTTGAGTATTTTTTCAAACCCTATTTCATTTTATACATTTCCTAACACGGAAAGAACACCGTCATTGTGCAGCATGCTCTTGGCGAGCGTATCTGCTCTTTCATTACCTTATATGCCCACGTGCGCTGGGGCACCATGCTAGGGTTATTTTCTTTGAATAAAGTGCGCACCTGATGTTTTTCGCCATTGGATTATAATTTGTATTGTTCTTTATGGCTTTTAGAGAGGACAGACTGTTCAAGAAGATGACCGATGTCCCGTCCTGTTTGATGGCCCATCTGACAGCCTCCCAGACAGCCGTCAACTCGGCGGTGAAAACATCAGACCACGCGGGGAGTTTGAAAGTGAGGGAGTATTCTTCATCTGCATTTGCGGTACAGATAGAGATGTCCACCTCTTCGCCGTCGTTTGAGGTGTGTGTATAGATTTGTCTGTGTGCCTTAATACGTCTATAGGTGTCTGTATGTAACTTGATTTTGCTGTTGGCATCGAGGTTTTTGTAGTTGTATTCGTTCGTGATCACTTTTCCTGTCGGTACTCTCCAAGGCGGAACGACTTCCACCGGATTGAGGAGTTCGGGGTTGAAAGGAATAGTTTTTAGGGACTCGGGAATGTCTGCTACTGCATGAGTTAGATTAGAGCGGGTGCGTCTAGTCCGCATGTTGTTTGTAGGAAGAATATCTAGAATTAGTGAGCTGAGTGGGAATTTGGGATGGTGTGGGGTTTTGAAGAAGAGGTTGCCAGCGAGCTCCTCTCTTCTTTGTGGGAGGGTTGAAAATCCTGCTTCTATAAGGAGGCTAGAGATTGGGGTGTTGCCTAGTGCTCCGAGAGAAATTCTAGCAGTGGTGTTTAGCGATGTTTGAATTTTGCAGGTATTTTTCTTGCTAGTAGATGCTCAAGCAGTAGTCAATCTTTCCCAGAACTATCTGTTTCGCTATTTTGATTTCAAAAGGTGGGCCCGAGTTTCTTCTACAGATTATTTTTAGAAGATTATTTCTCTGTCTGACTGGCTCAGCTACTTCCGCAGCGTGCCAATTCCAGTTAAGGTTATGAGAGAAGGTTAGTCCCAGAATTTTGAGGTTTTTTAGGAGGGGGATGGAGGCTACATCACCCGAAAGGGCGATCTCCTCGCATTTTCTTCTTCGGCAAACGTGCAAAGCTTCAAGCTTTTTGGGTGCGATTTTAGCCCCGTTGATGTCGGCCCAAACTGAAATGGTTCTTATTGCTCTGTTGAGCACGTGGTTTACGAACGGGACCTCGCCTGAGGCATGACAGATTATATTGTCTGCCTATATGTAAAAGAAGAGATTCGGGATTTTGTCCAGCATTTCAGGCAGCGAATGGATGTACGTATTAAAAAGTTGGACCGAGAGCGGGGATCCTTGCGGAAGTCCGGTCTGAAGGTTGTGGGCTTAACTCTTACCTTAATCTTTCTATTTGAAAGAAATGAATTTATTGTATCCACGAATTTCTTCCCTGTATTCCATTTATTGAGTTGCCGGAGGACAGATCGTTTAGGTGTTCTATCGAACGCCTTTTTTTTAGATCGATTGACCACAATAGTATGCATTCTCCTAGAGAGTGTGTATGCCAGGTTATTCTCAGCTCCTGAAGGAGGGATTGGGTTCCTCTTCCAGGTCTGTAGCTTGTAACTGGTAGCAGCAGCTCCTACTCTAGTATCCAAGACAGCCTATTGGCCATCATCTTTTCCAGGATTTTGGATATAGTGGGGAGTAGTGAGATCGGTCTGGTGTCAGAGGGGTGTGCAATTTTAGTGGTGCTCTTTGGTATAGGTCTGAAATCCGCGAGTTTACAAGCTTGTGGAAATCTGCCGAGACTAAGGACTAAATTATACAGTCGCTTAGCTCTATCTAACCAGGCTGGAGGTGCCTGTTTGAGCATACCAAAGGTAATATTATCCAGACCTGGAGTGGTTCCGTGGAAGGAATTAAGGGTTTCCTTAATTTCCTGGAGGGGAAAGGGATCTTCTAGCGGACTGGTTTTGGGGATTACTCTTTTTCTGGGACTAATCTTTTAGCATGCTTCTGTTATCGTGTTAAGAAATTGGTTGTGATTACCACTGCTCGAGTATTCAGCTATGTGGGAGACTAAGTTTTCTGTAATGAGCTTCGGGTCCTGAACTACTTGGTCACCAATCATAAGGCCTGTTATGCCTGCCTCAGCGGGACGCCCACAAATAGCTCGGACCTTCCGCCAATTTTTTTTCCCATTGGAGTTGCTGAATTAATACTGCCTGCAAAGTCCTGCCATGCCTGTTTTTTTGCTAATCTAATTTCTCTACGCGTCTGAGCGTTTGCTCTTCGGTATGCAATGGAGTTACAGCTATTTGGCGTTTTTTTAAGTTTCTTCCAGGCTGAGTCTTTCCGTTCCACGAATTGTAGAACGTGTGCCGTCAGCCACGGGGGCTGGACTTTTGTGGCTGCTTTGTTGAGCGGGATGCTTAAATTTGCTGCAAAGCGTATAGGTTTCGAGTGAGTGTAGATGCCTCTTGATCTACAAGTGTACTTGGAGGATGTGGGAGTAGGTATTTAACCACTTCCAATCGAAATTTATCCCAGTCGGCACGACGTTCCACATATCTCGGTATGTGTGCCCTGACTGGAAGAGCTCTAGATAAGCCTATGGAAATGGGAAGATGGTCGCTGCCCTTTGGGTTGTCCAGGACAACCCATTCAGTTAAATGGGTTAGGGATGTGGGAGCGAAGGAGAGGTCTATGTGTGTAAATGTATTTCTTGTGTTAAAGATTGTGGGTGAACCATCATTTAGGAGGACAAGGTCGGAGCGGTCCAACCAATTCACGATCTCATTTCCCCTTAGGTCACTGCTCGGCGATCCCCATGACGGATGATGCGCGTTGAAGTCCCCCAATAGGAAAATGCGACCCGAGACCTGCTCCACAAGGGAGCTAAGGCTCCTGCTGTCCACTACGTCCTCAGCCTCCACATAGATGGACACAACATTAATCGTAGGTTCAGTACAGACCTTCACTGCAATTGCATTTTCTTTTCACCACTTTTCCTCGATTATAGCTCCATACTTTTATACGCCTCTGGTTGGATCGGCTGATCTTGTCAGAATGTAAATGAAATTTGTAACATACCTGAATTTGGCAGGTGACCATTCCGCGGTTGCAAGCTTGCGTCATTTAGAGCACTGTGGTTGGTCATTCTCAGCGTATTAAATACATACATACATATTATAGTGATTTTTTTTCACGTCTAACGTACCATAAACTACCAGAGAAGTTCGTTGAACCTCTTTTAACGAGGTTTAGAGCTCGTAACATTTGTTCCTGTTTTGCTTTCCTACTATAATGTGTTGAGGTGTTACATTAGTGTGGGGTAGGGTGCAGGAGGTGGTGATGTGGCAAGTATCCGGTAGGCACACGTAACCGCATAGAGGAAATAAAGGGGGCTAAGATACTTTAACAACCTTGGAGTCTTAGCCAGGCTGGTTGGAGGTATTGGGCCCCACTAGCCTAAGGTTGGAGCTCCCTCAACAGGTGGATCTCATCTCTCTTCCTCTTTCTCCGGGGATTTTTTTCTTAGTATTGCAATAGTTTGCTTCACCACCGGTGATGAGTTTGCCTTATTTTCTTTTTAAATTTCAACTTTCGTAGAATAATTTTCCACTAATTGACCACTGTTCCAAGTCAGCAGTGGAGTTCAAGTGTAAGTTTTATTTGTGTGTCCGTCTGTCTGTCTGTCTGTCCGCTGTAAGTAACGTTAGCATAATTGCTCTCAAGTCCTTTGTCCGTCCATTTGAGTTTCTTTATTCGTTAGGACACGGTAAACAAGCTTCCAAGTGATGAGAATGACAAGATCACTAGCGGCGAAATACTGTGTCGTCGTCCTTACTAGTCCCAATGATAATTTTGCAGCAAAATTTGGCGACTGCAGCTGCTTCCATATCAGTTCAAAGTTGATATAGGTATTGCTGTCAGAAAGTATTCTCTCTGTTACATGCTGCATACCAAAATTGAATTGGATTAAAATTAATAGGCTAAACTTCAAAGTAAAATAAATAAAATCCGAAATTTTTACGTTAGAGCGTTATAACTCCTGATAGGAGAGAGAGGACGCTGGTTGAGCAGTCTTGAGCAGCATGAAGTTTTTCATACAAAGAGCTCTTGACAATGACCATACCTTTTAAAATACAGGGTGTTTTTTGATGAACTAGCATATTTCCTTAATCACCCTATAACTCCGAAATGGTTGAGATGGACCCCCTGCCATACAATTTTTTGTTTGCCTAGCTGAGCACTACCTCTTCCTGGCCTATGGACCACCATGGCGGAAACACCCTGTATATATACATAACTAAACTACATACATTGTAAGCAATGCTAATTTATTTTCCTTGGTTAGTTTGCCAGTTTTGATCTGCTATTGATTAAATTCTTGTTGATCCATATACGCGCTGTTCACGAAAGTTAACTTGGCTACGGTCTTTTATTAATAAATTCTTGTATGTATTTCATTAAAAATCTTGAATTTCTGAGTACGTACGTGCCATCGTCTGTAATCTTGCAATATATTTGTTTAGTTAGTATGATGTTGTCTTAAATAGTATATCCAGTTTTTAGTGCTAACTTTTATAATTTTCTTCCTCACTACTACTTTTTAGGTTAATGTTTTTAGCAGAGCAATATCAAGCACGAGAAAAGCAACTTGAAAAGATGAATGAAAAAAACAATTTGGAAAGCCAACTAAATGATGCTAAATTGACTAAAGTTAAAATGGAGGCAACAATTGAAAAGGAGATTTTATTAAAGTAAGTTTTTTAAGATATATTTAGCTTTTAAATATTATAGGCTTAATAAAATATATACATACATTATAGGGAGAAAAAAAACACTATGGATGAACTTCTTCATTGTAAAAGTTCAATTCAGAAACTGCAAGATCGTGAAAAATTACTGAAGGAAGAATTAGCTCTCTATTCTTCAAAACATGCAGATTTTCAGAACTCATTGCAAAAGAGTAATGATGTATTTATAACGTATAAGAATGAGATTGAGAAGGTGATCTTTAAAATTCTAATAATATGGTATTAAATTTTAAATTACTTTTATGTAGATGTGTAAAAGCACAAAGAAACTGGAAAAAGAATCACTTGAATGGAAGAGAAAATGGGAGAAAAGCAATGCATCCGTAATCGAACTTGCTACTGCGAAACAGACTTCTGACAATTATAATTCTACAGCAACACGCCAATTGCAACAACTTCAAAAACTTTTAAGGGCAATGCAGGTAAGAATATAATGTATAAGATACGCAAAAAATAGGTGTTTGGTCAATTATATTGTAAAATTGTTATACCTAACACACAGCTCTCCTAATAACACATTAGATGTTAATGATTCACTAGCCATTCACATAGCCATTTCTTTAAGTTGTACTGTCAAATTAGTTTTCACAAACTTATCGACAGTGAAGAAGCGAAATGGATCGAATTGATGCGATATTATTTTTCAATTTAACGATTCGGTATTTTCAAAAGGGCAGATGCACAGCGGAGCTCCAGATTTATATTGTATTAAAAAAGTCATTCAGTTTTAGTACATTTTCCTCTTTAGCTCTCTAATGAAGGAAAAAACACTTCATTATGATTTTCAAGCCGTAATTATGAATAAAGTGACACACGGCATCTTAATGAATAAGTGCTAATGATTCATTCGATTGTGCTGTGTGTCTAAGTAAGTATTACGTTGAATACAGACATAATATTCTTTACATTCAATTCAAATCAAACTGCGAACCCGGTAGAGTGAAATAAGAAATGATTTTAGAATTAAGTAGATTAGTTTATAGCGAATATATACTTATTAATGTTAGAAAACAACCATAAAACTACAAGCAATAAACTTAGTTGACCGAGAACAATTTCAAAAAGTTCAAATACTCTAGCGCCTGTTGAGTTGACAGCTGAGGCACTGACAATCGAGGTATGGTTATAAAATAGCGAGACTGGTGTTTCTACAAAAGTAGGTATGCGCCAAACGCGAACGACCGACATCTGTGTAGGGTGAAGCCTTCTCTTTCGAATGCGGTGCCTCCGATGTTTGTAAACAAATTAATCTGGCCGTAGCTTTCGTTTGTATAGAGCTGTTGTTTCTTACCGGAAAAAGTGTAAGAATAGAGAACGAACTGTCGTGAAATGTCACATGAAACTTGGATAAAGCGCTACTGGAACTTATCTTTTATTAAAAGAAGTGTATAACAATAAATGTTTATCCAATATGGCCGAGAAGACGTTGAAGATGATTCACGTCCGGAACGCACTTCCACATCAAAAACGGATGACCCAACATTTCACAGAGCAGTAACTAATCCCTCATATCTGGAAATTTGTATTACCTCTGGCGACCTCCCATAACATTTGACCCAAGCCATAGACCATATCTGGAAACAATACTCAAAAACCTGACCAACCAGAACAAACAATTTTACTGATAACAAACAGTTTGTGGTATACATTAAAACACGTAAAAACAAAAAATCAAGTGGACCAGACGATATTCCTAACTACTTCTTAAAAAAGCTCCCTCCCTCTTTCACTCAAAAGCTAATGGTAATGTTCAATCACTGCCTCAACATTGGCTACTTTTCAAAGTCATTAAAATCAGCGGACATCATATATATCATTAAAAATAAGAAACCACCAACCTCAAAACCAGCTATAGGTCAATATCACTCCTCCCCTGTATCGGAAAACTTTCCGAATGTTGCCTAAAAGAGAACATACTTTCCCATGCTGATGATCATAATATAATTCCCCATAACCAATTCGGATTCAAAAAATTTCACTCCACCACCCCGCCCTCTTGAAATTCAAAACAAATATTGCCCATAGCCTGAAGCAGAAAACACCTACAATGGCTTGTCTGTTCGACATAGAAAAAGCCTTCCGACACAGTTTGTTTGGGTCGAAGGACACACAAAATGCTCACGTGCCTCTGCTTCCCTCCCCAGATCTGCTAACTAATATATAACTTTCGTCGTAGCTTGACATTCCTATCAGTAACATAAAGAAGTATATATAAAGTGTCTCATTCTTCAAATAATAATCAAACCTAGTGATGTTGTTGTTCCTAGTACTAGGGTAAGTAAAACCAAGGTATATACTTCTTCATTATTTTTTTCATATATACATATATGTATGTTAACTTAACTGTACTCATTAAATAATGCTAAGAAATATTCATGCGGTTTAGTATTTTAGTCGATTTTCATTTAGTCATGTACATAAATAAATATTGTAGTACATATATTAAAAATAGTACTCTTTCTGCTGCATCCAGTTTGAAGCTTCATCCGCTGGGTTGTGACACGCAATATGCATACATGCACATATAGCCATTCCACATGATTAAGTGCCTATCTGCATTTTCTAATTTTAAAGTACATGTATCGAAATTTCTAATATTCATCGCACTTACAATTCTTTCTGACTAACGTCAGTATAAATCACTAAAAGATACAAATTCATGCACTTATAATTTCAAATTACAAAAACCCAAATCTTGCAATAACTTTCATGTTATAATTTCCTGTCTAAAATTTCACTTTTCAAGGTCCCTTGCATAAACTCAGTTTCAAGAGTTTAAGAGGAGTCAAATTACCATTGCAAGAAAGGAGATAGGTCACAAAATTAAAAACGGGCATGTAAGAAAAATTTCAGTTTCGAGGAGAGCCACCATCGACACGGCACGAATGAACGGTGATTGAACAAACGAAAATTAGTAGAACGGTTTATAAATAGACGAATGTAATGTTATAGCAAATCTAAATGTTAGAAACGAATATAAGTTTGATAAAGAAATAAACGGTCAAAATCATCAAAGCCAAGGAAAGAAAAGTTAAAAGTTGTTTTTATTAATTTTCATTTTTATTCAATCTCTCTCCTCGAAATCTCGGTTCGCGGCTCTTAGATTACTACCTTGCAGTCACGAGTTCGAGTAGAATACAGGCGGAGATGATATGATGATTTTGTCAGCTAACGTTTAAACTTTGACATTTTACTCTGATAGCCATTGAAGATTAAGGCCATGTCTTGGCTTAAGCTCGGTTCGCATGAGCAAGCTCCTCAAATAAGAAGTATTTCGCTTATTTTTAATTATCTCGACTAACTGACAACTGTGTCTTAGTATACCGGTACACATAAAATATGCTCGCGTTACACCAACTTTTGTGAATTTGTAAAACAATGTTGAATTAGTCCAGTAAAAAAAACTTTTTAAAAAATACATACCAACATTTTTATTTTCATAAATTTATTATTTAATTAAAAAAAAAAAAAAGTGTGCGTCGGTGAGATTCCACAAAATTATTACTTTATTGATTTAAATAAAAAAAAATGTGCGCCCAACGTATATCGAACACACGGGATTAATGCCGTTAAACGAAATCCTTTGCTGAATAGTGCATATAAATATGCGGCATATGTTAGTAGTAGTAAGCTTCCAAATTAAATAGCTGTTGACCTATCTGTCAATTATAATAAATATAATTGCTTTCTCGATTTCATTCTGGAATTACATCAAAAAAGGTATTTGGGCTCAATAATTTTACTATACTATATACTAAAAAATTGTGCACTGGGACAAGTCTTATTATAAAACTTGTTTTCAAGACTATTCACCAAACCATTTAATTGAAATTTAATTTAATTTGTGTTTTAGTACTCCCGTTAGAGAGGGTTAGAGCACACTTAGGGCCGTATTCATCAAGCCATTTAATTGAAATTTAATTTAATTTCTGTTTTAGTACTCCCGTTAGAGAGGGTTGGGCCTCACTTAAGTTAAAATTAAAGTTATATATGCGTTATTATAACATAAAATAACCCAAATTTAATTTTAAGTGTGCCCTAACCCTCTTACAGGAGTACTAAAACAGAAATTAAATTAAATTTCAATTAAATGGCTTGGTGAATACGGCCCTTAAAAGTTAATTAAAATTTAATTTGGGTTACTTTATGTTATAATAATGCATATATAACTTTAATTTTAATTTAACTGGGCCCCAACCCTCGGTAACGGGAGTACTAAAACACAAATTAAATTAAATGGCTTGGTGAATACGGCTCTAAAAGTGCAAGTTCCAGTTTAAAGTTGTTTTGTTCTAAATTCCTTCTGCAGGGCATTAAATTATGCAGAGGCTGAGTTCACATGAGGTATTACCTCGTCGTATGTGCTGATTAACTACTACACATAAGATCGTGCTCATGCCTTCAAATGAAGGCATGAATCTTCAAATGAAGGCATGAATCTTCAAATGCATGAGTGGGAAGCAAGCACACAAATCCTTCAGTTTGGACGATGTTGTTTTACAATGCGTTGCAGATGAACTAGCCGATCATACTTGTTCTGAGCGATTGCAACTTATGCCTAATCTACAATGCATGTCAAAACGATATCGTTTGCTGAAGAAGGCATATAAATACATGAAACATGCAAGTAGTGGTAAACTGCAAAATTAAACAGCTGTTGATCTGTCAATTATCATAAATGTAATTGCTTTCTTGATTTCATTGCAGAATAACATCAAAGAGAATATTTGGTCTCAATATTTTATATTATAATATAGTAAACTAAGAAATTGTTTGGGACAAGTCAAATAATATAAAATATTGCTTTCAAGACTGAAAGTACAAGTCCCAGTTTACAGCTGTTTTGTTCTAAATTCCCCTACATAGTTTTAAATTAGCTGAATACAGCTGAGGTATTACTACATCGTTTTTGCTGATTAACTACTACACATAAGCTCGTGCTAATGTCGTCAAATGAGTGAAAGAGAAGAGACATTTTTGCAAGCATGAATTTTCAAAGGCAAGAGTGTGAAGCAAACACAAAAATCCATGTCGTTTTGACGACGTGGTTTTACCATGCATTGTAGATTAGGCATTAGACACCATCAAATTAACAACTGTGGGATAACTAGCAACAATACTTTTCTTTTTAACCGTGGTTGTTATTTTTGAATATAATACCATTTTCTTCAAAAGATGTCAGCATACTTACAACATACTTACAAGCCGAAATAGTAAGGTGTGTTTTTTGTATAAAAATTTTTCGGAGAAAAACTTGGTATACAGTTCCTGTATTTGGCTATTGTGCTATGGTGGTATAAACGGCACTTCAACCGAATACCAAAGGCCTGAAAACTAGAAAATGTCACGCGATACGAAAGAAAACGCACTACAATTGAATAACAACTGGTAATTTTATTGATTAATCGCCGTGAATTTATACCCAAATTTTGCTAAGCTAACATCCTACTTACAAAAGCAAGAAGGACAAATATTCAATTAATAATTTCCAATATTGCTTATCTAGCGAAATTGCGAGTCGCATGTAAAATAAACTCTTCAGTTATTGCTGAGTGTCAACCTTTTTTGCATTACGTTAATGACGAAGAACTTATTTTGCATGAAGCGAGGTGAATGAATTTCACGACAGGTGAATGATATTACGTTTCACATTACAATGATATAGTATTCATACCTGACTTATATAATAATGACATTTAATATATATAATATATGTATATACATATGTATATATATATTAGGATGGCGCAAAATTTGTTAACTAATGTAATTTTAAACTTCTATGCAACATTTCAGTGAAATTAATTAATGTTTAGAGGTCGCTTAAATCGAAAATAGTGTTTTTTTTTTTGCGTTTTTGGACTTTCAGGAAAACTGTTTAACATTTTCAGTCATAACTTTTTAATTTGACAATATTTTTTCTTGATTCTTTTTTTAAATTTAAGGGAACTTAGTTATGAACTAATTGCGGTAAAAGTCGTTTTAAAAAATTAAATTCTTTTGTTTTTTTTATAAATTATTCAAAACGAAAATTCGGACCCGGAAATCCAATTTTTGGACTTTGGTTCAATTTTTTTGTTAGGAAAAGTGGCACGCGAGTATATTTTTTTTTACTATAATGTAATCTACAATCGATTATCTTTCTAGCGACTACAACTTAGGGGATCATGTAGTGTCTGAACTGTTCTCAAAATGAAATTTTCGAAGGTGAAGCATTTTTACACAAAGAATTTGTACCGACCCATAAAAATTTTTTTAATTCTTTTTTTTATATAAGAGGGAATCTGCCAACGAATATTTATGCGATTTAATATATATTTCAATCAAAAGTAACTTATATTTTATAAAAGTTTTAATTGAGCTCATTGCACGAAAATTATTATTTGTCTACAGAATAGTAAAACACAACTGGAATCTAAGCAGTGAGTTGAAATATAGACATTAGATATATTTGTTTTTTCATTTATTTAAATATTTTAAGTACTACTACTGTGTTACTTTTATTGTTCATTTTTTTTTTTGCAAAATTATACAATCAACAGTTTTTTCATACTAATTGTTTCAATTTCTAGCACTACTTATTTAGATGTTGACATTCGATAAATCGGTGCACACACTGTCTTTGCTTTGTTGCTATGCTTACTAAGCTTACACAAACAAGCTTATACAAACCTAATGTGTTACTCTCAGAATTTGCCAGTTACACTAACACGACTGCTATTCTTTTTGAATTAGGTTCCTTGAAACATGCAAAATTTTATGCGAACGAAATTGAGGAATTAGATCAAGATAAATTTGATTCATACAGTACATGATTTACCACGGGAAATTGAATTGGAAATTCTACCATACATAGCTCAACCTGGAACTGTGTTGTTAGTAAACTCAAATCCATCTCTCCAATGTAGTTCTTTGGTTATATGATTAATAAAATGGTAAAACTGACAAAGTGTGAATATGCAAAAATTATATGATACATTACATAAAATATGCCTAAACAATAAATGGTGCCAGAAAAATTACAAGGAAAAGTGTCTGATCAGCATCACAGATCGCATACATCTCGTTTGCCCCTTTCCTGCTCCTCACGGAAAACGTTTTATAAGTTCTAAACAAATTCTATGAAAAATCCGACAGCAAATCTAAAATCTCGCCATGATAATGCAATCCTGCTGCTGTGTAGATGCCCAAAATGCTTTGGAGTATAAGTTTTGCATGTACATATAGTGGTTTGTTTCAACTTTCAAATTGCATACTGCGTTTATGTTCCACTGCGCTTTTGAGAAGATAAATCGTTTTTTTTAGTGGTAAACCCCCCTAAGGCTGAATGGCAGAAAATAAAGCTCCCGATTCCGAGCTTCCAAAAATTTAACTATGTAGTAGTAGCATGAGCTTTCGTTCTAATCAAATTAGCAATGCCTGCCAATATTACTTATAAAGCCTGTTTAAAATTACGTACATATATGCAAAACCGAGTATTTGCTTAGACTACTAGATCGTGTCGTCATCACGAAAAGCTTTTGAGAATTAAAATGAAATTCACTTATCGAGATAGACGTTTACAAATTGATTTTTATAAAATAAACTACTTACGGGATTTGTCCGGTTTTTGGATTCCTAAATAAAGTTACCTCAATCTTCATTCTCGTGTTAAAATAAACGTCTAGCAATAAATTTTATTCAAGTTAAAGCGGTCTCAATTTTAATGTTAAAAAAGTAATTATAACACGAAAAATATTAACAATTTTGGAAAAACAGCTCTGTTAGCATTTACAAATATGTTTGGAAAACCTATGTAGGAAAAATAATACAAATTCGTCGATATAATGAAGCGTAAAAAATGGCTTATCTCACGAACGGTTGCATGTAGGTAGGTACATGTGTTATTCACTGACACGGACGGAAGTAAGTAGAGAAATTTTCCTTACTTCCCCGCGTAAACTTCAACGTCAGCACTGACACATTGAATCAAAGGGCAGGAGGTTCTATATAAATTAGCACCCCGACCATCTTTCTACTGCTTGTCGTTTAGGAGATATAACTGTTTTAGTACAAACCTACGTTTCAGGTACCCTTAGTCCTTTAACCCCGATTATCTCGGAAAGGGTTGAGAATGCAGCCCCCTCTGCCATACAATTGTTTTCATTTCTCGGCATGACCCATCGCCTCCTTCATTATTATCCACCACTTGTGAAACACCCTGTATAATCTATATATATATATATTTTTTTATTATTTATTATGATAAGCAACTAGGCCTTAGGCCCATTGTATAAAAACATGTTACTACAGCAAACAAAATGAGTGGCAGAACAATAAAAATAAACAAGAAAAAAAAAATAATAAGATTAACTGAAATGAAATTTTTTTAAGTATGCCGACAAAACGCACTCGATCGATCGATATCCATTCCCGCTGCCCAGAGAGGTATTACGTAGAAAGTACTAATACAGAAGTGAGAACTGAGGGTGCAGCTGCACTACCAATTGTAAAGCCGAAAATGTGAAAGTTAGTAAATCAATGCGCGAAATAAGGACGTAGTACGAAGGGCAGGAAAAAAAATTGGATTAGATTAAATTAGAATAGAATGAATTAGATTAAGCTAGATTAGAATAGATTAGAATAGAATAGAATATAATGGACTAAAATAGAAGAGCATAGGTTAACGAAGAGCCAGATCAGCACGACCAGTTAAGACTTCCAATTGAGTAGCATTCGAAAAATCTAGAAGGTGCGATCTAAATGCCATCAAAGTAAGCGAGGAGTAAGCAAAATTCAATAAGTTCCAAATGGGAATAACACGAACAAAGTAGGAATTTTTCAGAACGTTGGATGAATGACGCGGGATAATTAAATTAAATGAGAAACGAGGGGACCTAACAAACTCCAACCTGGAAAACAAATATTGCGGAATGCGAGATCGAATTAGTTTGAACAAAAAGATGAGGTTGCGGAGTATAAGGTACCTGTCAAAGCTGGTACTAAGAAAGTCCACCGTGTAGCCGCGCAAGTCGTGGAAGATCGTACACATACCTGATAATTGAGTTAAAGGACGTGCGTGGTCTGTCAATACTTCCTGCGGAAGTTCCAGTGTAAAGCTCCATCCCATGAACGAAGTGAGAAAACAACAGAGCATGGGCAAGCTTCTTCCTTACAGATGTTGTCAGGTACATATTGATATTATAGAGTTTGCGAAGACCAAAACCTACCTTGCCGATTAAGGTATTAATGTGGGGCGAAAAGGATAAAGTCTCATCTAAGATGAAGCCAAGGCTGGAGACCTTATCACAATAGGGTATAATAACCCCATTAAGGGAGATGGGATCAAGAAGGTGCGTGATTGGATGACTAAAGAAGGCAATCGATTTCGACTTAACTGGATTTAGGGTTAATTTATTGTACAAAGCCCAAGATGATACAGAGGAAAGGTCGGCGTTGATATCCACAGCACATTGACCCACAGATCCTAGTGGCACTGAATAAAGTATTTGCGCTTCATCTGCAAAGATGTGTACAACAGGGAACCTAACTGCAGCTGGGAGGTTATTGATAAATAGGGAAAATAAGATTGGACCCAAGATAAACCCCTGAGGAACACCTTTGTGGAGGCCCACAAGATCAGATGTACGATCCCCTGACATGACACACTGGTGTCTCAAGCTCAGATAAGAGTAGATCAGGCTACAGGCGGACCGGGAAAAGCGGAAAAGGCTCTGCAGCTTATGACACAGAATAGTGTGATCTAGGCTATCAAAGGCTTTGCTAAAGTCGAGTAATACGAGTATGCTAGCCAGCTTGCGTTCCATGTTGAGCCTTACCATCTCGGTAATGTCCAGAATGGCACTCGAGGTACTATGACCTTTGCGGAAGCCAGATTGCTTGGGGTATATAAAATAGGGCACAGCAGATGTCGAAGTTATTTGGTTCCTGATTAAGATTTCCCAAACCTTAGAGAGTGCGGGTAAAATGGTTACAGGCCTAAAATCAGAGGGCTGTGAAGAATTGGAGCACTTGGGAACAGGAATTACCTTGCCTGACTTCCATGCAGTAGGGAAGGTTGAAGTGGTGATAATGGTGTTAAATAGATAAATGATATGATCAGAGAGGGCAGGAAAAACTAGCTTCAGAAATTTTAAGGGAATCCCATCCAGACCAACTACGTCCGATTTGACACACGAGAGGGCGTAAAAGACTTGAGAGATGTCTACGTTGGAAAAGGAGTCCTCATGATCGGCGATGCTAAAATTATTATTCGATGAAGAGGTAGATGTAGGATCAGTTTGCACTGAAGCAAAGAAGCTGTTCATTACGTCAGGGTCAATGTCATGCTGCACGGGGTTTGAGTCAGAAAACACACCAAGGTTACGAACTTTCGCCCAAAGAGCCTTAGTGGAACACGATGCACCAAATATTGTTATTCCCTGAGCCATCTTGGCTTTACGAACCTCCTTACGATACCTGTTCCGAAACTTCGTGAATAGTCCCCATCTCTCGTGCGTGCATTGCTCAGAGTAAGCCCTAAATGCAAGGTCCCGAAGAGCCTTCGCTCTCTTGATGGCTGGAGTATGATACCAGTTGGATACAGTCGATCTTTTTGAAAATGTTTTGAGAGGAACGTGTTGATTGAAAAGCTGAAGGACACGGCTGTTGAAAACCGATAGCTGCAAGTCTACATTGTTAGTTAGATACATGTCAGAGAAATTTGTTGACAACGCACAGTCCAAGAGGGCCTTCACGTTAACGCCTTTATAATCACAATAGGAGAATTCTTCGGTGACCTGGGGAAGGGGAATGTCGGATGAAATATAAATGAAGGCATGTCTAGAGATGCCCGGCACCTGGAACTGATTATGAAACTTAACCTGCTCGACCGAGCTCACCAGAAAGAAGTCTAATAGGAGCTTACTAGAGTGGAAAACAACAAACGATATATAGGCTACGACCAGCAAAGAAATCCCTAGCTCTAGCCGATTCATGCGAGCCAAGGAGATTATTATTAAAGTCTCCCCCAATAATGATGCTATCGTATCGCGGCGAAATACGAGATAGGACATCATCCATTTTTGAAAGATCACCATCGGGGAGATAACAGACACCTACAAGTACTTTGGCTAACCCGATAGCAAGCTCGCAAAAGATGTATTCATTACCATTAGTGAGATAACTTGACTTTTCAACTAGCCTAGCCTTGATCCTTCCCGAGATATATATACCAACACCTCCACCCCTGATGCAGGTCTGTCGTTCCTAAAAAGCCTATAACCAGGTATCTCAACTGACTTAGAGGAAACATAGCGTTTGAGCCAAGTCTCAATCACACCAACAACGTCGAGATAGCCGCCTTCTAGAATGCACTTAACTTCATCAAATGCTGCTGTTCGCACGCCTGGTCTAATGCTCTGTCCATTAAAATGACCGAAATTTAAAGAATTAGAAAAGCTAGTAAGAGCTGATCTAAGGAGTGAGTTATCACCTGCAACCTGTCCCAAATCATCAAGAGAACTCATACTGAGGATTCCAAAAAATCAAAACAGCGGGCAATGGATGATCAATCGAGATGAGTTCGCCGTACATATGCAAATATAAGCAAGTTAAAACTAAATAATCCATATACAATCATATAAAGCAGCACCTAAATAAGCATAAGAACTGTAATTAAAAGCATAAAATCCCAAAGAAAACTAAAGATTAAAAGTAGTTCAATATTCTAAGTAAATAATACTAACTACAAGCAGCAATAAAGAATTCAAAATTTATAAAGAAAACCATACATTGAAGAAAAAAAAGAAAAGTGTACTATCAAAAAAGAAAACTGAAGAATATCAATATCAATAATGTGAACTAAAGCTAACTTATACTAAGAATGTAACTATATTTAGTGGATGTAAAAAAGCAATTCGTACAAAACAATGAAAAAGAATAAGTTACTCAGAAAATCCATGGAAATATGGGCTTCGTGTGCCAACTGGAGCAGAACCAGAGGAGGATTTGACTTTGCGACGGACCTCTTACTTCTGGCCAAACCAGGGAATCTAATACGCAGCAGCTTGATGTCTGAAAAACTCTCAACACCGCCATCCATGTGAACAATCGAAGCAAGGCTTCCCTTTAATTTGAAGGACCTAATTTTACCCAGCTTAGTTAAAACCTGGCAAAATTCCTCAAGGCTTCCTCTCCGTGGGAGCTGTGTTCATTTATGTAAAGTCTAGAGCTCAATCCCAGTTGAGGACAAACAGCAGCAAGATCTAACGCCTTCCCCTCTTTCATCATCCTGAAGTACTTATTCATTACGAGATCTCTTGAAGTCGTGGAACAAAACTTTATCAGCAGCTTTCTTTTATCGCCCTTTAGCCAGCAACAGTGAGCCAAATCCTTGCTGGAGTAGTGCACCCCACAAGCTGCAGCAACTTCACATGCAAAACAAAGGACATCGGAAACATCAGGAGGAATACCAGTTACAATCAAGTCATTACGTCTCAAAATCCGCTGAAGTCTGGAATTTTCGGCCTCTAAAGCGTCACATCGAGCAGTCATCCTCGAGTCCACTTTCAACCACATCCAGCTTACCAAGGAGTAGGCGGCTAAGAGCGTCGAGCCTCTTATCGATGTCCGCCTTCATGACGTCAAATCGATTGTTGAAACCAGTACCCAGTTCCGAGATGGCAGCAAGAATGTTATCCACTTGGTCCGACGGCATTGAAGCAGATTTAAGCTTGAGCTTGATTCCAGCAGACTCCCCCATCTGAGAAGTAATAAAGCAAGAACTATGCCGATACCACTACGGAGACCGGGAACAAAGTAGAAATAGGTTATGTAACTATGTCTCTCACGTGTTAGGCAAAGACTCCGCGCACATATGCAGAACAAGCTATCACGCGTAGGGGCCAATTGAGATTCCAAAGACTATACAGCAAGGAACAATTGTGTAGTAAGATGGATTTCCTACAGGCAGCCACGTGCAGCATTCACAGCAACAGACACCATCAGCCAAAGCAGAAAGATAAAGCCAAAAGCTAATCAACTCCAATACACAATGGAAGAAAATACCAAGCACGGCAGGAAATATTAATAAAAAATACCCGAATTTAGCAATGAAAGCGGGATAAAAAAGTAAAAGCACTGCTAACACAGAAAATTATTCTGACACTTCCGCCATCTTGAAACTTTATATATATATATAGAATTATATTCCACAAGATTATGTGCGTTAAAAAAACCGAAGTACTCGATTTTCGTATTCTAGTTCAACTCCCCTTGTTCCGCAGCGAGCTCCTTTTATGAGCGCAGTCGTAAGCTGTAATTTGGGAGACTGGATCAGGTATATGCCAGGGAAGAATAAAGGCATCTGATACTTAATTAGGCTAGAGTTTATTCATCGACTGTAGACGTCACTTTCGACTCACAAGCATTCGAGAAGCGTCTGTTTCATGTCCTGACTTTTATCTCAAAACTATATTTTTCAAGTCGAACAAATTTCAACCGATTCATTTGAAATTTTAACAGTAAATTTAGAATTACGTTTTCTAAGGCACTACGTAGGATTTTTTTCATTTTATTGCATACCTCTTTTTTTATAAACAATTTCCTGATGATTTTCTCATTAAATTTTCTACTTTTTTATTTAGAAATGCGCCATTTTTACAAAAAACAACATATCATACCTACGTACTTCTATAGCTATTCTTATATATGATCGAAAAAACTGGTGTCTCATCATAACTCAAAAATTATAGGGTATATCGCCTTGAAAAAATATTTTGTATTGACAATTACATGTATAAAAACACCTTTTTTGTAAATCCGATTTATTTCATGGTTTCGCTGGAAAAAAATCTCGAAATGTGCCTTTTTTTCCTATAGGGTTGCCTAACCCCTTAAAAAACTTCATATATTAAATTGATAAATTGATTAATATTGAAGAATGTTGTTAACACCTATTTTGTTTTGCAAACTACTATTAATATCAAAATATCTATTCTATTAACGATTCCATAATTTCAGTCTGAGCGAACAATTCTATATCAAGCTCTTAAAGATAACAACATCGAACGACCACCACTACCAGCCTTACCACAAGTTCCAGAGCCGGTTGTTTTACCATCAGTACCACCAAAAGCGGATAGGATGGATTTAATGGTAAAAAATTGCGCTGAACTTAAGCAAACCTTAGCTAAATTACAAAATCAGATGAACGATCTTACAATAAAACAATCTTCAGTATCAGATGAAAGTAAGAAAAATAAGAATAAAAAATCTAAAGGAAAACAAAAGATATGTCCTACAAAAGATAAACAGCAAGCTCAAAGTAATGTTACCCAAAATGTGCCGGCAAGGAGTGAAACGTCTGATTTTCTAGACGCTAACGAATTTTTTAAAATTCAAAATAATCAGGAAGAAAAGAAAAGTTTCTTGTGTACAATTAATATTAACAATAACATTAGTGCCGAAGAATCATATAATGAAGATATAACTCAATCGGAAGAAACAACTCCATGTTTTAACAAGCTCGATGAAGTATACGCTGATTCTAATGGAAACTTGCAAGATCTGGAGATCTGTTCCAACTCTAATAAAGAAATGAAAGAATCTATTTTCGGGGCAGCTTATGAAAATGAAACAGAAACAATCAATCAACATTGTCTATCGGAAAGTAAGTGTAATGAATTTCAATAATTTTTTTCGGTACAGTTAGTTTATTAAAATCGAATAAAATCATCTATACGGTTCTGAAACTATGACGTGTAATAAATGATTTAACAGAAAAATCTTTTCATTTAATTTTTTTACAACATTAATTCCAGATGGCTCGATGAGGTATAATGCTAAATATGTAGTTATCAGATTGTCAAGTACAGGCATATACAGATAATAAAAATATCCAAAACATATAGGCAAATGTGATATTCGACAAAAGTAAAGAAGAAGATTCTGAAAAGTGTAGCATTTCCTCTTATGCAGTAATCTAAATCTGTATCAAAGATCATATTTCATCTACCGAGAAGCAGTTTTTCCTCTAAATATGTGATATTATAATTTCTTTAGTAGTAGACTGCCATCTTGTTACGTTTTTGTTATTCGTCCTATATGTGACTAAAAAGTTAATTTTTTAATAGTACAATCTAAATTACTGAGAATTCTATTCCATTTTGGATGATGCTGGAGTCGTGATAAATAATATTGTTTCAAAGCCTATGGACGAAGTCCATATAATAAGGAATTTAATTTATACGAAATGAAATCTTAGGACATAATAGGGTGTCATATTAACGAATCCCAAGAGGTTCATTCGAAGGTTATTCGCATCATCAGTGAGTGATAGAGTGACTGAGAGCTTAGATATGCCTCAATTTATGTAACGAGATATACATTTGTTTAAAGGTTAAGAACATTTTTGGATACTCTTTTCAAGTGGTATTTCACTAACCTTACTCCGGCACTCCACAACCCGCCGAAGTGAGTGAGGCTGGAGGTATGATGGGCTTGAAGGTATGATTTCTTTGATTCCTGATCTAATTTGCTCTTTGCTCCAAACAAATATGGCGGCTAATGCCTAATCTACAATGCATGGTAAAACCACGTGGTCAAAACGCTATCGTTTGCTGAAGAATGCATATAAATACACGAAATATGTAAGTAGTGGTAAGCTGCCAAATTAAACAGCTGTTGATCTGTCAATTATCATAAATGTAATTGCCTCCTCGATTTCATTGCAGAATTACATCAAAGGAAGTATTTGGTCTCAATAATTTATACTACAATATAGTAAATTAAGAAATTGTTTGGGACAAATCGAATAATATAAAATATTCCTTTTAAGACTGAAAGTACAAGTTCCAGTTTACAGCTGTTTTGTTCTAAATTCCCCTATATGGTTCTAAATTATGCTGAATACACCTGAGGTATTACTATATCGTTTTTACTGATTAACTACGTCACATAAGCTCGTGCTCATGTCGTCAAATGAATGAGAGAGAAGGGACATTTTTGCATGCATACATTTTCAAATGCAAGAGTGGGAAGCAAACAGAAAAATCCATATCGTTTTGACGACGTGGTTTTACCATGCATTGTAGCTTGGGCATAACGTGCTACAAATCGTTTAAAAGCTGCCAGCAAGGAAATTGTAGAGAGGTCCCTCTCGAAATTCTGCAGAGCGCAGTTAGGTAGGCTTTTAATATTGTATAAATTATATATAAAAAAATACAAATACTCCTTTGTCAACTTCAGAACGGAAAGGAAAAAAGTGTAAAATAAAATAATAGGAAACTTTTATACAAAAATACATGCATATATACTGCACAACAAAGCTGAATAATGATTTTTTATTGCATGCCTAACAACATAAAAGTTTGTTTTCAGATTTAGTTAGCTGATATTGTAACGAGAGGCTCCGAGCAACGTGTAAACGTGATCTAGAAACTGTCAAATTTGCTTATGCAAAGTAGGATCATAAGCGTACAGACAAGTTGACCTAACCACAATGTGCATATGCTAGCATATGCAGAGACACAAGTAATTCCAAGGCTTGCATATGCAAGCTTATGCACATTGTGGTTAGGCCTTTAAGCAGATGACCATGACGTGCTCGTTCCACCCGGAATTATCGTATGAACCGATGAGGCATTAGAACTGTGCAGCTAACATTGCGGCTGTGTTATGGTCGTAGCGTATTGCATATAGCAATACTGAAGCGTGTAGGCGGCTGCGTCAAGCATAACAAAATGAACGCACTCCGACCGAGAGAGATGCATTTCCACAACCTCAGTATGACATGTTGGTGGAAGGAAAGAAAGAAGAAGACAACCGACTCATTTTGGCAAACCTTTCACAAAGAACGTGTAAAAAAAAAATTATTCGTCGAAAATTGTCCAAAGCCATCGGCAAGGAATTCCATCCATACCAAGAAATCCGCCACCTGCATGGAGTGCGAAGTTTAGATAACCCCTCTAATTGCAAGCTAATTTCCGCATGGAGCACCCTTCCCGACTGGTCTGAAGTTGATCAACCTATCATACTTTGGGAGAACGGAACAGCGTTCGCGGAAGATAGTAGTTCAGGGAACGGCAAGGAATATTATCCCTCATCGAAAGCTGCAATAAAAACGTTATTCATCAATGGTTTGTGGGAGTTCGGGTGCTCTCCGTTACCCGGAAAAAAAGTGAATAATTCTTAGCGAGGACATTCGAACGAAGCGTAAAATTAGATTAGATTACAAATCTGAAGTTTTTCAACATCTCAATGGCGCTGACGCTGATGTTAAATTGGATGCTAATACACAGACTGGAGAAGGAACTTGATATAAAGTGAATTTTATGTCATATCCCAGTATCATTCATGGAAATGGCCCAAGTAATGTCAACGTAAGTTCATTTGCAAACTACCTTGCTGGGACTTTTACTGCAGGCGAGTGTGAAGAACATGAAATTAGTTTAAATTATTTTAGAAGAACTAAATTTACCGATTGTCACACTTGCAATTTTCATAGAGAGAGTAGTTCCTTTCTTTAAAGAGTTTTTGGAGAAAACTTTATCAAAGTTGTGGCCTTTTTAATGAGCGTACGCAATCGTTCTCGTATATTTTACTTGCCACGAGATTAACCAATTGTGAGACATTTACAGCAGTTGACTTTATGTGATGTGACTGTGAAAAGATATTCAATTTATATTTGTTGTTCTCACACAACCGCAAGATTTTCGTGCAGTGATTTTGCAAGACAGACAATTGCATTATAAAGTGTATATAATTATACCTGTGTAGGGCACTCAAAATAAAATTAGGGCAAGTGGCAAACATGTCATGTAAATGGTAGTATCCGTTGAATTATTCTCGAATGGAAAAACATTGGATTTTCTCTTAAAACGACTATGTTTACTTGAATCCCCTCCAATGACGGGACACTGGACAACTGAAGGATTCTCCTGTTCTTCTGTACCTTTATTGACACATTTTCTAATTTATATTTAGAAATTTCAATCCAGTGAAAGCAAATAGGAAACACACCATAACCTCAATTCATTAACAACTTTGTCCCAAAGATAGAAAATGTGTTTCTGGGAAATTATTTCCATGAAAGACTACACAAAGTGTTGATAATTAGAGAAAACGTAATTATATTTAGATATAAAATGTATAGATCTAAGCTAAAGTGAGTGACGGTAGTAGCAAAATGGATAAAGCAGGATCAGATTCGGATTACTCTTATTCTTCAGAGAGTGTTTCTTAGACAAGTTCAGGATCAATTGCAAACAAAAATATATTTTTATATAAAATTTGTATAGAAAGCGACATTGGCTTTTAGTTCAGTACATCAACATCCTGCTTTGTACTATTTCGAACTCTGTTTAAAGAAAAAAAAAGGGGGTTAATTTCGTCAAGATATATATATACTTCGGCTTCAATAATTACTTGCTCGTAGGATGTTTTTTTTCATTGACATTCTTTTTCTGTAACTATATATATATTTTCGATTTAAATAGCATTTACGTAACTATACATCTAATCTAATGGAGTCTTTGTCCGTGTATACTTTGGATAATAATTTTTCTTACGGACTCTATATATATATATCTATATACCTACCTTTAATGATGTACATACTTACCCGTATCTAGTAATAAGGGCCTTACGTAGGATTTTCTTTTATTGACATTCTTTTTCTATAACTATATATATATTTTCGATTTAATAGCATATTTACGTAACTATACAGCTAATTTAATAAAATCTTTATCCGTGTATATTTTGGGAAACATTTTTTTAGCTGACGATATATATCTATATACATACTTAATGCTAAACGCTTATGTAGTTTTACAATTCAATGGTATTCTTACGTATATGACTTTTTATTGTACTCACTTTGAATTAATGAGATTTTTTTGGTATACGTATGTATATACCTTTTTCTGTACTTACCTAATGCTATACGGCTAAATATTTTTATAATTTAATGGTATACTTACCTAGAGACCTATGTATGTACTTACCTTGAATTGAGGATATTTTTGCTTGATAATTATAACGTAAAAATGAAATGTTGAACGTTTTAATTCTTCCTTTACTATCCTGGAGCCCTCTCACATAAGATGAAGGTCGTCTAGGCTCGCCTAGTCTCTCTCTCTTTTTTCAGGTCAATTAGGGACTCTGAAGAATTATGCCCCTCAGAGTCAGATGGGAGGCTGGACCAGGCAAAGAAGGCAGAACATCTGCGCCTTCAAAGGTATACAGGTAAGTGACGTAAGGGTCCCTTCAGGACCGGATGTGTGCCGGCTTTTGTTGGATAGGCACGACGAATTTTTTTGATTATGGCTGACGGCAGCGGCAGGTTTTTGTGGAACCTCCCCACACTCTCCGCCAATAGCTGAGGCGAACTAGCGTGCCGCCCTGCAGTCAACGTTGTCCGTCGAGTGATCTGTCAGCTCATGCTGGCAGTCGGGACTTTACGTTCCAAGCGAATCACTCTTCATACTTCCATAACAAAAATGGCGCCCAACGTGGGGCCACCTCAGTCAACTTCGGTGTTCAAATGTGTTTGACACTGGGGACTGAGGCTACTTGAGATATGGACATTTGGTTTTTAGCTAAATCGTCTGACTCGGTAGTCTCATATCTAGTGGAGAACACATGTGGACCTGAAGTTTGATTGTTTTGTTGAAAATTTTTTCTGTAGAGTAACGTCAAGTTTTTAAAAGTTGTTGAAGTTTTTGGAAATAAAGTAAAGTTTTCGATATTTTGAGATTTTGGGTTTTTTTAAGGTAACGTAACGTTTTAGATTTTTGGAAGTTTTGAATTGAAGTTCGACTCTAGGTTTGACTTTGGTCAAGCCTCGAGTCTGAACAGTTGGCTAGTTTTTGAAAGTTTTTTAATTTTTTTTAATTTTTGAATTTTTAAATTGATCTTTCCCGCTGGCCTTCTGTCATGGGAATGGTAGGTGGCCTCACAAAATTTTGTGTGTGAGCTCTCACGGAGACATGTCTCTGTTGGCCAACTGGCTGGACAGAGTTATGAATCTGTGAGACGACTTTTTGGCTTCCAACTAACTAGTTGACCAGATTCATGACTCTGCCCAGTTGGAAGGCTAGCTGGACATGACAATCAGGTGAGGAGGAAGGAAGGAGTTGTTGGAGGATGAAAGTGATGCTGGAGACCTTCAGTAATCAGGAGTTGGCATACTGCTAACTGCCTGGCTGAAGAATCTCTGGCACCATTTTCAGTCTCTAGCTTCTCCAACCTGACTCCTCCCAGATTTCTGTGGGAACTCCACATTTTTTTCAATGCACACATTCACGTCGCTTGCCTGTATAAATTTTCTGACCTGTGAGGAGGGGGAAGCGACCTGAAGACCTCTTATGGTGAGAGTTAGCTCCTGGGGGAGTGAAGGAGAAATTCCATGATTTGAATTTTTTTTTTGGAAACGTATTGAGCGAACTTTGGAACGAAAATTGTTGCTCGATCAATATTTCTCGTAGCTTGATTAGTAACATTCTGCTAATGTCTTCGAATATTTGATTTTTTGTTTGAAATTTTTGATGATCTCTCCGAACTGTTGATAAGACGAACTTTCGATAATAATTTTTTTTTTGCTGAAATTTTAGTATCCAGTCTTAATCTTCGAACGTTTGGGAAGAATTTTTTTTGAAATTGTAGTATATCATCCCGACCTTCGACTTTGGCATAGTATTCCTTTGGGGTATACATTTTTTTTCTCTCGACTTGACTTACGACTAAATTCAGTATGGCTACAGTACGGACAACACCTCCTGTGCCGAACGGTGTGACTATGTTGCCTGAACCATGCACTATCTGTACAGATACGAGCTGGTCAGCCGAACAGAAGCCTGTCATGACCATATGTGGACATGTCTTTCATGAGGCATGTATACAGACCTGGATAGCTGAACATTCCAGTTGCCCTAACTGTAGACGTCGCCTCACGCCACAGGACCTCACTGGTTACACTGGTGCCTTTCCTAAAAGACTTCCCCAATCTGAGGAGACAGTCGTTTCAGAGACCACCATCACCTTTTGGTCAGCCTTTTGGTCAGCCTACTGGTCAGCCCAGACCGAACTTTGTCCCACCTCAACCACCTCCACATATTCGTCACCCTGCAAATATAGGACAGCGACGATCAGGCAGTCCTATCAGAAGACGGAACCTGACGTATAACGGCAACAACTCAGAGCTCTCTGTGGATGAATTCATTTTTAGAGTCGACGCGCTCACGCACTCCGCTCTAGAAGGGGATTTTGATCTCCTGGTCAGAAACATGCTTACGTTATTAACAGGACCAGCGAAGGACTGGTACTGGTCGATATTACGGCATAACCCTTTTCCAACTTGGGAATTTATCAAAACGAGATTGTCCATCGAATGGGGAGTGCCCAAGGATGATCTAAAAATACGATTACAGCTGATGTCTCGAAAGCAAAAGCCTGGTGAACTATTCCCTATGTATCACCATCATTTAGGGTTGCTGCGTGATCAGCTACAGAACGCCATGCCTGACCAAGAGTTTCTGGAGATTGTCAAATAGAACTTATTGCCTGAGATTCAGGAAAAAATATGCCTGCATCCCACCGATACGATAGGACAGCTGAGATCGCTTGTTACTCGTATCCAAGCTACGCAGATACTAATTGCGACAGCTGGTAGTTGGAACCCTTTCCGGAACCAACGGGTGCACGAAGTTGACAACTTTCAGACCGTGGACCCTGAACTGGCAGTAGCAACAGGCAGTGACAACAGCCTAGGTGACGTGTCGAGCATTTCGGCCAAACACACTATTGTATGCTGGAATTCTGACTAGTCCGGTCACTTTTATCAAGACTGCAGGCAAGAGAGACAAGTTGTGTTCTGCTATGGATGTGGACGCAAAAATGTTTTCAAGCCTGATTGCCGCTATTGTAGACAGAAAAACGAGAGACGGGTCGGGAATACCACCACCTCTTTCCGACCAGCGTCAACGTCACAAGCAGCAACTGCAACGAACCCTCCAGTTCAAGCCTCGAACAAGGAGGAAGGTCCGCTCCATTAGCAGACCACAATGACGAATCCTTGCAATGTCCCCTGATATCACTCAGTGATTCTGATGATATCAGTAAAACACCTGATAGTACGAACACTCCAAGGATAGAGACGGAGAACTTGATAGACTTCTCCGCAGATCTTCAAACTCCCATTTCCACTTCTGGGAAGCCCATGACATTATTAGACACTTCTTTGGAAGAGTCTTCAATTTTCGATGTCCCGATAACACCTACAGCACCTTTAGCTGACAAAGTTATTGAGCAGGAGGTTTGGCCTCATGGCATTTCTATATTAAAACGGCCACCCAGCTCTGTTATGATGAGTGGGCGTGAACCTGTTTTACATCAGCTGACCCCGTATCATACGCGTCTGCAGAAATACAACGCAGTAAGAGACCGAATCTTCTCCTCGGTGGCAGAGTTAGCTGAAATCGTGTTTCCTGACTTTGATATTAGACCGAAAAAGAAACGATCAACCGTTCGTTGGCGGGAATACTGTCGACGGATGAGACTAGAGAGGAAAAAACTGGCACAGATTTCCGTGTCGATGCCAGACGACATTCGATCGTACGCCGAAATAAAGCTGCTCGGGCGAACTGAGCCTGGACTACTTGATAGTGGTGCCACTGTCAGTATTCTAGGTCAGTGAGCTCTAGAAAAGCTTGCAGAAGCAGATGTCGAATGGAAGAAGTGTCGGACACAGGTCCAAGTAGCAAATGGTGCCATGATGACTGTGCATGGTCATCTGAACTTGGATGTCACTTTCCGTGATAACACCCAAAACGTGCGTTTTTACGTGGTTCCTGGGCTCACACAGGCACTATATCTGGGAATAGACTTCTGGCGTCTATTTGGGTTGGCTCCAGATGTCCTGGGTATAGTCGCACAAGTGAATCCAAGTGTAATAGCTACCTCTGACACCGACTGCCATATTCTTTCTAGTCTCGATCAACAACGCTTAGAAGCCACCAAACAGCTTTTCCCCTCTTTCGCCTCTCTAGGCCTGGGAAAAACATCATTGGTCACTCACAAGATTGAAACGAATGACGCAGCTCCGATAAAACAACGCGTTTATCCGATATCGCCGGCAGTACAAAGTTTGATGGATGCCGAATTAGAGCGAATGCTATCGCTGGGTGTGATAGAGGAGAGCCAGAGTCCTTGGAGCTCTCCAGTTGTTCTGGTAAGGAAGCCTGGAAAGGTCCGGCTCTGTTTTGACGCCAGGAAGGTCAACTCTGTTACGAAGAAGGATGCCTATCCGCTTCCGCAGATAGACACGCTTCTGAGTCGACCTCCTCCGGCAAACTACATTACGAGCCTGGACCTGAAAGACGCCTTCTGGCAGATCCCACTAGACGCTGATTCCAGAGAGAAGACCGCTTTTACAGTACCTGGTCATCCTCTCTATCAGTACACAGTGATGCCATTCGGCCTATGCAACGCTCCGCAAACGATGTGCCGCCTCATGGATAAAGTCATTCCTTTTGATCTTCGTGATAGCGTTCTCGTCTATCTAGACGATTTATTAATTCTGTCATCAGACTTTGACTCGCATCTCACGCTACTATCCCGTGTAGCGGATTGTTTGAGGAAAGCTGGCCTCACTATCAACGTCGAGAAGAGCAAGTTTTGTATCAAAGAGACCAAATACTTGGGTTTTATTGTCGGAAAGGGAGGTATGAGAACTGACCCTGACAACATTTCAGCTATAGTTGACTATCCGTCACCTAAAACTGTTCGGCAGGCCCGACGCCTACTAGGTATGGCGGGATGGTATAGACGGTTCATCCCGAACTATGCTGACTTGATTGCCTCCATTACAGACACCTTGAAAAACCATAGTCAGTTCAAATGGACACCTGAAGCCCAGACGTCTCTTGATCTTCTCAAACAAAAACTTACCTCTGCTTGCTCCGTTGTTGGTGAGTCCAGATCTCACCAAACCATTCGTTATACAGTGCGATGCGAGCCAACAAGGTATTGGTGGAGTGCTGATTCAACTAGATGACGTGGGCCACGAGAAGCCGATAGCCTACGTCTCGAAAAATTTGAACTCAGCACAAAGAAATTACACCGTCACAGAGCAAGAATGCTTAGCTGCAATCCTGAGCGTACAGAAGTTCCGGCCCTTCATAGAACTCATGCCGTTTAAGATAGTGACTGATCATGCGAGCTTGAAATGGCTGATGTCTCAAAAGGACCTTAGCGGTAGACTTGCACGGTGGAGTTTAAAGCTTCAGGGCTTCGACTTTACAATTGAGCACAGAAAAGAAAGCCTGAACATCGTCCCTGATGTGCTGTCACGCATCCATTGTGACAGCCTGTCCACAAACGAAGATCCTGGCCCGGAAGTTGACCTTAGTTCGCCATATTTCAACTCGTTGGAATATGAGGAACTGAGGCATTAGGTTAAAACGACTTCCGGTAAACTACCAGATCTTTGCGTCAGGGATGGCTTCGTTTACATTCGGACTGTTCCGAGAACAGGCGATCCGATTCAGGAAGAAGAAGATTGGAAGCTTTGAATTCCACGAGGGCTTGTCACCGACGTCATTTCAAGGGCTCATGATCCGCCACTGGCTTCACACGGTGGTATAGGGAAAACACTAGAACGTCTGAGAAGACACTTGCACTGGCCACGAATGACAGTTGATGTCAGAAACTACGTGGGCGGCTGTGACGTGTGTAAGGAAACGAAGGCTCCCAATACTATTCTGAGACCACCTATGAGAATTCAGTCTGTGACAGAACGACCATGGCAAAAGCTGTATATCGATTTTCTGGGTCCATATCCTCGGTCAGTGAAAGTAAACGTCTGAATTCTAATAGTTCTTGACCACTATTCAAAATTTCCAATTCTCAAACCTATGAGAAAAGCCAGATTGCTGGATAAGTATGGGGTGAAGCACTTGCGAACGGCAGGTTACTCGCCGCAAGCAAACGCCTCAGAGCGAGTAAACAGGTCTCTATTGTCAGGGATTAGAGCGTATATTCGGAAGGAACACACAAAATGGGATGAGAAGCTGAGCCAGATAGCTAGTTCCCTCAGGAGCTCCTTCCACCAAGCAACTGGTTTCTCTCCTTATCGCACGCTTTTCGGTCAACAAATGATTGAACATGGCAGCTCCTATTCCATCTTGAGGAGCCTTGGAACTCTTAATGAGCCGGTGAGAGTAGATGCTGAGGACAAACTGAGATTGATCCGTGCGAGAGTGCAGGAAAATTTACAACATGCGTTCGAACAGGGTTCAAGAGCCTACAATCTCAGGGCGAAACCTGTCGATTTCAAAGTGGGTCAAGAGGTATTTAGACGGAATTTTGCCCAAAGCAACTTCCAACAGCGGACTAGTGCTAAACTGGGACGAAAATTTGTCAAATGTCGGGTTAAAGCCAAGAAAGGAAACTCCCTATACGAGCTTGAAGATCTGCAGGGGAAACTGTTAGGAGTCTATCACGCCAAAGACATCAGGCAGTGATCATCAGTCTAGAAAGGCCGTCTATCTATTGTCACGTTTATCCCTGGTGGTCCTAAGTAGGCATCCAGCCACCTTCACTGGTAAAGTATAGGATATCGCGAAGCCCTCCTATTGCCCCTGTTATGGCCCAATATACGGAAGATTCTTCCAGCAGCCAAGGGCGCATTTTAGTGAAATAATTAGCAATTGCTAAACAGTAACGTCGCATTGTACTGTTCTGCAACTGTCGGTTATTTTGCTGATTAGCTCAACAGCTGGCTGCGATGAGCGCTTAGTGGAGCAATCGACGATTACAATAATAATTAACCTAGCATGGTAATTATTATGTAAAGCGATTGTTTACTACTGTGCGACTCAGGTGCTGCAACCGGTAGAACAAACAGCAAGGTTGTTGTCGTTTGTTTACATCCGCGTTGTTAAGTAAAGTCTACTTCCGAGTATTGGTGCATAAAAGACCAATGACTGGACTGGCGAGTGCCTGTAGTGTTCTTAGCCCGTTAATGGTTCAGTCATCGTGATATTAAATTACAGTTCGGTTCGGATTGCTTTTTGCTTTTGAATTGTTAAGTTAGGTCAAGTTTTTAGTAAATAAAGATTGATAGCGTCCAAGAAATCAGAGCGTTGTTTTACTTCGAAGAAAGTTTTATCGCGGTCTTAATAGGGTTTATTGATTGATTGCTTTTGCGACACGACAATTTGGCGCAGCCGGTTTAAAAAGGTATTGTATTTTTAAAATTTATATATATTGGGAGTTAAGCTTTTTTAGCTGCTCCATTTTTTTTTTATTTTTTTGGGAGTTAAGCTTTTTTAAGCTGCTCCATTTTTGTTAATTGTGGGAGTTCTGCTTCTTTTAGCTGCTCCATTTTCTTTTCAGGATAAATTTAAAAAGTGTTAGATTACGTGTTGAGTGCGATTTTGGGAAGCCATTTCAGTGTAGTAATATTGATTTCATGATTGTGATGTGCGTTTTTGGATAGGTTGAGGTTAAATCGTTATAGGCGTTTGAAAGTTTTTGTCGCATTTCCGTGTGTTTAGGTTGAGAATTTAAGATATAGGTTAATTAGTTAATTCATCGATGTTTGGTTTTTGTTTTGTTTGCGGCGATTTTCAATATTTTTTGTTTAATATGGGGGAATAAATGTTTTGTATCGTTGGCCTTTATGTTTTTATTATAAATGAGAAGTGTAGTAAGTTATTCAGTTTTTGTGCGGATGAATGAATTTGTACCTGTAAGAAAAACTGAATCTTTCTATAGGTTAAATAGACTAACAGTTAAGGAGTGGAAATTTTGGTAATTAGGTATAGCGTTGTTTTCTATAATTCCGCTTAAAAGTTGGACTTCACTCCTGTTCGTTCGAAGCAACTTCGCGTTTGTTATAGCATTGATAGAGTATATGCTATATTTGTCTCAATCGTCACGTTTTAAACAGAGATTATAAGTCTCGATATTCATATCTGCTGAGTGTTGGGGTTATGTCTTCGTGATTCACACAAAAAGTCAAGTCGACTGTAACGTTTGGGATTAAAGTGTTAATCTAGGGAGCAATTAGGTTACAAAGGGCAGGAGAAAGTGAGATTGAATGAGGAATTTGGGAAAAATTTGAATTAGTGTTACTAGATGTGGTTTAAAATTAATTAACTTTTGTGTAAGTTGTTTTGTTGGGTGAGATTGTTTTCTTGGTTAGGTGTTATATATAATATATACATATGTAACTAGGCTTGGATTGGAGGGAAAAGAGAGAAGAATTAGATGATCTTCTGGTTCAGACTTCAATGTCGGTGGGTAGAAGTAATGTACTGACAAGAGAGCAACTGTTACGGTTCGAAACTCAAGAGAAGGAATTAAAGGAAAGATCGCAGGAGCTAAAAGAGTGTAAGGAGAAGTTAGAAAGCTACGAGCAAGACTGGCAGTATATTGGAGAGCATCTCACGGCAGAGTTGCAAAAACGAACATCAAGTGAAGAATCGAGAAAATTGATTCAGGAGTGGAATACAGCTGCCAAGTCCTGTACGAAAGGCGAAGCTTTAGACTTGCTGGTAACGGCTACACTCGACGTGATCCAAAGGGGTGAGATGCAAGCAGAACAATTGTTAGAAGAAGAGAAAAGAAAGAACAAGGGTCTAATAAAGAAAATATTGCCTTTGGAACAGCAACTGAAGGAAGCAGAAGAGGCAGCGGAGGAACTGGAGACAGAATTAAGAGCCGAGGGTCTAGTGCCGCAAGAGAAAGTATACAGGCAAGAAGTCAGTAAGAAGTGGACACCAAAGAAATTAGTGTTCTGGGATAAACCACGAGAAACGAAAGATAGGCAAGATATTTCAGCTAAGAGTAGCTCATCGAAGGGAAAGACAAAAGAACCAGGAAGCAGTAAATCATACGGATTGCCCAAGAACAGTATGGCCGAAGCACATGGGAAAGTTATGGATATGGTATCCAAATATATACCATTATTTTCTGGGGAAAGGCCACCAAAGCTGGGCAAAGAATTGTACCGTTTCCTGAATTGCAGCAAGGAACTCTACGATCAATTGACTACTGAAGAAAAAGCTATCTTTATCAAATGTGTGAAATTTCGGCTTACAGATGACGCTTATTATCTAGTGTGTTCCCAGGAGCCGAAGGATTTTGAAACTCTGCAGCAAGTTATTACAACTGCATATACGTCACGAAAATCGTTCAGTGAGCTACGTACGGAAATGCTGGAGTGTAAACAACGACCTGGAGAGGACATTCGAGAATTCGCTGACAGAATGAAAGAGCTTCTGGACAAAATTAAAACAGCAGTCACAGCTAAGTACCCAAATAAGGAAGGGGGACTAATAGCAGAATTGGAAGCTGACGCAGTGGCTACTTTTAAAGCAGGCGTAGGGAATAAGGCAACGCATGTGCATCTGACGGGAAGGAGATTCCAATCTCTAGATGAAGTACAAGAAGAAGCTAGTTATTTCGAGAAGGATGCAACCAGGCTCCAGAGTAGAGAACCAGAAGTCTGGGGAAGTGGGCGAAAACTGAATTCCGAAACAATGCGAGATAGCTGGGGGACTAATCGTTTCAACAATAATACCAGTAGACCATTCAGAGAAGCCGTACAGAAGGGCCCATCTCCAGCAGCAGCAGGAATATATCGTGGATCACAGGCTAGGGCAACGCCGCCTAGGCCCATCCAGTGCTTCCAGTGTGGGCAAAGAGGGCATATTGCTGGGGAATGCCAATCAAGAAAACAGCCACCATACTGCGTAAAATGCCGAAACTATGGTCACGATACTGCTAGTTGCCGAAGACAAAGCATAAGGTTCGCGGATACTTCAATTGGTTCTCCAGGACAGCTGCAAACAGACCCAGAAATCCTTTATTGCCAATTTTATAGAACCTGCGATCATTATACCGCAAACTGCTTGAAGAAATATCTAGCGGAACAAGAAGCTCTAAAGAAGGGAAACGGGGAGCGGCAGCTGGGGGAATTATCCGCAGCTGCCTTCAATTAACGGAATTTAAGACCATGAAGACCTCACAGAAAGAAGCCAGTGTCATAGAGTTAAGTTTGTTAAATAATTGCATTATCTCAGTAGAATCAGATATAGGTATAACGGGTAAATTAACATTATTAATAGATACAGGTGCAACATGTAATATAATTAAGGTAAATCGTATTAAAGGAAACACGCCTATACAAACTCTCAAGAAAATATTGATTGGAGGGTTGTTTGCGGCACAAGAAAGCTCAATTGGAACTTGCAAAGCCACACTACGCATGGGTGGAGTAGAACAGCCATGCGAGTTTAACACCATTTATGACACTAATTCGATTCCAGCTGACGGTATTCTTGGGATCGAGTTCCTGAAGGACAAAGCAGTCATTGATTGTATAAATGGAAAACTGTCAGTGAAAGGCATGGAGAAAATAAAGGAAGAAAAACGTCTTTTTGGATGCATCACTGGAAAGGAGAAAATCGAGTTAATAGAGTTGAAGGAAAGCACCCAGGACAATCATCACCAGTTTATCCAGAAAGAAGAGTCAGTTTATTCTTCCCCAAAAGAGATTCAGCAACGAATGAAGAATCGAGTCGCAGCCTTGCGCGACATTATATCCAAAGCGGGCGTGGTATCAGATAGCCTCACAAAGTATCTTTCAGAAGAAGAATCTTACCAAGATGGTCAAATAAAAGAAAGAAAGATGACTTTTCCAAAAGAAGATGATGTACAGCCAGCTCTAACAGCTGAGGAGTGACCTTTCGTACAATTGGTCGAGTCCCTTCGCACGGGAACGAATCAAAAAGATTCTCAAGAAGCACCCATCAATAGGACTAAGCCGATGGGGAGCAGAGAACAAGAAGGTGTAGCAGGCAAAAGGGAAAAGCAGCTGGAAATTCCTCGCATGGAAGTCCAGCGCGACCTCTCTAAAGCTACAGCTTACGCAGAGGCTCAGAGCGAAAAGGTACATCTTACACAGCGAAAGGGAAAGTATTACTTAGGAAAGAGTAAAACCACTCATGGGACAAGAATTAAGTTGAACCCAATTACAGAACGGCTGTTGGAAATTCCTGTCATAGGTGAGGAAGATTTAGTGTGCATGGCGGAAGAAATTAGGCCAGGAGCCCGTTGAAGTAGTGAATTTCAGGCCGAGGCTTGAAAAATTGAGTAAGTATACTGTGCATCCACTAGGACGGGATAAGGGTAAAATTGATAATCGCCAACAACGGCTCAAGCTAATGAAGGAATCACTCGTGCTGGGCGAAGACCTTAACTTCGAAGAAAGGGAAGCAGTAACTCATATTTGCTACGAATACAGTGATATTTTTCATTTGCCAGGCGATAAATTGTCATACACCCCGACGAAGACCTTTAAGTTACCGTTAATGGCTAATACGGCCCCCATACACAAAAAGCAATATCGCATGCCAGAATCCCATCGAGAAGAGTGTCAGGAACAACTCAAAAAATTACTCGAGGACGATATCATCGAACCTAGTGACAGTCCATTTAATTTCCCCGTACTTCTAATTCCTAAGAAAGGAGTAGATGATAACGGTAAAAGAAAGTATCGGCTATGTGTAGACTTCAGAGAACTAAACAAAGGCTGCATCCCCTTTTCTTATCCCCTTCCCCGAATTGAGGACATCTTAGATCGTTTGGGTCATTACTTCACCACGTTAGATTTAGCTAACGGGTACCACCAAATATTAATCGACCCAAAAGACAGAGAAAAAACGGCGTTTAGTACCAATTTTAATCATTTCCATTATAAACGATTACCATTTGGTTTAAAAACGGCCGCCCCATTTTTTCAATCCCTACTGAACGGAATTCTAACGGGACTTCAAGGGATTAAATGCTTCGTGTATCTCGACGATGTCGTGATATTTTCTAAGAGTTTGGACGAACATAACAGCAAACTACGAGAAGTTTTTCAGCGCTTCAGAGAACACAACCTTCAGTTGCAGCCTTCAAAATGTCAGTTTTTAAGGAAAGAGGTAGTATATCTGGGCCATATTTGTTCAGAACAAGGGGTAAAGCCTGATAAACGATTAGTAGAAGTAGTGCAAAATTTCCCAAAACCAAAAACTGTTCGTCAATTTTTTAGGGCTAGCCAATTATTATCGGAAATTTGTTCCGAATTTTTCAAAAATATTGGCACCCATTAATAGTTTATTAAAAAAAAGCGTTAAGTTCACATGGGGACTCGAGTGTGACAAGGCTTTCAGTCGTGTCAAGGAAATTCTTACTACACCACCACTCTTGATATATCCGGATTTCACAAAGGAATTTACGGTAATCACTGATGCAAGTGGGGAAACTTTAGGGGCAGTTCTGGAGCAAGAGGGCAAGCCAATTAGTTACGCTAGTCGTACTTTGCACATGGCAGAAAGAAACTACTCCACTATAGAGCGTGAGATGTTGGCCATTGTGTGGGCAGTACGGAACTATAGGTGTTACCTTCTGGGCAAACCTTTCAAAATAGTAACGGATCACCAACCGCTACGGGCAGTTTTCAAGGTGAAGGACACTACTTCACGTATGCTCAGATTTCACCAAAAACTATCGGAGTATGAATTTGAGATTATATATAAAACTGGAAAGGAAAATGGTAATGCCGATGCCCTAAGCAGAATTCCAAGGCACATTGAAGAACCTGAGTCATATCATAACAAGGAGTACCCATGCCTTGCAATAACTCATGCTCAAGCTAGGGAACAAAAAGAAAAGGAACAACCAAAACAAATACCGTTGCGAGATTCTGAAAACGAAGGTAACAGTATTGAAGGGACTGAGATAATCACCGAAGAAAAACTGAAGAAACCAGAACCAAAACTGGTGACCAATCCAGAAGAGATTGAGCTAATTCTAAGAGATTATCATGACTCTAGGTTTGGAGGACACTTTGGAAGGAACAAAACGTTCAACAGAGTGAAGCGCTTCTACCGTTGGAAGGGAATGAAGGCTGATATAGCTCGGTATGTTAAACGTTGTACGATTTGCCAAAAAAAAAAGCACGCTAGAGCCATCAAGATGCCATTAGTAGTAACGGAAATCGCGGAAAGACCTTTTGAGAAAGTCTATGTTGACTTAGTTGGACCTTTGCCAGTCAGTCACAAGGGTAACAAGTACATCTTGTCTATGATGGATGATCTGACTAGATTTGTAGATTTCGTGGCGATACCAGACCAAGAAGCGAACACGGTAGCCCAGGCCTTATTTGAGCAAATCCTCAGCCGGTACTCGCTACCGAAACAGCTAGTAACGGATCAGGGAGGAAACTTCACTGGAGAAGTCTTGAAGGCTCTTTGTAAAATGTTGAAGATAAAGAAGCTGCAAACAACTGCCTATCATCCCCAGTCCAACGCTGTGGAGAGGCAGCATTCTACGCTAGCCAACTATCTGAGGAGTTTCGTTGATCGGGAGCCACGAAACTGGGACGAGCTGTTGAGAACCGCAGCGCATGCGTACAACAACACCGTGCATACAGGCACAAAACTTACACCCATGGAAACGTTGTTTGGATTTGTAGCGGAAATCCCAAGTAGCGTACAGCGTCAGCCTGAACCGGTATACAATATGGATAAGTAACATTCGGTATTGCGGTTCAAATTGCAGAGGGCGTTTCAACTAGCTAGGGAGAACCTACTTAAAAGCAAACTAGTGGCAAAGAAGTACCATGACAATTCATCTAGGCCGGAAGTCTTACATATTGGTGATAAAGTTCTAGTTAAAGACTTAGTTAGGGCAGGGAAATTAGCATCCATTTTTAAAGGTCCATATGAAGTAATTTACGTTCACAGTCCTGAGAATGTAACTATACTTCAAGGGAAAAAGCTCAAGCGGATTCATACGAATCGTTTGAGATGGTATCATATAAGGACGATAAGCTAAGTGGAATAAAGCACGAGAGAATAGTTTATAAATTTGAATATTTTATTTTATTTAGTCTTTTTCTTAGTTTTTTGTTTTTCTTGCAGAACAAGGTTCATTAAAGCATTTAGGCTGAGAGGAAAGGAAAAAGAAGATTAGGCAGATGCGAAAAGATTGCCAATGGAGGGAAGTAAGTAAGTATATGTAAAAAAAAAGGGAGAAGAATGATTGAAGACTTTTTTTAAAGAAAAAAAAAAACGAAATAGAAAAGAAAAAATAGAGATTTAAAAGAGAAGAAAGTAGAGTATACAAAGATTAATTGAATGAAAAAGAAGAAATAGAGAATTTAAAGGAAATAATAATTAAAAAAAAAAAGAGAAAGAAAAGAGGAATAGTAAACAAGATATAAAGATTTAAAAAAAAGGGATAAGAGATTTTGAAAGGAATAATGGAAAATAAATAAGAAGAGCTGTTGAAAGAAATCATAAATAAGAGGTTAATAATAAAAAGATTAAAAAAAAGGGTTTAGAAATTTAAAGGAAAGATAAGTTTTTATACAAGTTGTGTAAAGAGAAGAGTGAATTGCTAAAGGAAGAAAGTGTAAGAGAAATAAAGATTGTAAAAAAAAAAATAAAAAAAAAAAATTTATTAGAATAAATTAGGAGTTTATATTAAAGAAAAACAAACTTCATTTAGTCTAAGATTACTAGGATTGCCCTAAATTTATATAGTTATAAAAGAAGGTTTAGCTTGGCGATGAAGTCGGTAGTAATTTTAATCTTCGCTTTGATAGCTGGGATACAAGCAGAGCAGGCAGGTTATAGCATCGAGCCGATACCACAGTCGGGAGTGTTGTTCGAGCGTCTCGGGGTAGTTAATTTCTACACGAAACATTGGACTATTCTGTCTAAGTTCCAAATACCAGATCTCACTGAAGACTTAAAATTCAGCAACTGCAGCGGTTTGATAAGCGGATTATGTGCAGACGTAACCGATACTGGAGGCGTTGCAAGGTGTAAGGCAGCAGTCAAAGTGATAGGAGGCTGGGTGGAAAAAATTAAGCGTCAAGATGAGGAACTCTCGCATCATACCCAAAATGAGGCGCCCCGAAGAAACAAGCGTTCAATTTTTGATGGAGTGGGATCTCTGGCCAAGACACTGTTCGGAACCATGGACCATGCCGACTCGGAAGAAATACATGCAGCTATAGATGACCTTAATGAGAAGGAGAGCCGAACATTAAATCTACTGAAGGACCAAATTACAGTCGTCAAATCTACGTTCGATTTGTTTAATGCTTCAAGGCTACAGGCAGCAGAAGAGAGAGAAGAACTACAAAATAAACTTTCAACCATCGTTAAAGAGCAGCAGGGTCAATATCGGGAATTATCGTCATTGAAACTAAGAACAGAATTGAGTGAGGTAATTACGCTAATGAGCCTTCACTTAAGAGAAATCAGCGAAATGCAAGAAACAATGATGAGCATATTAATCTCCCTAAGCGTAGGAAAGCTACACCCGCTGATAATTCAAGCACGAGAGATGACCGAGATAATGAAGAATGCCACTAGTAAACTGGATTTAGATGAAAAATTCCAGAATTTCCAATTGCTGGTACAAATTGCAAAGGTACAAGCACTCCAGCTAGGCCAAGAAATCCTAGTCAGGGTAGATATCCCACAGCCCCAACGAGTTGCATTTGACTTACATAAGGTATACACGATCCCGATAGCTATAGATGAATTTGGGTATCATGTATATGATCTGGACGCTGAATTTGTAGCAGCCAACATTTATGAACGACAGTATGTCTTGCTGAGTTACCAACAGTACCAGAAGTGCCAGAGGTTGTTAACCGTATCGGACTACCCGCAAATCTTATGCCCACAATTAGCCCCAACTATTACTGCTATTGGAGAAAACTGTGTGCTGAACCTTTCCGGAGCTTCAACGTAAATGCGAAGGCCTGTATGGAAAGAGTTACAGCAAAGTGGAGCAGCTTAGTGAGAATGGTAACGAGAAACCACTGGTTGTTTGTGATGTCTGAGAAGACCAAGCTGGAAGTAAACTGCCAACATTCACCAACTTCCATCGGTGAGCTGAAGCACACAGGGGTATTATTCATCGAAGAACATTGTCACCTGCAAATCGGTGACCTACGAATAAAGCTGAAGATGCCGCACAGCGAAATATATCTCTATGGCAGCCCAGACGAATGGAGTTACCAGCCTGGAACAGCATCGCAACACAGACAAACAGGCAGAGAGGGGAGGTAGTAGAAGGCAAAAAGGACGAAATAAGATTGCTGGCTAGTGACAACTGTAATCAAGCATGGAGAGAGCAGGATGCCGCTATAAAGAGGGTTGAAGACAAGATTAGCACGGAGGAGGCAAGTAGACGCACCATTCCACATCCAGTACATTAAGCAGCGACAACTACTACCGCATGTTTAGCCGTCATCAGCTTAGTAATCTTGATAGGAGTATTATGCCATTTGAAGCGCTGGAAGAGGAACTACACCCAAGCCGGCACCAACAGAGTGATTCAACCTATAGTTCATAAGTCAGAGCAGCAACCCAAGGCCCAAAATGCAAACATAACCATTGAGACAATTTTGCCCACGACAGCGAACTTGCCAACCACCAATCTGCCAACTATTCTGGGGAAACAACTTGTGCAGCTAGAGTAGCCGCCATAGGTTTAGTTAAGTATATATATATATTTTTTGCACTTGTATCACGAAGAAGTAATTTAAGGGCAACCTATAGTTAGAGATTAACGTATAAATTTATATAGAAATAAAAATATGTATATATGGTTATTAATATTAAATCATGTTCAATGGAAAGGAATGGATTAATTATTATAAGATTCAAATGTTGGAAATTATTAGTATAATAAGGTATTTAAGAAGTGGAGGAAGTTTCCAAGAAAGGACATGTGATTTTACTTCACAAAAGTAAATAGAAATGATATAAAAAGACGTAAAAATGAAAGAAAGGAATTAAATGTGAAAATGAAATATTGAATTTAAAGAAGTTAAATGTAAAAGAAAATAAAAAGAGAAATGATGTAAAAAATAAGACAATTTAGATAGTATATAATGAAAAATGTAAACAATCTGAACCGAACGAGGATAAAAACATTTTCAGTTTTTAATTAAGATTGTTGCACTCTCCAGATCTAGTTCCCGACGGAAACAAGTTTTTCCAAGGGGGGAGGGATGTTATGGCCCATATACGGAAGATTCTTCCAGCAGCCAAGGGCGCCTTTTAGTGAAATAATTAGCAATTGCTAAACAGTAACGTCGCATTGTACTGTTCTGCAACTGTCGGTTATTTTGCTGATTAGCTCAACAGCTGGCTGCGATGAGCGCTTAGTGGAGCAATCGACGATTACAATAATAATTAACCTAGCATGGTAATTATTATGTAAAGCGATTGTTTACTACTGAGCGACTCAGGTGCTGCAACCGGTAGAACAAACGGAAAGGTTGTTGTCGTTTGTTTACATCCGCGTTGTTAAGTAAAGTCTACTTCCGAGTATTGGTGCATAATAGACCAATGACTGGACTGGCGAGTGCCTGTAGTGTTCTTAGCCCGTTAATGGTTCAGTCATCGTGATATTAAATTACAGTTCGGTTCGGATTGCTTTTTGCTTTTGAATTGTTAAGTTAGGTCAAGTTTTTAGTAAATAAAGATTGATAACGTCCAAGAAATCAGAGCGTTGTTTTACTTCGAAGAAAGTTTTATCGCGGTCTTAATAGGGTTTATTGATTGATTGCTTATGGGACACGACACCCCGTCAATGGTGGGTGATATACCTGTTGGCACCCATTCCTGTATAAGGCTGTCAGCATGTCACTACTTCGACGACGCCTTGGAGACATACCCTTGAACAATCGCCAGTCGGAGATCAGGGTGAGATGTTGCGCCGGGAAAGCTTAGCGATCAGTTCTTTAGGTTGCTGATCGCAAGGCTTCCTCAGCATCGCGGTGGGGGAGGGCGGAGAGACATCGACCGGTTGGATTTTTTAGGTTACCAGCTTGTCGATGTGGCTTCGGCTCCCCACACGGAGAGGGATGTCGAGGTCTGATCAAAGACTGACGAGACTTCAGGGATGTGTCCTCGATGCGTCATCGGTCAAGTAGAGTCCGAGTGATGAGAAATACGCATTGGGTCGTGGGGCGAGACACACATTGAGCGCCCGCAGCGATGAGGCCTATGTTTAAGACCGGCTAGCTCAGTCGACCATTTTTCAGCGTTGTCTGAACCATGGGTGGCGCAGACCACTCTGCCCTGTTATGGTCGTAGCGTATTGCATATAGCTACACGTACTGAAGCTTGTAGGCGGCTGCGTCGAGCATAAAAAAATGAACGCACCCCGACCGAGAGAGATGCATTTCCACAACCTCAGTATGACATGTTGGTGGAAGGAAAGAAAGAAGAAGACAACCGACTCATTTTGGCAAACCTTTCACAGTGAACGCGTCAACAAAAAAAAATTATTCGAAAATTGTCCAAAGCCATCGGCAAGGAATTCCATCCATACCAAGAAATCCGCCACCTGCATGGGAGTGCGAAGTTTAGATAACCCCACTAATTGCAAGTTAATTTCCGCATGGAGCACCCTTCCCGACTGGTCTGAAGTTGATCAACTTATCATACTTTGGGAGAACGAAACAGCGTTCGCGGAAGATAGTAGTTCAGGGAACGGCAAGGAATATTATCCCTCATCGAAAGCTGCATTAAAAACTTTATTCATCAATGGTTTGTGGGCGTTCGGGTGCTCTCCGTTACCCGGAAAAAAAGTGAATAATTCTTAGCGAGGACATTCGAACGAAGCGTAAAATTAGATTAGATTACAAATCTGAAGTTTTTCAACATCTCAATGGCGCTGAAGCTGATGTTAAATTGGATGCTAATACACAGACTGGAGAAGGAACTTGATATAAAGTGAATTTTATGACATATCCCAGTATCATTCACGGAAATTGCCCAAGTAATGTCAACGTAAGTTCATTTGCAAACTACCTTGCTGGGACTTTTACTGCAGGCGAGTGCAAAATTTATGAAGAACATAAAATTAGTTTAAATTATTTTAGAAGAACTAAATTTACCGATTGTCACACTTGCAATTTTCATAGAGAGAGTAGTTCCTTTCTTTAAAGAGTTTTTTGAGAAAACTTTATCAAAGTTGTGGCCTTTTCAATGAGCGTACGCAATCGTTCTCGTATATTTTACTTGCCACGAGATTACGCAATTGTGAGATATTTACAGCAGTTGACTTTATGTGATGTGACTGTGAGAAGATATTCAATTTATATTTGTTGTTCTCACACTCTACCGCAAGATTTTCGTGCAGTGATTTTGCAAGACAGATAATTGCATTATGAAGTGTATATAATTATACCTGTGTAGGGCACTCAAAATAAAATTAGGGCAAGTGGCAAACATGTCATGTAGTAGCCGTTGAATTATTCTCGAATGGAAAAACATTGGATTTTCTCTTAAAACGACTATGTTTACTTGGATCCCCTCCAATGACGGGACACTGGACAACTGAAGGATTCTCCTCTTCTTCTGACACATATTTTCTAATTTATATTTAGAAATTTCAATCCAGTGAAAGCAAATAGGAAACACACCATAACCTCAATTCATTAACAACTTTGTCCCAAAGATAGAAAATGTGTTTCTGGGAAATTATTTCCATGAAAGACTACACCAAGTGTTGATAATGAGAGAAAACGTAATTATATTTAGATATAAAATATATAGATCTAAGCTAAAGTGAGTGACTGTACTAGCAAAATGGACAAAGCAGGATCAGATTCGGATTACTCTTATTCTTCAGAGAGTGTTTCTTAGACAAGTTCAGGATCAATTGCAAACAAAAATATATTTTTATATAAATTTTTTATAGAAAGCGACATTGGCTTTTAGTTCAGTATATCAACATCCTGCTTTGTACTATTTCGAACTCTGTTTAAAGAAAAAAAAAGGGGGTTAATTTCGTCAAGATATATATATACTTTAGATACGAGTGCCGCGGGGCAGTTTCATTTTAAATTAACCGTATTATTTTGTTGTGATGGGACCTACTAAGCACAAGCCTAGGCTGAATTTCAGTTTAATTCTCTAACTAGGTTGCGGATGTTGAAGCTTCATCAGGCCGTGGAGTTTTCACCGTGAGTATTATTGAGATTTATATTTCTTTTGGTATACGCATGCTTCGGTTTCAATAATTACTTGCTCGTAGGATGTTTTTTTTCATTGACATTCTTTTTCTGTAACTATATATATATTTTCGATTTAATAATAGCATTTACGTAACTATACATCTAATCTAATGGAGTCTTTGTCCGTGTATACTTTGGATAATAATTTTTCTTACGGACTCTATATACATATAGATATAATGTACATGTATAGTATTACCTTTAATGATGTACATACTTACCCGTATCTAGTAATAAGGGCCTTACGTAGGATTTTCTTTTATTTACATTCTTTTTTTATAACTATATATATATTTTCGATTTAATAGCATATTTACGTAACTATACAGCTAATTTAATAAAATCTTTGTCCGTGTATATTTTGGGAAACATTTTTTTAGCTGACTATATATATCTATATACATACTTAATGCTATACGCTTATCTAGTTTTATAATTCAATGGTATTCTTACGTATATGACTTTTTATTGTACTCACTTTGAATTAATGAGATTTTTTTGGTATTCGTATGTATATACCTTTTTCTGTACTTACCTAATGCTATACGGCTAAATATTTTTATAATTTAATGGAGACCTATGTATGTACTTACCTTGAATTGAGGATATTTTTGCTTGATAATTATAACGTAAAAATGAAATGTTGAACGTTTTAATTCTTCCTTTACTATCCTGGAGCCCTCTCACATAAGATGAAGGTCGTCTAGGCTCGCCTAGTCTCTCTCTCTTTTTCAGGTCAATTAGGGACTCTGAAGAATTATGCCCCTCAGAGTCAGATGGGAGGCTGGGGCAGGCAAAGAAGGCAGAACATCTGCGCCTTCAAAGGTATACAGGTAAGTGACGTAAGGGTCCCTTCAGGACCGGATGTGTGCCGGCTTTTGTTGGATAGGCACGACGAATTTTTTTGATTATGGCTGCCGGCAGCGGCAGGTTTTTGTGGAACCTCCTTACACTCTCCGCCAATAGCTGAGGCGAACTAGCGTGCCGCCCTGCAGTCAACGCTGTCCGTCGAGTGATCTGTCAGCTCATGCTGGCAGTCGGGACTTTACGTTCCAAGCGAATCACTCTTCATACTTCCATAACAGCTATACTTTGTGTCACTTTCTTGTCTCATTAGGTACGTTTAGACCGCAGAATCTGTTTGATGTAGAATTCGATTGATACCGCATTCAATTTGTGTTTATACCATAAATGATATTGCGAAGCGGGGTAATGCAGCACACGCTGTCAAGTAATAACTTGAGGTTAGCAGTAAAACTATTCTCTTTAAAGATGGATGCTTAGTAGAATACTGTTAAGAAAGTATTTTCATCTCCAGCAAGCACGAAGAAGGCGATTAGAAGGTTTTAAAAATATGCAAAGGTAAAGTGGTTCTTTTATGCTCGTGAGTATTTCTGCCCACTTATACATAACCAGGATTTCAAACATTTGCAGATTGTTTTTTATGAAAATGAATACTTTAAGCAGGGAATTAATGAAAAATATATTTCAAATGTCCGCACAATTTGCAGAAATTATAAGATTTTACCCACAAGTGGAACTATCTTGTCAGAAGAAAATACGGTCAGAAGAAGTATGGCGCAACATGTTGGATAATTACGATGAATGTCAGTGGAGAGAGTCGTTTAGAATGTCTAAAAAATCATTCAAAAAGTTAGTTGATATGCTTCGAACAAGTTTAGAACCTAAGGCCAATAATATTTCCAACTTTGTACCAATGCCAGCGGAGAAAAAAGTAGCAGTCACGTTATACAAGCTAGGCTCCAACGTTGAGTACAGAGTTGTTGGAGAAGTTTTTGGTATTCACAAGTCAACTGTTCACCAATTTTTTTATGAAACAATTAAAGCGATCAATAAATATTTACTTCCGTCAGTAATCGTAATGCCTAATTCAGAAAAGGCAAAAGAAATCGCAATTCTTTTATGAAACAATTAAAGCGATCAATAAATATTTACTTCCGTCAGTAATGGTAATGCCTAATTCAGAAAAGGCAAAAGAAATCGCAGATACTTTCGAACAGTTGTGCAGGTTACCCCAAATTATTGGCTCTGATTTCACCAACAGGAATGGTTGGACATCTATTATTCTACAGGCAGTTGTGGACCATCGTGGCATTAACTTATGTATATAATTTTTTAGGTTCCAACATATATCTTGTAAATACCCTGGTAGTGCGCATGACGCATGTGCATTTAAAGGCTCTTCGTTATTCCAAATGAAAGATTTATTGCCAAAGGTACGGGACATGAAAGCATAATATACAAAGAAATCGATTACATAAGATTTCAAATGCCAATTAATAAATGGTACCCGACCGAAATAACTCCTGTATAAAACGCTTTCTTTCTTTCCAAAAGAAACTAGAAATAGAAAATTTCAATCCCAACTTAAATTTTATACACACCTAGAAATTATTTCGATCGGACACTATATTGGCAAATGGAGATTAACACATCATATATAATCTTATATGTACTTATTCATCTTATTAAGTTAAAATCATTTCTATGTTTTTAGGGCAGCAAGCGGATTGACGGCAAAGAAATACCTTTCTACATTATTGGTGATGCAGCGTATATTTTACTACCGTGGCTATTAAAAAATTATCCAGGGGGTGGATTAATTCCTGAAAAAGAATTATTTAACAGAGTGATGAATTTAGCAAGAATTAAAGTTGAACAAGCATTTGGTATCTTAAAGGGCAGATTTAGGATTTTATTAAAACGCGCTGACATAAATCATTATTTCATGCCAAAAGTTGTTGCCGCCTGTTGCGCTTTGCACAATTTTATAAAAATGGAGAACGATCCCTTTAACCGAAACTGGCTAGAAGAGATTGAAATCTCTAACATAAACTTTCCACAACCTTCAACACAAACTATTGTAAATAACGATGATGATGGGACTTCTATAAGAGATCATTTATCTAAATATTTGTTTAACAAACATAATATTTAATATATAAGCAATATTTATTCATAAATGAACTAAATAAAGTATTTCACTATTAATCACAGTCCTCTTGTCATTGATTAAACAAAATAAAACAGACTTCTCGTATAGTTTAATTCAAATTTCGGGTTTTCTTTTTGTAGATGTAGACATAGATTTGATTTATTGCTCATTTGTTAACATATAAAATCCTGAAGATGTAACGAAGAGCTTGTCAGCCGACAGATCTACCTACATTCACTTGTACCTGAATGTATATACATACTGCATCCGACACCTCTTTGTTACAAAATCATCGCGGGATTAGCGTGGGTGGCTGCACAGCAAATATGCCGCTAGCGATCAGTGGGCTTGGGGTGGTTCTTGCCACCCACATCCTTTGATGCTTGTTAAGCTGTGCGCAAATACGAAGATTGACCAGACAGACGGACGGACAGTAAATAAAAAGGAAGTGATAAGTGTGACTGCAGACGGACAGATAGACAAAAAAAAGAAAAAAGATCTATATCCTTCTGGTAGTACCTGAAAGGCTGGAAAGAAGAAAATTTATGTACTTAAATGCTGAAAGAAAAGAACAACAGAAGACCTCAGCATCGTCGAACAAGTGATTAACACCCGGAGACAGGTAAACGCAGAGATTGAGAGAGAGAAAGAGCGTGGACTCCCGGAGACAATGAGTCCGGACTGGACGTAGACGGGCCCATCGCCCCCCATCCACCCTGGCTAAGACGTCGCAGTACCAAAAGAATCTTAGCCCCATTTAATTCAAGCGTGTGTCTGTCCGAGAGGCTTCACCCGATGCCCACACCGCCTCCAATTACATCTTACACCACCATGATGCTGGCTGTTTTATCTAGGAGTTGAAACTTGATGCCTGGAAGCTCTGTCCTGGATGATTTCATCCGATGCAAGGAATAATTTGGCAGCGCAAAAAAAAAAAAAACAAAAAAAAAGAAACTGCTAAAGTGAGCCAGAAGTAAAGGAGAAAAGAAAAAAAAATATAAATGAGAACACGAGTCCGCGTAGGCTTCACTACTTCGCTTTATTAAAAAAAAATCAATTTTGTGCCCGTACTCAAGGCTTTACCACTTAGTTGACATCGACCAGGTCAATTGATTCTAACTCGCTAGTTCACAAAACTTAACCTATTAGCAAAACAACTGTCTGTGATTTACCTGCATAAATGCTCCAGCCCTATTCTGCGAACTTACATCTACCCCAGAAACATACATATATGAAGGGCTAGGTGCCCCAGACTATGCGTAAAACACATTTATGTATATATATGTATATATGAGACAAAAAAAAACAATGTAAATTGAAAAGAAAAGAAAGAAAGAAAATAAACCCCGGACTAGAAGAAGTTTACCTTACATTATTACTCCTGACCTACACCAATTCGTGGTGTTACATACGTAAATTATACTTGCCAAAAAAAAAGGCCTAAAACAAATACCTGAAAATAAATAAATCAAATTTAAAAAATATTAAAATATTTCATCCATAAAATTTTCACATAAGCTAACCATGCCTAAAACATGGTTAGCTTATCTATTTAATCAGTGAAGAAAATTGCGTCAGCAATTTTCTTCACATTCCATAGAGTTGAAACAAAATTATTCCCATGGCAAATTTTGCCTTCAGCAAAATTTGCCAGTAGAAATATTTAATTTGAAAAATAAAAATAAAAATAAAAGACAAATCGTACCTTCAGTACGATTTGTCGTGAAAATTGCAATATGTATGTACGAACGTACATACATATCACAAAAAAGCTTTCGCGATAAGAAGAGCGCGCCGCGAAAATACATTGTATGTATACGCGTGCGGCAATTCTAATCAACGTGACGGTGGCTGATGTTTATAAAAGCATCAAATTTCAAGCATCCGTCCAACGAAAAATATTCTGGACTTGTTTAATCAAGTCCAGAATAAATGAAAAATTTCTCAGGGTGAAAATGCAACTATGCATTTTTTACCCTGAACGAAGGCTCTTGATCGCGACAAAAGTGATCAAGAGCCGAGTTGCGATTTAAAATTTGTCCACGGCGGTCTTGAAAAGAAAAATTCTGATCTAATCTGGAAAACGGTAAAGTTACGGCGCTCTTGATTCGAACATAAAATATAAAGAATAAGTAGGAAAAAGTTTTTGGTATATGTTATATATGTGGATCGGTCGGTTCGGTGCTTGGTTAATTCGGAGTAAAAAAAGAAATAGTGTAAACAACAGAAAAGGAGAGTTTAGAAAGTAGTTGTCTTTAAAAGAAAAGAAAAGGAATTGTGGAAACTAATAGTAATAAATGCAAAAATTGAATATGTAAAAGTAAAATTGTAATAAAAAAAGGTTAAAGTTTGAATAAAAGACGGTGGATATATTTCTGCCGTACCAGTGGAAAAAAAGTGAGAATCGTCTTTTTAAAAAACAAACAAAGGATTACGCAGGTAGGAGAAGAAACAAAAAAAATATAACAAAATTGGCGCAGCCGGTAGGATAGAGGAAGCCTACTTTAAACCAACAAAAGTATACGGTTACGGTGCGATAGGCTAAAAATCAAAAGAAGTGTTTACAATGAAAAGAAGTTTTAGTATAAAGAAAATTGTTATAAAACAAAAAGAAGTGGTTACAATCAAAAGAAGTTTTAGTATAAAGTAAATTGTTATAAAACAAAGGGAAGTTTGTTTGTAATTTTACAATAAAAAGAAAAAAACAACGGAACAGTGTTTTGAAGTGTGAACAAGAGGCAATATACGAAAATCCGCCCCGGTACGTAAATATTTACATATATACATAACAAAATTGGCGCAGCCTGTAGGATAGAGGAAGCCGACTTTACACAAACAAAGTATAAGCGCTCGAAAACCCTCTATTCTGCGAATCAAAAAGGAGTAGAAGACGGGATCGAATATTGGGCAAGACACCCTACCCTTCGCCTGAAGTTGAGTCTGGCTTCAGGAGTATTTCGATCTAGTCGGCTCCCAACGCTCGGGGTCGGACAGCTTTAACTGCCTCTGTTTGAAAAACACGCAGCCACCCCCTCATCAAAGCACAAAGTGCCAACGTGGGACAATAGCGGGCTTCATCCCAGCCCAGGAACATAAGACGTCCATAGCCGAAAATTCCAACGCTAAACTTGAAGGAAGAATCCTCAACCGACAATCTGCGATCCGGAGCTGAAAGGGACTTCGAAGTAGGCAACGCGCCCCCCTTTCAGCTTTTATCCAGGGGAATTTAAGAAGGCCACGGGCCCCCCCGGCAGCAAAAGAACTTCAACCGAAAAAACCAGTGATACTGAATTGAGAGGGACCTCGAAGAAGGCAATAAGCCCCCCTCTCAATTTCAACCAAGGGAATTAAGACGGCAGAAGCCCCCCTAGCTGCAAATTTTACATACGGTGGTCCATGAGCGAGGGAAGCTCCCACCAGGAGACGCCGCCGGAAATCTCACCAATTCCACCAACTCCACAACAATCTTCCGCGCCGGGCGACGCACAGGAAGATCCGTCCCGGTACGAAGGAGGCAACGAGGGAGAAACATCTGCAACAGAGGGTGCTAATCAAAGACCCCCAACAAATTCAACAGCACCAGGAGTAACACTCAGGAGTGGGACAATCCTTACAGGTCCCCCACAAGTAAGACCTTCTAATTTAAATTTAGAAAATTATTTAAAATATCTAGAGGGGAAAGTGCGAGACTCCTCCGAACTTTCTGTTATATAGTGCGATTCTATCGATAAACAGCTCAAAAAGACCCGTGAACGGCGTCTTGAGCAAATCGCGCAATTCAAAGAAAGTACGGAAAAATTTAAAGAAAGCTTAAAGCAGTTTGGGGAACTCTCGCACTCTCTCGAAACAGAAATTACAAATAATAGTGTAGAATTAAGAGAAGGTGCCATTGAAGACAGTGTCAGTGATTCCACCGTGAGTGAAATCCTATTGAATTGGCTGGGCGACTCCCTTTTGGAAACCAGCATAGAAGAAACTAGCTCCCCAAAAGTGTCAAACTTTAGCTTCAGAATCCCCAATATAAACATGGCAGATTGCGGGAAAATCGCCAAGCTAACTTCCCAGCTCGTTCCCCTATTCTCGGGAGAGCAGCACCCAAAATTGAGCCTTGAGCTCCAAACTTTCCTAGGATGCTGCAGGCAGGTAATCCAGTGCATTTCGGTGGAGGAACTATCAGCATTTTTGCAAATCTTCCCCACCAGACTTCGAGGCGAAGCCTACCAGCTTTTTGCCTCAAATATGCCTACTACTTTCAAAGAGGTAGAAGAACGGCTAAATCGTACCTACCTGCCTAGGGAAACTTGCCAGGAACTGGTAAATAAATTAATCACCACAAGGCAGTATCCTTTGGAAAACCTCACAGCCTTCACGGCACGAGTAAAACAAATGCTGGAACTCTGTAATGAAGCAGCAGAGTCCAAATATGGCGCTACAGCAGCCCCCGCTGTGAAAACACAGCTAGAAGACTTCGCGAAAAACGCACTAAAAACAGGAGTCAATAACCCGTATATGTGCCAATACCTTCTGACCATGACAGACGGCACGGTGGATGACCTCGTACAAAGAGCGCTTGACATGGAGCGTCTCCAGCAAAGTGCTCTATTCCTGCAACCTCCAGGACCATTCCAAACAAATATGATGCAGAATACATTGCCAAATTCTGCCAGTACCATTGTACCAAATAACGCACCATTAACTCAAAGTAGTACCCTAGTAAATCAAAGCGTATATAACCCTGGCATCATATCCTACTCACAGGATCCCCGGCAAAACAGTATGCCCATTAACCCAAGAAGTCACATACCAACGTCACAGTTCACACAGGCCGGCACAGCATACATCAAAGAGGAGCCAAGATCTCCTAATAAAAATTATAATGTACCAAATAAAAATAATTATTTAAATAAAATTACTTGTAGTTTTTGTAATTTAAGAGGCCACACATATGCTGATTGCCTCAAAAGGAAAAATACGCCTTATTGTGTGAACTGTAAAATATATAACCATGACGTGCGTGACTGCAGAAAAAACAATAATAGTTTCCAGAGACCACACAACAATAGTGGACCACCAAACCAACGTCCTAGAGAGCCGCCCACCCGAATAACAACTCCAGAGTATATAACGTAAGAAAAAAATGTTAATTTTGTGGTCGTTCTGGACATGCAGTAAATAACTGCCAACAAAAACGTAAATGGGAGGCCCGGAGTCAGGGAAACGACGTACAGTCAACCCAAAACTCCCCGGCTCGACTATAAATCTCCCGTCTAATAAAATAGGGTCCCCTCAGCAGCCCGATTCGAGTGTCGCTACAGTAAAACTTCCCTTAGACATTGGCCTGAATGGCCAAACTAAACTACTAGTAGACACAGGCGCTGAGGTTAGTATAATAAAGAAAAGGTCATTAAAAGATCTCAAAGAAATTAACCACAATGAGGCATGTACACTTCAGACCCCATTTGGTACCGGAAAGACGCTGGGAAATTGCCAGGGAAACTTCGTTTTCAAAAACAAAATTAAAGTCGTAAAGAACATGCCCGGCCTTTCCAATGATGGACTTCTAGGAAATGATAGAAGTAGCCGTGTTTTCACGTGCCGACGTTGCGCCGTTTATAGCCATAATTTCTTTTGCCTCTAGGACAACTTCAGGCACCTTAACCACTGGCTGCTCCAAAATAGCAGGTTGAGTGCCGGCCGAAGGCTCCTTCTCCAGATCCACTACTGTAGTAATGGCTTCCTTCGAGGGAACCCTCAGTTCAGCCTTCTTCCCGGTTCTCCTGGGGCAGTCAGCAATAAAATGCCCTACCAAATGGCAAGCATGGCATTTCGCTTCGGTGCCAACGTCTATCCAGTGCCTCGAGCCGGATAAGCTCAGGTAAAAGCCCTTTGGAAGCGTACACCCCTTATTTAAGGTAATGGACGCCTCCCGGCTAGTAGTGTAGTAGATGTGCTCGAGCTGCATACCGTAGCTCTCATCCTGCCACCTCCCGTCGAAAAAAGCCTGCAGACCCGCACCGGTCTTAGGTCGAGGCTTACCTGCGTCCGATGGGGCTGGACGAGGAGTGATGCCCTTTCCTAAAATTTCAATAGTGGAACTATTGTGGGAACTGCCACTTACCTGCGCATACGAAATCCCTGATACTAACGCAGGGGATCGTGGTGCTGCTTCTGAGCTAACTGCTGTTGCTGCTGATTGTTGCTTCTTAGAGGCGTTTACCTTCTTGGATGAAAGCGGTGGCCTCATCACAACACCGCTAGGCTTTGGCGCTGAGGCCGAAGCTGTTTCAATTACTTCCTTCAGCGTTGGACGTTTCGGGCTTGAACCCCTCGGCAGTTCATTTGCTATAGCTGCAGGTACAGATGCTGCTGAAATAGCGGTTGGATTAGGAGCTATTACTCCAGTTTCTTCTCGGACAATCTCGGTTGTGCTGGAAATAGTCTTCTTCAATAGAGATGGCTGCAGGTTTTTGCCTTTGACCTCTTCAGTAGGGCCCTTGATGGCCTTTTCTGTGGGCCCTTTGCGAATTGTTTTGACAGAAGAAGAAGAAGCATTGGTGGTCTTCTTCCTTCTCCCACTTAATTTCAGGGGATCACCTGTCCCCCCAGAATCGCTGCTGCTCGTACTCATTCTGAGTACGGCAGAGCAACTTGAAATTTCTTTTTAATTTATATTATTGTTTTTTTTTTTCCTTTATGATTTGTGAATAATCTTAGCTATCACTTTTTATTTTTCGCTTTGAATTTCTAAATTTGAACTAGAAATTTTAAGGTTGCCATGTTGTCATGGCAACGGCCGAAATAAATTGAAAATCCAAATCTGTCACTCGCTTTGTACTTTTTTGAACAATTTATTTTTATAATTTTGAATAGTCTTTTACAATATTTTTACACTAACCACGATACACTTTAACTCACTCAACTTCAATGCACAATCTGCTCACGTTTAACGGGATTTTCCCCAATTTCTTCCGCTATTTTTATTTATTATTCGGGAGCTCTTAATTGACGCGAGTTGTCACTTCAATAATAATAATAATAATTTATTAGCAATAATATCGCTATACAATACCACCACCAAATATGTGTATTCTAAAATTTACAATATTGCACTATTTTTAATATATTGCACACAACCTTTTTTAAAACACTTAAAATTTTGTTCACTTTTTAATTCAGTTGGAAGTTCATTAAATTTCTTGAAACTCTTATATACCAACGAATTCTGTGTACTTGATCTATAGTATAATTGTAGTCTGAAGTTCTCCGATGCTCCTCTTAGATTATATGGTTGAGCCTCTGCTACCCCCGTGATCATATTTAAAAGAAGAACCAACCCATTTTTCATTTTGAATATAAAAAACAATACATTTAGAAGTATTCTTTGTTTAATATCAAGCCATAATAAAGAATTTAACATACTACTAATAGGAGTAAATCGATTACAACGTAGAATTACACGCATTGCCTTGTTTTGTAATTTTTGTAACCTGTTCAAATCACCTTGATTACATATATACAATATTGTAGAGCAGTATTCAAATTGTGGTTTTATAATACTGTTGTATATATTTATCGCGGTAGCCATCCTAACTTTCTTTCTAAGTCTCTTCAAAAATCCAATCTTTTTACCAATTTTTTTACAAATATAGTTTATATGTAATCTAAAATTTAACTTTTTATCAAAACCACTCCTAAGTATTTATATTCCTTCACACAAGCTATTAGTTCACCATTCATTTCAACACTCACATCAGTATTATTATTTATCGTAATAGCTTTTGTTTTATCTATATTCAGTTTCAATTTATTCATCTGTAACCAGTCTCACAATAATTCTAAATCTCGTTCTATTTTTATTTTCAATTTCCCGGTGTCCCTGCTATATACAACAATGCATCGTCAGCAAAAAGTACTATCTTCGAGAATTTCAGCACTGATTTAATGTCATTCACATATATAATAAACAAAATAGTTCCAAGTACTGATCCTTGTGGAACACCCATCGATACTTCTATTTTATCGGAAATTGTATTATTTATTTTGGTACTTTGATTTCTTCCATACAAGTAGCTATGAAACCATTGAAATTCCTTTCGACGAATTCCATATTTTGCTAATTTCTTTAATAATATGCCCCGGTCGACAGTTTCAAATGCTTTTCTTAGATCTAAAAACACAGCCACAACACTATTTGAGGCATCTATTTCTTCCTTCCATTGGCACACTACCCAATTAATCGCCGTTTCACAGGAATGTTGTCTCCTAACTCCAGATTGCTCCAATATAATCAAATTATTTGTTTCCAAGTAAGTTTCTAACTGTTTTTGAACAACTTTTTCTAAAACTTTTTCATATATAAGCAATGTATTTATAGGTCTGAATTCTTCTGCTTTTATTGTGTTCTTGACTTTCTGAACAGGGATAATAATTGATTCTTTCCACAAACTAGGGAATTCTCCACTCATCAACGATTTATTTATTATGTCGACCAAAGTAACACCCCAATTATTCCAGTTGTCTAATATCATGCCTATATTAATTGAATTATAGTCCCGTTTTTTATTCATACTTTTACAGATATCTTTCACTTCATTATACTCCACTCTTTTAAAAAAAAGTCATAGTCTACTTCTGTAATCATATCCGAATATACTCTATAAGGTATGGATTCTTTTATGATCTGAACGCTTTGAATAAAATATTTATTTAGTTTATCTACCATTTCATCAGGTTGATGGCATTTATAGTCACCAAATTGAATTTCCTTTATTTCAGATTTCGCTTCATTCAAGATAGAGCTTTTTATGATATGCCACATTTCTTTCTGATTATTAGCTTCATTAACTTTATTTATTATTTCATCATGTTTGGCTGCATTTACTCTATGCTTATATATATTTCTCACTTCTTTATATTTTATCCAATCATTTACGTCATTTGTTAATCTTGCACGGTGATATGCTGTTATTTTCCTCTCTTTTAACACCATTAATTCCTGGCTATACCACGAATTTGTTGCCTTTTTTTTATATATATTTCTTTTCACTAAAAATTTCTTCATAACCTGCAGGATATTATTGTTAAAATTATCAACACAGTCATGCAAACTCTCAATAAGCATCACCCTTTCCAACTCTATATTTCTCAACTCATTCGCGAACTCGTATTTTTTATATTTAAAAGTCTCAAAACTGTCATCTTGTTTAGTAACGGAATAATTATTTATTAATATGCTAATTTTTAAAGTTTCATGATCACTTATTTTTAGGCTGTTATTTACTGTTACTTCAATATTATTCATTGCTGTTATAACGTAATCTATTAAGGTTTTTGATAAATCAGTTACCCTTGTAAATTCACACACCTTTTGTGTATACCCGTTATCACAAATAATTTCATTAATTTCTTTCTTATATATACTTTCACTACACCAATTTATATTGAAATCACCAACTATTATTATTTCTTCATTCATATCTTCTATAACCTCCATACATTCCCTAAAGAAATTACAGAATTGCCTCTCTGACGATCTTGGTGACCTATACGCGATGGCCACTACAAATTTAACGTTGCCTCTAGAGCATTTTATTACCAACCACCAAATGTCTAATTCGATTGCAATGTTACCCAGAACTTCATATTGCCATTCGTTTTTGATATAAAGTGATACACCTCCTGTTCTTTTAGAATTTGAGTCACATCTTATAATTTTATAGCCTTCTAAGTATAATTCCCCATCACTAATATCTTCTACAGTATGCGTTTCTGTTAACATTATGAGCTCGTGGTCACTACATTTAAAATTGGATTCTAATTCACTAAAGTTATTTAATAAACCTTGGATATTAAGATACGCACAATTTATCTTCTTTAGTGGCTAATAACCCATTCTTTTTTTCTCTATTTTTAACTTATTTGCCAATACAGGACATTCTTTGTTATAACTGTTGTGATTTACATCTAGTCTTAACTTAAGCTTTTCATTAGCTGTTACACATTTGATGCACTTATTCACTCTATCTATAATACTACAATTTCTCGTATCATGTTCTTCCATACATTTCGCACATACCTCCTTATTTCGACATTCATCAGATCTATGGTTAAATCCTTGACACTTAAAACATCTTTTCACACTCACGCCATCAAACACAGCACACCTATCCCATCCTATATTAAATTTTTTTTCATTCAATGCCTTATTAAAACTTTCAATATCAATCTCAATCACCGCACTAAATCTTATCTCATTACGTACTTTCTTTTCAACTACTTTCAAACACTTCAATTCATTTTTATTCAAATGATCATTCTGTGCTCTAATCTTGTCAACAATTTCGTCACTATTAAGCTTGTATTTCATACCTGTTACCCATAGTTTTGGTTTTCTTAAATCACTCTCCGTTACTACATATTCTTTCCCTAAAGATTGTTCAACTGCTGATTTTATTTTGTCTTTCTTGTTTGCTAACACTTTCGATTGTAACCGCACCATTGCCTTTAGATCTCACCTCCGTAAATTTCAAATTTATAGGATTGACCTTTCTATTTAAATCTTCCTTTGTTTTCTTTGCATCCTGTTTTTGTTTGGGTTTTATAATTAATGGTGGTACCGACTTTACTTTATCCGCGTAAGTTGCTCCTTCTGTTTTTTTTTACTTTTTTAATTTCATCCATGACCCTATCATCTCTCTCATTCAATTTTTGTAGACTTTTTACAATCTCTTTAATCTCACTCTCTTGCTGTATAATTCTACACTTACTTTCACACACTTGTAAGCCAGGCATTCATCACACAAATACACCACATTTTTCATAGATTGTATCAAATTCACATCATAATCAGAAATTCCCGCACATTTCACGCATAAAATAATTCCGCACACTCCATTGCAATTTATGACTTGCCCTGTCCGCACACTTTGTTTACATTTTCCACAATTTGTCGGCATTTTTACTTCTTCACATAGCCCGTTATCCGTTCAATACAAATTTCTAACTCACTCTAAATTCACGTTTAATTTTAATTTTTTATTTGCAAAAATTCACTTTCCCTAATCTATATTTTCGATTTATAGTGTTTTTCGCACTTCGCAGTTATTATTTTCGAATAATTTTTAATAAAATTTCAGAGTTATTGCTAGACACTTCCTATTCTGTTGACACTTGACACTCAAGGGTACAGAGTGTGATATGTCATTTTAAAGCTAAGCTCTTGGACTTTTTAAATTCAATATGAAAAAATTGATATTAATGACGTGTTTTTTGATAAAAATAGTAGTTAACTAAAAAAAACGAGTAAAAATTCCGAAATTTTAACTTTGTTGAGCCATAACTTCAAAACGGAAGGGGTGAGATAAAAAAAATTATAGATCATTGGAAAGGTCCAACGATTATCTATCTACCAATGTTTAAATCATCATCATAGGTTGTAACGTTCAGAAGTTACAGGTTGATCTATAAAAACATACCCAAATATCTTAAAGTCCCGTTATCTCGGGAACGATGTAAAATGCATTTGTAACGGATTTTGCGGTTGTGCGGTACATATCAAATGTGTGGGTTTAACAGAGTACTTAATTAATACCATGAATTCAAACAAAAATTTGAAATTCATATGTGATGATTGTGATAATGCAATGATAAGCGTAGCGGATAAAATTGAATGTGTGTTGCAAGGGTTAGATGAAAATAAGAGGTACATGCAAAAATAAGAAGATGAAATGAAAATGTTATTGCAAGAAGTGAAAAAATTAGGTGAAGAAAAAAATAGCATGGTTAAAGAAATTAAGAAAATAGCGATTAAAAACGATAGTGGCAAAAGTTACGCTGGTCAATTAAAAAAGAGTGAGGTAGACCTGTTTTAATAAAACCAAAGGCTAAACAGAATAGCAACAAAACAAGAGAAGAAATTAAGGATGTGATTGATCCGCGGGCTCTATCTTTTAAAATCAACGGTGTAATAAATAAAAATAACGGGGGAATCGCAATTGAGTGTGATAACAGTGAGTCAGTGGGAAAGGTGGAACAGCAGGCTAAAAGTAAATTTGGAGATAAATATGAAGTAGAATCATTGATGCGAAAAAATCCTAAGGTAAATATTATGCGGAATGAATGAAAAATTGACAGACGAAGAAATTGTCCAAGCTTTGAGCATGTAGAATAATATTAAGGGGGTAAAACACAAGCACACAAGGTACAATGGTATAATTGAAGTAAATATGGAAACTTTTAAATAAATAATGAAAGAGGGTAGGTTTAATATAGGATGGAGTAAGTGCATGGTATATGAATGGCTAAATGTGAAGCGTTGTTTTCAATGCGGGGGGTTTAATCACTTAGCCTAAGACTGTAAAAATAGAAAAGTGTGTGCACGATGTTCTAATGAGCATGATGAAAAGGATTGTCAAAGTGATGAAAAGAAATGCGCAAACTGTTTAGCGGCAAATATAAAATTAAATATGAAACTAGATACTAGGCACCATGCAAGAGCTACAGAATGTCCAGTGTACAAGCGAAAACTTAAGGTGGAAAAAGATGGAATTGCATACTAGCAAAGAAAGGAAATACGGGGAGTCTATATGAACATACAGGTCCTTATTAATAATTTTGAGCAATTAGAAGTGTTAGTCGGAAAAGAAGAGTTTGAATTGATTATGTTGGCGGAAACACACTTAATAACTGATATAGATGATAGGGAAATCGAAATATGGGGTTATGACGTTATAAGAGGTGATAGTATTTCAAAACGCTCCGGAGTTGTGGCAATTTATTTCAAAAAGGGATGGAATTATGAAGTTTTGAAAAAAGTGGACATAAATAAAGGTATGTGGTGGTTGGTAGTAAGGTTGGCGATACACGACTGCAAAGTTAACGTCGTTGTGCCAGTAAGAGATTATTTTGTGATAACTTTGCTACATTAATGGAAGAGTTGGATGAAATGCAAGAGGATTTTGTGTTGGTTGGTGACTTCAATATAAATTAGCTTGAAAAAGAAACATATAGAGAAGAACTGAAACAGGCTTTTGGAGATTATGCATGCAAGCAGTGGATAGATCAACCAACTAGAATTACTCAGCATACGCGAACATTAATTGATTATGTAGTTTCAAACTGCAACGTTATTAAGGCCAATGTAAAAAATGAATGGAAAATTAGTGACCATGAAACTATTGAGATAGTGCTAACAAATAGAAATTATTACGCTGAAAGAACCGATATTAAGCAAATTGAGTACTTGAAATATAACAAAGAAAGTTATATGCGGGAGTTAAACTCGAGTCTGATCAAAAGTATAAGTAAGGTTGAATGTGTAAGCAACAAAGTTGAAATTTTTTCCAAGGAAATAAAAAGAGTAACGGTAACTTTCGTGGTAAAAAGACAGATATGTGAAAGAAAAAATGATTGGTTTAATGATGAGCTTCGTAAAATGAAGCATTACAAAATAAATTTTTGTATGGCAACCCCACGAAGTAGTTGCCCGATTTGTCTCATTTTCGAACTTAATTTTACTTTTTTTTTAATGTCCGTGTACAAAATTTCAGCTTTTTAGGTGAACGCGTTCTCGAGTTATCGTGCGCACTGACAGACAGACGGACGGACGGACGACGGACATGCAAAAATCAAAATAACTTTTAATATTATGCGTGGGTGTCCAATTCATTTTGCTCTACCATCATTATTTCGAGGTATTACAAACGGAATGACAAACTTAGTATACCCCTATAGATTTCATCTACGGTATAAAAAGCTAAAGCAAATAGCATCAAACAGAAAATCGTGAACATCCATGACCGAAAATCAATGTGGAAAGTAATAAAATCACTAGTATTGAAGCAAGGTAGAACAGAAATAAAGGAAGTTAGATTTAGGAATGAGATATTTCAAAATAAAAGGAAAATAGTGGAAGAGTTCAATGACTTTTTTATCAGCAGTATTGAGGATATACATGATTCTATAGCGCCAAGCAATACGAAAATGCAAGTTGTAACATTGAAAGCGAATTTGTGTTTGACTTCGTGAGTTATCAAGATGTGTACAACATACTGGGGAAATAAACCAGAAACGAGATTTTAATCGTATTAGTGCTAAAATGATTAAAGATGGAGGAGAAACTAGTATAAATGCACTAGTGGATATCATAAATACATCTTTTAAAAACGGCGTTTTTCCAGAAGCGTGGAAGGAATCTATATTCGTACCAATACCAAAGGTGGGGAAAACAAAAAATTGCGAGGAATTTAGACCTGTCAATATGCTACCTTCGGAGGAGAAAGTTTTAGAGAAAGCTACACAAATGCAGTTTGCACGATACTGTAACGAGCGAAAAAAAGAATAAAATTATTTATATAAACCAGCAAGTATTTGCTTCCCATAGAATTGGGAATTCAGCCACCCTGTGTAGAACTTAGATTGGTCGGAGTAAAGAGAGCCACCTACCGGCCGGTAGCGAGCCGACCAAATCGCTCATGTCAGGAACTTGACAACAAAGTCCTTGTTTTCGTGGCGTGATAACAAAGTCAACGGGACGCCGAGATAATTCGAGAACAGTTCTTTTTGATCGACCGGTCCTCTGAGCAACAAGTTGCCACTCGAGTACGCGGTTAAAATCAAATGGTTAATCGAGTGGGAATAATTGGAAAATCTTGTTAGCTAGGAAAGGGGTAAAATTCCCACCGCCAGGTTATAATTTGTGATTAGTATAAGCTCAAGAAGTATTCCGAGAAAAATAAAGGGAAACCAAATTGAGACTCCCCAAAACCTGTAAAAAGGAAATAAACGCAAAAAACCTAGTGCGTGGAAGGACAAAGGGATCGAGGAAATCGGGTTATAATTAGCAGAAATGAAACCCCGAAAGACAAACTTGGAGTTTTACCAGTTAATTTCGCCAAAAGAAAAATTAGGAATAACGGAGAAAGGAGGTAAGGAATTTTCAAATTTTGACCAATAAGGGAAATTCGTAACCTGGGAAATTTAAATTTTAGTTATAGGTCGGGGGCGTGCAGTGGAATCAGCGAAGCGCGCCGCCGACCCAGTCCAAGAAATATAAGACAGAGTAGGGCCACTTACAGCCATAACCTACACCACCGCTTAATAGCCGTCATTCCACAAGAAGAAGCAAAATATTTCACACATTAAAATCCAGGATTACTTACAAACCCCAGCCGTAGCCGATAAACAAAAAAAAAAAAAAAAAAAAAATAAAGGAGGGAAACAAGAACGCCGAATTAAGTTAATTCTAATCTATAAGAGTGAACGTTGTATATATATGTATGTATATATGTCGTAGACATTTGACGTAACTCAGCATTTCACGAAAAGTCTAGACACTTCATGGAGAGTAGGCAAATAATGTAATGGTTTTGACTTAGCCCCTTTTTACATTATGTGTCTGAAATTTTTAGTCACTTCATCAAATGCTAAAAGTGTTTACGCCGATACTGTAATACCAGCCTATATAACCAAATACTAGTAGAGGGAGATGGGCGGTGGAGGGGGAGGTCGCACCCACACACCACACATACACACCCACCCAAATACACACACATATGCACACATACACAGCCGCGCGTTTATGTGTGTGTATGTGTGCATTCCCTTGCAGGAAAGCTTACATAGAAGCGACGCCCGAAACGAAGCTCTGGTACCATCGCATCCCGTGGCATACCGGCCAGACGGTTTTTTAAGTCCAGCCGATACGCCATAGAGCAATGAGAAGAGCCAGTCCAGCCGCCCTCCCAACATCCCCATAAGCGCAATCTGCATACAGCCCTTTTGGCCTCTGCCTGAATGACAAGATCCAGGGGTGGCAGATTGAGTAAGACCTCAAGAGCCGCAGTAGCCGTAGATCGCATGGAGCCCAAGCAGGCAAGCCTTTGCAGGGCCGCCAGCTTCCGGATCGCAGTCCCCACAAGCGTCCTCGGCCACCATACACAGGAGGCATATGTGAGCATGGGTCTGACGATCGAGGTGTACATCCAATGCACAACCCTCGGTCTCATGCTCCATGTGCAGCCAAAGGTTCTCCTGCATTGAGCGAAGCTCATAGCCAACATACCTGAGTTAATGGTTAGCGTAATTTAGGGATTGTACCTGAAAAGAAAAGGTACATTGTAACTTTATTGAATATACTTATACATATTTACAAAAAAAAAAAAAAAAAAAAAAAAAAAAAAAAAAAAAAAAACGGAAAATTTTTGTTTCTGAAATAAATAAAATTTGTGGCTTACCGTAATTAAAAGTTTGTTTTCCTTTAAATTTAAACTTTGAGTTTACCTAGTTTATTTAAAAAACATTAAAAGGTTTCACATAGCTTAAGACTAACCTATGTCTAAACACATTTTATGTTGTGAGGACCACGGCTACTAGGCCATCTGGGCAACTTCAGTGGTTTAGTATAGCCTATGTTTGTACAGGATTTTTTTTTTGTTCTTGAGAGTTTCACAGTACATATTCTGAGGTGCTGGCAGGTGCTTATGGCTATTCCTGACTCATCTATACTTATAAACTAGATAACATCCGATTCCAGGATTTACAATTGTGGACTCATGGATCTGGTTTGAGTCATATTTACTTAAATCTAGCTGTATCCACTTACCACCATGGGGTCTTTATATTATATATTATATATGTTATGTATATGTGTACATGCATTATGCATATACTTAAATATATATTTTTTGTAATATATAAAAATGTCCGCCCGTTAGAGCCTCGTTTTCATGTTTGCAGCTTTGTAAGTAAGTCTTCAGTTCAGCAAGAAGTAAGTCTTGTCCTCCTTAGTGTAGGCAAGGAGTTCTGTAGGTGTCTTTGTGGTCCCTAGTTCGCTTAGTAGTCTGTAGTTCGCTGCACTGCTGGAGACTGCCGTTAGGTTGGCGTTATTGCAATAAGTGCAAGGGGGACATGGTTGTTTCAAGAACAGGTGTTTTTTTACTGGTTGGAAGTGGTCCAGCCTTAGTCTAGCCACGGAAACCATTCTTTGCCTTGGCATGTCGGCGTCCTGGTGGTGGCTGGCTAGGAAAGAGCAGGACATATTCCAGTTTAGTTCCTTATGCAGGTGTAGATTGTTCCTGGCTTGCACTTTAACAGCCTTGTAGCTTGGTGGAGGTTTCAGTTCACCGTCTGTTAACAACAACAACATCTGTAAATTAAATCTAATAACAAAGCTAATCTCAATGTTACTGTGATTCACTACTGTGTCTATTTCTCTTGTTAAAAAGAATTGTCTATACATCTAAGTTAGCCGTTTTCTTAATTTTGTCAATTGTTGTTTTTCAATGTCACTTCTTGTCGAGAGTTCAAATAGGAGATATTCGTTTTTAATAAAGTCATTTAAATTAAATAGAAGTTTTTGAGTATTTTTTCAATCGCTATTTCCTTTTATACATTTCCTAACACGGAAAGAACATTTGGTGCCGAAACCCGGGAAAAAGTGAAAAACGGGAAAATTATTAATTACAAAAACTTCATTCAATCGAAAGCGTTTATAATCAGTTGCTCATGACTGTGCTTACGCAAAATTGGATTTATTCATTAAGAGGATTCTAGACGACGTGACACTCACCTAGCAGTTTCGAAAAATTGTACGTAGTACAACTAACATAGTTTGAGACAGTTTTGAAGGCATTTGCACTGACGGATAACTTGAAACAATTGCGTTCATCTCATACAGTCATATCATTTATCTTGACATTACAGCGAACTTAAAATGGAAAAGCTAATTCGAAAACAAACACAGGTGATAACTCGTATCGAAAACTTTATGGATAATACGAAGAAAAGTGGGAAAGAGAAGTTCAATGAAAGTTTCTTTCAAATTAGAATTGACTTGCTGAACAAATATTGGGATAACTTTCAGTCTGCTCATTATGAGCTTACATCAGATTGCACTAGTGAAGATCTCGTGTCTCCATATTTTAAAGAAAATCAGTATGACACGACTGAGCTAATTTACTGTGAAGCGTATAGCGAACTGAAAGAGATGGTAAAGAAGATGATCTTAAAGGATCCCAGAAACTCTACTATTTGAAGACCAATCTTTCTGGTTCAGCTGAGCAGCTGCTACGGAACACGATGATCACTGATGCCAACTATGCCACAGCATGGCAATTACTTTGTGATAGATATCAAAACCCGCGACTACTTGTCACTTCCTATTTGAAATTCTTATCTTCGTTGCCATCAATGCCAAGCGAATCAGCTGAGAGTCTACGTCAGCTGTATGATGGTACAAATGAAGCTGTAAAAGCATTACAGTCTTTAAACCGTCCAGTGAAAAGTTGGGATGACTGGCTAGTCTTTAGTACAGTGCAAAGGTTAGATCCAGTTACAATGAAAGATTGGGAAAATTCTTTGAGCTCTACCACTATTCTTCCTACGTTTGATCAGCTATGTACTTTCTTGCAGCATCACCTTAATACACTTGAAGCGATCAATGTTAGCGAAGCTTACCCGAAAGACAACAATAAGACTATGTTCCAGAAGCCGTCAAGCAGGATTCCACCGCTCAAAGTACATGTCGCTACTAATAAAGTCACTGGAAAATTCAGTAAATGTCCAAAATGCACTGGAAAGCATCACCTGCTCTTCTGTCCTTCGTTTCGACAGCAAGCTGTACTTTAGCGCCGCGACTTCGTGGCTAAGGGAAGACTTTGCTTCAATTGCTTGCGGCCAGATCATTCATTTGACAATTGCCCGTCACACAACAGATGCAAGCAGTGTAATCAACAGCATCACACGATGTTACATTTACAACAAAAGGATTCTTTTCCTTATAGGCCAACTGGTTCGCCTACTTGTGCTACCAATGCTGTTTCTTCGATGCAGCCAGATAGAGATAACCAATCTGCATCTAATTTAAATCCAGCTTCATCTTATACTGCTGGTCACATAACAGCGCTTACTACTAATATGAAGATAACACATTGGCCACGCATAATCCTTCTTGCGACAGCACAAGTTACTTTGGTATCACCTGAAATGAAGACGCTCAATATTCGTGCACTAATAGACCAAGGCTCACAAGCACCTTTGTCTCGTCATTTGCTGCAACTTATTTACAGTTATCTCCAAGAAAAGTCAACATTCCTGTGCAAGGCGTAGGATCCTCAAGCGGAATTATGAAATCTATAGTTACTGTGATCATTCAATCTGCTGCCGAGCCGAACTTCTCTCGAAGATATCAATTCCTCCTATGAGGAAAATAACCAATTTCTTACATCTTCAGGACTTACATCTAGCCGATCCAAGATTTACTGAAAATACTTCCATCGATCTAATTATTGGTGCTGATATCTACAATCTGATAATTCGAGATGGACTACGACATGGCAGTCCAATGGCGCAAAACACATCCCTTGGGTGGATTTTATCAGGACCTATTGATACCAAACCATATCCAGAACTATCTGAAGTTAACGTACATCACACCTATCCAGATAGTTCCTCCGACCAATTAGATGTTCTTCTTCAAAAGTTTTGGCAACTAGAGGAGGTTCCATCTACTCAAAAAACTCTTACAGAAGAGGACCAAGCCTGTGAAGACTTCTATAAGACCACAACTTGACGAGAGACAGATGGTCGATATATAGTAAGACTACCTATTCGCCACGGATATACCAACCAAATAGCTTTTGGTGATTCATTGTCCAATGCAGTTAGAAGTTTATTAATAGTGGAAAAAAGGTTTCTCTCCAACAACCTCTTGAAAACTCGCTATACTGATTTCATGGAGGAATATTACAATCATAACCATATGGAATTAATCTCCGACGAACAGGGCAATCATAAATCTGCTTGCCACTTCTACCTACCCCAGCATGGTGTATTACGAGAAAACAATGTCAGTACTAAGCTTCGTGTAGTTTTTAACGGATCAAAACCGTCAAAAGGAGGATTATCGCTGAACGATTATTTGGCCGTTGGACCAAAGTTACAATCCGATCTTTGTGTAATAATCTCACGATGGAGACATCACTTAATCACATTTACATTTGAGTATTTTTTCAAACCCTATTTCATTTTATACATTTCCTAACACGGAAAGAACACCGTCATTGTGCAGCATGCTCTTGGCGAGCGATCTGCTCTTTCATTACCTTATATGCCCACGTGCGCTGGGGCACCATGCTAGGGTTATTTTCTTTGAATAAAGTGCGCACCTGATGTTTTTCGCCATTGGATTATAATTTGTATTGTTCTTTATGGCTTTTAGAGAGGACAGACTGTTCAAGAAGATGACCGATGTCCCGTCCTGTTTGATGGCCCATCTGACAGCCTCCCAGACAGCCGTCAACTCGGCGGTGAAAACATCAGACCACGCGGGGAGTTTGAAAGTGAGGGAGTATTCTTCATCTGCATTTGCGGTACAGATAGAGATGTCCACCTCTTCGCCGTCGTTTGAGGTGTGTGTATAGATTTGTCTGTGTGCCTTAATACGTCTATAGGTGTCTGTATGTAACTTGATTTTGCTGTTGGCATCGAGGTTTTTGTAGTTGTATTCGTTCGTGATCACTTTTCCTGTCGGTACTCTCCAAGGCGGAACGACTTCCACCGGATTGAGGAGTTCGGGGTTGAAAGGAATAGTTTTTAGGGACTCGGGAATGTCTGCTACTGCATGAGTTAGATTAGAGCGGGTGCGTCTAGTCCGCATGTTGTTTGTAGGAAGAATATCTAGAATTAGTGAGCTGAGTGGGAATTTGGGATGGTGTGGGGTTTTGAAGAAGAGGTTGCCAGCGAGCTCCTCTCTTCTTTGTGGGAGGGTTGAAAATCCTGCTTCTATAAGGAGGCTAGAGATTGGGGTGTTGCCTAGTGCTCCGAGAGAAATTCTAGCAGTGGTGTTTAGCGATGTTTGAATTTTGCAGGTATTTTTCTTGCTAGTAGATGCTCAAGCAGTAGTCAATCTTTCCCAGAACTATCTGTTTCGCTATTTTGATTTCAAAAGGTGGGCCCGAGTTTCTTCTACAGATTATTTTTAGAAGATTATTTCTCTGTCTGACTGGCTCAGCTACTTCCGCAGCGTGCCAATTCCAGTTAAGGTTATGAGAGAAGGTTAGTCCCAGAATTTTGAGGTTTTTTAGGAGGGGGATGGAGGCTACATCACCCGAAAGGGCGATCTCCTCGCATTTTCTTCTTCGGCAAACGTGCAAAGCTTCAAGCTTTTTGGGTGCGATTTTAGCCCCGTTGATGTCGGCCCAAACTGAAATGGTTCTTATTGCTCTGTTGAGCACGTGGTTTACGAACGGGACCTCGCCTGAGGCATGACAGATTATATTGTCTGCCTATATGTAAAAGAAGAGATTCGGGATTTTGTCCAGCATTTCAGGCAGCGAATGGATGTACGTATTAAAAAGTTGGACCGAGAGCGGGGATCCTTGCGGAAGTCCGGTCTGAAGGTTGTGGGCTTAACTCTTACCTTAATCTTTCTATTTGAAAGAAATGAATTTATTGTATCCACGAATTTCTTCCCTGTATTCCATTTATTGAGTTGCCGGAGGACAGATCGTTTAGGTGTTCTATCGAACGCCTTTTTTTTAGATCGATTGACCACAATAGTATGCATTCTCCTAGAGAGTGTGTATGCCAGGTTATTCTCAGCTCCTGAAGGAGGGATTGGGTTCCTCTTCCAGGTCTGTAGCTTGTAACTGGTAGCAGCAGCTCCTACTCTAGTATCCAAGACAGCCTATTGGCCATCATCTTTTCCAGGATTTTGGATATAGTGGGGAGTAGTGAGATCGGTCTGGTGTCAGAGGGGTGTGCAATTTTAGTGGTGCTCTTTGGTATAGGTCTGAAATCCGCGAGTTTACAAGCTTGTGGAAATCTGCCGAGACTAAGGACTAAATTATACAGTCGCTTAGCTCTATCTAACCAGGCTGGAGGTGCCTGTTTGAGCATACCAAAGGTAATATTATCCAGACCTGGAGTGGTTCCGTGGAAGGAATTAAGGGTTTCCTTAATTTCCTGGAGGGGAAAGGGATCTTCTAGCGGACTGGTTTTGGGGATTACTCTTTTTCTGGGACTAATCTTTTAGCATGCTTCTGTTATCGTGTTAAGAAATTGGTTGTGATTACCACTGCTCGAGTATTCAGCTATGTGGGAGACTAAGTTTTCTGTAATGAGCTTCGGGTCCTGAACTACTTGGTCACCAATCATAAGGCCTGTTATGCCTGCCTTAGAGGGACGCCCACAAATAGCTCGGACCTTCCGCCAATTTTTTTTCCCATTGGAGTTGCTGAATTAATACTGCCTGCAAAGTCCTGCCATGCCTGTTTTTTTGCTAATCTAATTTCTCTACGCGTCTGAGCGTTTGCTCTTCGGTATGCAATGGAGTTACAGCTATTTGGCGTTTTTTTAAGTTTCTTCCAGGCTGAGTCTTTCCGTTCCACGAATTGTAGAACGTGTGCCGTCAGCCACGGGGGCTGGACTTTTGTGGCTGCTTTGTTGAGCGGGATGCTTAAATTTGCTGCAAAGCGTATAGGTTTCGAGTGAGTGTAGATGCCTCTTGATCTACAAGTGTACTTGGAGGATGTGGGAGTAGGTATTTAACCACTTCCAATCGAAATTTATCCCAGTCGGCACGACGTTCCACATATCTCGGTATGTGTGCCCTGACTGGAAGAGCTCTAGATAAGCCTATGGAAATGGGAAGATGGTCGCTGCCCTTTGGGTTGTCCAGGACAACCCATTCAGTTAAATGGGTTAGGGATGTGGGAGCGAAGGAGAGGTCTATGTGTGTAAATGTATTTCTTGTGTTAAAGATTGTGGGTGAACCATCATTTAGGAGGACAAGGTCGGAGCGGTCCAACCAATTCACGATCTCATTTCCCCTTAGGTCACTGCTCGGCGATCCCCATGACGGATGATGCGCGTTGAAGTCCCCCAATAGGAAAATGCGACCCGAGACCTGCTCCACAAGGGAGCTAAGGCTCCTGCTGTCCACTACGTCCTCAGCCTCCACATAGATGGACACAACATTAATCGTAGGTTCAGTATAGACCTTCACTGCAATTGCATTTTCTTTTCACCACTTTTCCTCGATTATAGCTCCATACTTTTATACGCCTCTGGTTGGATCGGCTGATCTTGTCAGAATGTAAATGAAATTTGTAACATACCTGAATTTGGCAGGTGACCATTCCGCGGTTGCAAGCTTGCGTCATTTAGAGCACTGTGGTTGGTCATTCTCAGCGTATTAAATACATACATACATATTATAGTGATTTTTTTTCACGTCTAACGTACCATAAACTACCAGAGAAGTTCGTTGAACCTCTTTTAACGAGGTTTAGAGCTCGTAACATTTGTTCCTGTTTTGCTTTCCTACTATAATGTGTTGAGGTGTTACATTAGTGTGGGGTAGGGTGCAGGAGGTGGTGATGTGGCAAGTATCCGGTAGGCACACGTAACCGCATAGAGGAAATAAAGGGGGCTAAGATACTTTAACAACCTTGGAGTCTTAGCCAGGCTGGTTGGAGGTATTGGGCCCCACTAGCCTAAGGTTGGAGCTCCCTCAACAGGTGGAGCTCATCTCTCTTCCTCTTTCTCCGGGGATTTTTTTCTTAGTATTGCAATAGTTTGCTTCACCACCGGTGATGAGTTTGCCTTATTTTCTTTTTAAATTTCAACTTTCGTAGAATAATTTTCCACTAATTGACCACTGTTCCAAGTCAGCAGTGGAGTTCAAGTGTAAGTTTTATTTGTGTGTCCGTCTGTCTGTCTGTCTGTCCGCTGTAAGTAACGTTAGCATAATTGCTCTCAAGTCCTTTGTCCGTCCATTTGAGTTTCTTTATTCGTTAGGACACGGTAAACAAGCTTCCAAGTGATGAGAATGACAAGATCACTAGCGGCGAAATACTGTGTCGTCGTCCTTACTAGTCCCAAAGATAATTTTGCAGCAAAATTTGGCGACTGCAGCTGCTTCCATATCAGTTCAAAGTTGATATAGGTATTGCTGTCAGAAAGTATTCTCTCTGTTACATGCTGCATACCAAAATTGAATTGGATTAAAATTAATAGGCTAAACTTCAAAGTAAAATAAATAAAATCCGAAATTTTTACGTTAGAGCGTTATAACTCCTGATAGGAGAGAGAGGACGCTGGTTGAGCAGTCTTGAGCAGTCTTGAGCAGCATGAAGTTTTTCATACAATGAGCTCTTGACAATGACCATACCTTTTAAAATACAGGGTGTTTTTTGATGAACTAGCATATTTCCTTAATCACCCTATAACTCCGAAATGGTTGAGATGGACCCCCTGCCATACAATTTTTTGTTTGCCTAGCTGAGCACTACCTCTTCCTGGCCTATGGACCACCATGGCGGAAACACCCTGTATATATACATAACTAAACTACATACATTGTAAGCAATGCTAATTTATTTTCCTTGGTTAGTTTGCCAGTTTTGATCTGCTATTGATTAAATTCTTGTTGATCCATATACGCGCTGTTCACGAAAGTTAACTTGGCTACGGTCTTTTATTAATAAATTCTTGTATGTATTTCATTAAAAATCTTGAATTTCTGAGTACGTACGTGCCATCGTCTGTAATCTTGCAATATATTTGTTTAGTTAGTATGATGTTGTCTTAAATAGTATATCCAGTTTTTAGTGCTAACTTTTATAATTTTCTTCCTCACTACTACTTTTTAGGTTAATGTTTTTAGCAGAGCAATATCAAGCACGAGAAAAGCAACTTGAAAAGATGAATGAAAAAAACAATTTGGAAAGCCAACTAAATGATGCTAAATTGACTAAAGTTAAAATGGAGGCAACAATTGAAAAGGAGATTTTATTAAAGTAAGTTTTTTAAGATATATTTAGCTTTTAAATATTATAGGCTTAATAAAATATATACATACATTATAGGGAGAAAAAAAACACTATGGATGAACTTCTTCATTGTAAAAGTTCAATTCAGAAACTGCAAGATCGTGAAAAATTACTGAAGGAAGAATTAGCTCTCTATTCTTCAAAACATGCAGATTTTCAGAACTCATTGCAAAAGAGTAATGATGTATTTATAACGTATAAGAATGAGATTGAGAAGGTGATCTTTAAAATTCTAATAATATGGTATTAAATTTTAAATTACTTTTATGTAGATGTGTAAAAGCACAAAGAAACTGGAAAAAGAATCACTTGAATGGAAGAGAAAATGGGAGAAAAGCAATGCATCCGTAATCGAACTTGCTACTGCGAAACAGACTTCTGACAATTATAATTCTACAGCAACACGCCAATTGCAACAACTTCAAAAACTTTTAAGGGCAATGCAGGTAAGAATATAATGTATAAGATACGCAAAAAATAGGTGTTTGGTCAATTATATTGTAAAATTGTTATACCTAACACACAGCTCTCCTAATAACATATTAGATGTTAATGATTCACTAGCCATTCACATAGCCATTTCTTTAAGTTGTACTGTCAAATTAGTTTTCACAAACTTATCGACAGTGAAGAAGCGAAATGGATCGAATTGATGCGATATTATTTTTCAATTTAACGATTCGGTATTTTCAAAAGGGCAGATGCACAGCGGAGCTCCAGATTTATATTGTATTAAAAAAGTCATTCAGTTTTAGTACATTTTCCTCTTTAGCTCTCTAATGAAGGATAAAACACTTCATTATGATTTTCAAGCCGTAATTATGAATAAAGTGACACACGGCATCTTAATGAATAAGTGCTAATGATTCATTCGATTGTGCTGTGTGTCTAAGTAAGTATTACGTTGAATACAGACATAATATTCTTTACATTCAATTCAAATCAAACTGCGAACCCGGTAGAGTGAAATAAGAAATGATTTTAGAATTAAGTAGATTAGTTTATAGCGAATATATACTTATTAATGTTAGAAAACAACCATAAAACTACAAGCAATAAACTTAGTTGACCGAGAACAATTTCGAAAAGTTCAAATACTCTAGCGCCTGTTGAGTTGACAGCTGAGGCACTGACAATCGAGGTATGGTTATAAAATAGCGAGACTGGTGTTTCTACAAAAGTAGGTATGCGCCAAACGCGAACGACCGACATCTGTGTAGGGTGAAGCCTTCTCTTTCGAATGCGGTGCCTCCGATGTTTGTAAACAAATTAATCTGGCCGTAGCTTTCGTTTGTATAGAGCTGTTGTTTCTTACCGGAAAAAGTGTAAGAATAGAGAACGAACTGTCGTGAAATGTCACATGAAACTTGGATAAAGCGCTACTGGAACTTATCTTTTATTAAAAGAAGTGTATAACAATAAATGTTTATCCAATATGGCCGAGAAGACGTTGAAGATGATTCACGTCCGGAACGCACTTCCACATCAAAAACGGATGACCCAACATTTCACAGAGCAGTAACTAATCCCTCATATCTGGAAATTTGTATTACCTCTGGCGACCTCCCATAACATTTGACCCAAGCCATAGACCATATCTGGAAACAATACTCAAAAACCTGACCAACCAGAACAAACAATTTTACTGATAACAAACAGTTTGTGGTATACATTAAAACACGTAAAAACAAAAAATCAAGTGGACCAGACGATATTCCTAACTACTTCTTAAAAAAGCTCCCTCCCTCTTTCACTCAAAAGCTAATGGTAATGTTCAATCACTGCCTCAACATTGGCTACTTTTCAAAGTCATTGAAATCAGCGGACATCATATATATCATTAAAAATAAGAAACCACCAACCTCAAAACCAGCTATAGGTCAATATCACTCCTCCCCTGTATCGGAAAACTTTCCGAATGTTGCCTAAAAGAGAACATACTTTCCCATGCTGATGATCATAATATAATTCCCCATAACCAATTCGGATTCAAAAAATTTCACTCCACCACCCCGCCCTCTTGAAATTCAAAACAAATATTGCCCATAGCCTGAAGCAGAAAACACCTACAATGGCTTGTCTGTTCGACATAGAAAAAGCCTTCCGACACAGTTTGTTTGGGTCGAAGGACACACAAAATGCTCACGTGCCTCTGCTTCCCTCCCCAGATCTGCTAACTAATATATAACTTTCGTCGTAGCTTGACATTCCTATCAGTAACATAAAGAAGTATACATAAAGTGTCTCATTCTTCAAATAATAATCAAACCTAGTGATGTTGTTGTTCCTAGTACTAGGGTAAGTAAAACCAAGGTATATACTTCTTCATTATTTTTTTCATATATACATATATGTATGTTAACTTAACTGTACTCATTAAATAATGCTAAGAAATATTCATGCGGTTTAGTATTTTAGTCGATTTTCATTTAGTCATGTACATAAATAAATATTGTAGTACATATATTAAAAATAGTACTCTTTCTGCTGCATCCAGTTTGAAGCTTCATCCGCTGGGTTGTGACACGCAATATGCATACATGCACATATAGCCATTCCACATGATTAAGTGCCTATCTGCATTTTCTAATTTTAAAGTACATGTATCGATATTTCTAATATTCATCGCACTTACAATTCTTTCTGACTAACGTCAGTATAAATCACTAAAAGATACAAATTCATGCACTTATAATTTCAAATTACAAAAACCCAAATCTTGCAATAACTTTCATGTTATAATTTCCTGTCTAAAATTTCACTTTTCAAGGTCCCTTGCATAAACTCAGTTTCAAGAGTTTAAGAGGAGTCAAATTACCATTGCAAGAAAGGAGATAGGTCACAAAATAAAAAACGGGCATGTAAGAAAAATTTCAGTTTCGAGGAGAGCCACCATCGACACGGCACGAATGAACGGTGATTGAACAAACGAAAATTAGTAGAACGGTTTATAAATAGACGAATGTAATGTTATAGCAAATCTAAATGTTAGAAACGAATATAAGTTTGATAAAGAAATAAACGGTCAAAATCATCAAAGCCAAGGAAAGAAAAGTTAAAAGTTGTTTTTATTAATTTTCATTTTTATTCAATCTCTCTCCTCGAAATCTCGGTTCGCGGCTCTTAGATTACTACCTTGCAGTCACGAGTTCGAGTAGAATACAGGCGGAGATGATATGATGATTTTGTCAGCTAACGTTTAAACTTTGACATTTTACTCTGATAGCCACTGAAGATTAAGGCCATGTCTTGGCTTAAGCTCGGTTCGCATGAGCAAGCTCCTCAAATAAGAAGTATTTCGCTTATTTTTAATTATCTCGACTAACTGACAACTGTGTCTTAGTATACCGGTACACATAAAATATGCTCGCGTTACACCAACTTTTGTGAATTTGTAAAACAATGTTGAATTAGTCCAGTAAAAAAAACTTTTTAAAAAATACATACCAACATTTTTATTTTCATAAATTTATTATTTAATTAAAAAAAAAAAAAGTGTGCGTCGGTGAGATTCCACAAAATTATTACTTTATTGATTTAAATAAAAAAAAATGTGCGCCCAACGTATATCGAACACACGGGATTAATGCCGTTAAACGAAATCCTTTGCTGAATAGTGCATATAAATATGCGGCATATGTTAGTAGTAGTAAGCTTCCAAATTAAATAGCTGTTGACCTATCTGTCAATTATAATAAATATAATTGCTTTCTCGATTTCATTCTGGAATTACATCAAAAAAGGTATTTGGGCTCAATAATTTTACTATACTATATACTAAAAAATTGTGCACTGGGACAAGTCTTATTATAAAACTTGTTTTCAAGACTATTCACCAAACCATTTAATTGAAATTTAATTTAATTTGTGTTTTAGTACTCCCGTTAGAGAGGGTTAGAGCACACTTAGGGCCGTATTCATCAAGCCATTTAATTGAAATTTAATTTAATTTCTGTTTTAGTACTCCCGTTAGAGAGGGTTGGGCCTCACTTAAGTTAAAATTAAAGTTATATATGCGTTATTATAACATAAAATAACCCAAATTTAATTTTAAGTGTGCCCTAACCCTCTTACAGGAGTACTAAAACAGAAATTAAATTAAATTTCAATTAAATGGCTTGGTGAATACGGCCCTTAAAAGTTAATTAAAATTTAATTTGGGTTACTTTATGTTATAATAATGCATATATAACTTTAATTTTAATTTAACTGGGCCCCAACCCTCGGTAACGGGAGTACTAAAACACAAATTAAATTAAATGGCTTGGTGAATACGGCTCTAAAAGTGCAAGTTCCAGTTTAAAGTTGTTTTGTTCTAAATTCCTTCTGCAGGGCATTAAATTATGCAGAGGCTGAGTTCACATGAGGTATTACCTCGTCGTATGTGCTGATTAACTACTACACATAAGATCGTGCTCATGCCTTCAAATGAAGGCATGAATCTTCAAATGAAGGCATGAATCTTCAAATGCATGAGTGGGAAGCAAGCACACAAATCCTTCAGTTTGGACGATGTTGTTTTACAATGCGTTGCAGATGAACTAGCCGATCATACTTGTTCTGAGCGATTGCAACTTATGCCTAATCTACAATGCATGTCAAAACGATATCGTTTGCTGAAGAAGGCATATAAATACATGAAACATGCAAGTAGTGGTAAACTGCAAAATTAAACAGCTGTTGATCTGTCAATTATCATAAATGTAATTGCTTTCTTGATTTCATTGCAGAATAACATCAAAGAGAATATTTGGTCTCAATATTTTATATTATAATATAGTAAACTAAGAAATTGTTTGGGACAAGTCAAATAATATAAAATATTGCTTTCAAGACTGAAAGTACAAGTCCCAGTTTACAGCTGTTTTGTTCTAAATTCCCCTACATAGTTTTAAATTAGCTGAATACAGCTGAGGTATTACTACATCGTTTTTGCTGATTAACTACTACACATAAGCTCGTGCTAATGTCGTCAAATGAGTGAAAGAGAAGAGACATTTTTGCAAGCATGAATTTTCAAAGGCAAGAGTGTGAAGCAAACACAAAAATCCATGTCGTTTTGACGACGTGGTTTTACCATGCATTGTAGATTAGGCATTAGACACCATCAAATTAACAACTGTGGGATAACTAGCAACAATCTTTTCTTTTTAACCGTGGTTGTTATTTTTGAATATAATACCATTTTCTTCAAAAGATGTCAGCATACTTACAACATACTTACAAGCCGAAATAGTAAGGTGTGTTTTTTGTATAAAAATTTTTCGGAGAAAAACTTGGTATACAGTTCCTGTATTTGGCTATTGTGCTATGGTGGTATAAACGGCACTTCAACCGAATACCAAAGGCCTGAAAACTAGAAAATGTCACGCGATACGAAAGAAAACGCACTACAATTGAATAACAACTGGTAATTTTATTGATTAATCGCCGTGAATTTATACCCAAATTTTGCTAAGCTAACATCCTACTTACAAAAGCAAAAAGGACAAATATTCAATTAATAATTTCCAATATTGCTTATCTAGCGAAATTGCGAGTCGCATGTAAAATAAACTCTTCAGTTATTGCTGAGTGTCAACCTTTTTTGCATTACGTTAATGACGAAGAACTTATTTTGCATGAAGCGAGGTGAATGAATTTCACGACAGGTGAATGATATTACGTTTCACATTACAATGATATAGTATTCATACCTGACTTATATAATAATGACATTTAATATATATAATATATGTATATACATATGTATATATATATTAGGATGGCGCAAAATTTGTTAACTAATGTAATTTTAAACTTCTATGCAACATTTCAGTGAAATTAATTAATGTTTAGAGGTCGCTTAAATCGAAAATAGTGTTTTTTTTTGCGTTTTTGGACTTTCAGGAAAACTGTTTAACATTTTCAGTCATAACTTTTTAATTTGACAATATTTTTTCTTGATTCTTTTTTTAAATTTAAGGGAACTTAGTTATGAACTAATTGCGGTAAAAGTCGTTTTAAAAAATTAAATTCTTTTGTTTTTTTTATAAATTATTCAAAACGAAAATTCGGACCCGGAAATCCAATTTTTGGACTTTGGTTCAATTTTTTTGTTAGGAAAAGTGGCACGCGAGTATATTTTTTTTTACTATAATGTAATCTACAATCGATTATCTTTCTAGCGACTACAACTTAGGGGATCATGTAGTGTCTGAACTGTTCTCAAAATGAAATTTTCGAAGGTGAAGCATTTTTACACAAAGAATTTGTACCGACCCATAAAAATTTTTTTAATTCTTTTTTTTATATAAGAGGGAATCTGCCAACGAATATTTATGCGATTTAATATATATTTCAATCAAAAGTAACTTATATTTTATAAAAGTTTTAATTGAGCTCATTGCACGAAAATTATTATTTGTCTACAGAATAGTAAAACACAACTGGAATCTAAGCAGTGAGTTGAAATATAGACATTAGATATATTTGTTTTTTCATTTATTTAAATATTTTAAGTACTACTACTGTGTTACTTTTATTGTTCATTTTTTTTTTTGCAAAATTATACAATCAACAGTTTTTTCATACTAATTGTTTCAATTTCTAGCACTACTTATTTAGATGTTGACATTCGATAAATCGGTGCACACACTGTCTTTGCTTTGTTGCTATGCTTACTAAGCTTACACAAACAAGCTTATACAAACCTAATGTGTTACTCTCAGAATTTGCCAGTTACACTAACACGACTGCTATTCTTTTTGAATTAGGTTCCTTGAAACATGCAAAATTTTATGCGAACGAAATTGAGGAATTAGATCAAGATAAATTTGATTCATACAGTACATGATTTACCACGGGAAATTGAATTGGAAATTCTACCATACATAGCTCAACCTGGAACTGTGTTGTTAGTAAACTCAAATCCATCTCTCCAATGTAGTTCTTTGGTTATATGATTAATAAAATGGTAAAACTGACAAAGTGTGAATATGCAAAAATTATATGATACATTACATAAAATATGCCTAAACAATAAATGGTGCCAGAAAAATTACAAGGAAAAGTGTCTGATCAGCATCACAGATCGCATACATCTCGTTTGCCCCTTTCCTGCTCCTCACGGAAAACGTTTTATAAGTTCTAAACAAATTCTATGAAAAATCCGACAGCAAATCTAAAATCTCGCCATGATAATGCAATCCTGCTGCTGTGTAGATGCCCAAAATGCTTTGGAGTATAAGTTTTGCATGTACATATAGTGGTTTGTTTCAACTTTCAAATTGCATACTGCGTTTATGTTCCACTGCGCTTTTGAGAAGATAAATCGTTTTTTTTAGTGGTAAACCCCCCTAAGGCTGAATGGCAGAAAATAAAGCTCCCGATTCCGAGCTTCCAAAAATTTATCTATGTAGTAGTAGCATGAGCTTTCGTTCTAATCAAATTAGCAATGCCTGCCAATATTACTTATAAAGCCTGTTTAAAATTACGTACATATATGCAAAACCGAGTATTTGCTTAGACTACTAGATCGTGTCGTCATCACGAAAAGCTTTTGAGAATTAAAATGAAATTCACTTATCGAGATAGACGTTTACAAATTGATTTTTATAAAATAAACTACTTACGGGATTTGTCCGGTTTTTGGATTCCTAAATAAAGTTACCTCAATCTTCATTCTCGTGTTAAAATAAACGTCTAGCAATAAATTTTATTCAAGTTAAAGCGGTCTCAATTTTAATGTTAAAAAAGTAATTATAACACGAAAAATATTAACAATTTTGGAAAAACAGCTCTGTTAGCATTTACAAATATGTTTGGAAAACCTATGTAGGAAAAATAATACAAATTCGTCGATATAATGAAGCGTAAAAAATGGCTTATCTCACGAACGGTTGCATGTAGGTAGGTACATGTGTTATTCACTGACACGGACGGAAGTAAGTAGAGAAATTTTCCTTACTTCCCCGCGTAAACTTCAACGTCAGCACTGACACATTGAATCAATGGAGGTTCTATATAAATTAGCACCCCGACCATCTTTCTACTGCTTGTCGTTTAGGAGATATAACTGTTTTAGTACAAACCTACGTTTCAGGTACCCTTAGTCCTTTAACCCCGATTATCTCGGAAAGGGTTGAGAATGCAGCCCCCTCTGCCATACAATTGTTTTCATTTCTCGGCATGACCCATCGCCTCCTTCATTATTATCCACCACTTGTGAAACACCCTGTATAATCTATATATATATATATTTTTTTATTATTTATTATGATAAGCAACTAGGCCTTAGGCCCATTGTATAAAAACATGTTACTACAGCAAACAAAATGAGTGGCAGAACAATAAAAATAAACAAGAAAAAAAAATAATAAGATTAACTGAAATGAAATTTTTTTAAGTATGCCGACAAAACGCACTCGATCGATCGATATCCATTCCCGCTGCCCAGAGAGGTATTACGTAGAAAGTACTAATACAGAAGTGAGAACTGAGGGTGCAGCTGCACTACCAATTGTAAAGCCGAAAGTGTGAAAGTTAGTAAATCAATGCGCGAAATAAGGACGTAGTACGAAGGGCAGGAAAAAAAATTGGATTAGATTAAATTAGAATAGAATGAATTAGATTAAGCTAGATTAGAATAGATTAGAATAGAATAGAATATAATGGACTAAAATAGAAGAGCATAGGTTAACGAAGAGCCAGATCAGCACGACCAGTTAAGACTTCCAATTGAGTAGCATTCGAAAAATCTAGAAGGTGCGATCTAAATGCCATCAAAGTAAGCGAGGAGTAAGCAAAATTCAATAAGTTCCAAATGGGAATAACACGAACAAAGTAGGAATTTTTCAGAACGTTGGATGAATGACGCGGGATAATTAAATTAAATGAGAAACGAGGGGACCTAACAAACTCCAACCTGGAAAACAAATATTGCGGAATGCGAGATCGAATTAGTTTGAACAAAAAGATGAGGTTGCGGAGTATAAGGTACCTGTCAAAGCTGGTACTAAGAAAGTCCACCGTGTAGCCGCGCAAGTCGTGGAAGATCGTACACATACCTGATAATTGAGTTAAAGGACGTGCGTGGTCTGTCAATACTTCCTGCGGAAGTTCCAGTGTAAAGCTCCATCCCATGAACGAAGTGAGAAAACAACAGGGCATGGGCAAGCTTCTTCCTTACAGATGTTGTCAGGTACATATTGATATTATAGAGTTTGCGAAGACCAAAACCTACCTTGCCGATTAAGGTATTAATGTGGGGCGAAAAGGATAAAGTCTCATCTAAGATGAAGCCAAGGCTGGAGACCTTATCACAATAGGGTATAATAACCCCATTAAGGGAGATGGGATCAAGAAGGTGCGTGATTGGATGACTAAAGAAGGCAATCGATTTCGACTTAACTGGATTTAGGGTTAATTTATTGTACAAAGCCCAAGATGATACAGAGGAAAGGTCGGCGTTGATATCCACAGCACATTGACCCACAGATCCCAGTGGCACTGAATAAAGTATTTGCGCTTCATCTGCAAAGATGTGTACAACAGGGAACCTAACTACAGCTGGGAGGTTATTGATAAATAGGGAAAATAAGATTGGACCCAAGATAGACCCCTGAGGAACACCTTTGTGGAGGCCCACAAGATCAGATGTACGATCCCCTGACATGACACACTGGTGTCTCAAGCTCAGATAAGAGTAGATCAGGCTACAGGCGGACCGGGAAAAGCGGAAAAGGCTCTGCAGCTTATGACACAGAATAGTGTGATCTAGGCTATCAAAGGCTTTGCTAAAGTCGAGTAATACGAGTATGCTAGCCAGCTTGCGTTCCATGTTGAGCCTTACCATCTCGGTAATGTCCAGAATGGCACTCGAGGTACTATGACCTTTGCGGAAGCCAGATTGCTTGGGGTATATAAAATAGGGCACAGCAGATGTCGAAGTTATTTGGTTCCTGATTAAGATTTCCCAAACCTTAGAGAGTGCGGGTAAAATGGTTACAGGCCTAAAATCAGAGGGCTGTGAAGAATTGGAGCACTTGGGAACAGGAATTACCTTGCCTGACTTCCATGCAGTAGGGAAGGTTGAAGTGGTGATAATGGTGTTAAATAGATAAATGATATGATCAGAGAGGGCAGGAAAAACTAGCTTCAGAAATTTTAAGGGAATCCCATCCAGACCAACTACGTCCGATTTGACACACGAGAGGGCGTAAAAGACTTGAGAGATGTCTACGTTGGAAAAGGAGTCCTCATGATCGGCGATGCTAAAATTATTATTCGATGAAGAGGTAGATGTAGGATCAGTTTGCACTGAAGCAAAGAAGCTGTTCATTACGTCAGGGTCAATGTCATGCTGCACGGGGTTTGAGTCAGAAAACACACCAAGGTTACGAACTTTCGCCCAAAGAGCCTTAGTGGAACACGATGCACCAAATATTGTTATTCCCTGAGCCATCTTGGCTTTACGAACCTCCTTACGATACCTGTTCCGAAACTTCGTGAATAGTCCCCATCTCTCGTGCGTGCATTGCTCAGAGTAAGCCCTAAATGCAAGGTCCCGAAGAGCCTTCGCTCTCTTGATGGCTGGAGTATGATACCAGTTGGATACAGTCGATCTTTTTGAAAATGTTTTGAGAGGAACGTGTTGATTGAAAAGCTGAAGGACACGGCTGTTGAAAACCGATAGCTGCAAGTCTACATTGTTAGTTAGATACATGTCAGAGAAATTTGTTGACAACGCACAGTCCAAGAGGGCCTTCACGTTAACGCCTTTATAATCACAATAGGAGAATTATTCGGTGACCTGGGGAAGGGGAATGTCGGATGAAATATAAATGAAGGCATGTCTAGAGATGCCCGGCACCTGGAACTGATTATGAAACTTAACCTGCTCGACCGAGCTCACCAGAAAGAAGTCTAATAGGAGCTTACTAGAGTGGAAAACAACAAACGATATATAGGCTACGACCAGCAAAGAAATCCCTAGCTCTAGCCGATTCATGCGAGCCAAGGAGATTATTATTAAAGTCTCCCCCAATAATGATGCTATCGTATCGCGGCGAAATACGAGATAGGACATCATCCATTTTTGAAAGATCACCATCGGGGAGATAACAGACACCTACAAGTACTTTGGCTAACCCGATAGCAAGCTCGCAAAAGATGTATTCACTACCATTAGTGAGATAACTTGACTTTTCAACTAGCCTAGCCTTGATCCTTCCCGAGATATATATACCAACACCTCCACCCCTGATGCAGGTCTGTCGTTCCTAAAAAGCCTATAACCAGGTATCTCAACTGACTTAGAGGAAACATAGCGTTTGAGCCAAGTCTCAATCACACCAACAACGTCGAGATAGCCGCCTTCTAGAATGCACTTAACTTCATCAAATGCTGCTGTTCGCACGCCTGGTCTAATGCTCTGTCCATTAAAATGACCGAAATTTAAAGAATTAGAAAAGCTAGTAAGAGCTGATCTAAGGAGTGAGTTATCACCTGCAACCTGTCCCAAATCATCAAGAGAACTCATACTGAGGATTCCAAAAAATCAAAACAGCGGGCAATGGATGATCAATCGAGATGAGTTCGCCGTACATATGCAAATATAAGCAAGTTAAAACTAAATAATCCATATACAATCATATAAAGCAGCACCTAAATAAGCATAAGAACTGTAATTAAAAGCATAAAATCCCAAAGAAAACTAAAGATTAGAAGTAGTTCAATATTCTAAGTAAATAATACTAACTACAAGCAGCAATAAAGAATTCAAAATTTATAAAGAAAACCATACATTGAAGAAAAAAAAGAAAAGTGTACTATCAAAAAAGAAAACTGAAGAATATCAATATCAATAATGTGAACTAAAGCTAACTTATACTAAGAATGTAACTATATTTAGTGGATGTAAAAAAGCAATTCGTACAAAACAATGAAAAAGAATAAGTTACTCAGAAAATCCATGGAAATATGGGCTTCGTGTGCCAACTGGAGCAGAACCAGAGGAGGATTTGACTTTGCGACGGACCTCTTACTTCTGGCCAAACCAGGGAATCTAATACGCAGCAGCTTGATGTCTGAAAAACTCTCAACACCGCCATCCATGTGAACAATCGAAGCAAGGCTTCCCTTTAATTTGAAGGACCTAATTTTACCCAGCTTAGTTAAAACCTGGCAAAATTCCTCAAGGCTTCCTCTCCGTGGGAGCTGTGTTCATTTATGTAAAGTCTAGAGCTCAATCCCAGTTGAGGACAAACAGCAGCAAGATCTAACGCCTTCCCCTCTTTCATCATCCTGAAGTACTTATTCATTACGAGATCTCTTGAAGTCGTGGAACAAAACTTTATCAGCAGCTTTCTTTTATCGCCCTTTAGCCAGCAACAGTGAGCCAAATCCTTGCTGGAGTAGTGCACCCCACAAGCTGCAGCAACTTCACATGCAAAACAAAGGACATCGGAAACATCAGGAGGAATACCAGTTACAATCAAGTCATTACGTCTCAAAATCCGCTGAAGTCTGGAATTTTCGGCCTCTAAAGCGTCACATCGAGCAGTCATCCTCGAGTCCACTTTCAACCACATCCAGCTTACCAAGGAGTAGGCGGCTAAGAGCGTCGAGCCTCTTATCGATGTCCGCCTTCATGACGTCAAATCGATTGTTGAAACCAGTACCCAGTTCCGAGATGGCAGCAAGAATGTTATCCACTTGGTCCGACGGCATTGAAGCAGATTTAAGCTTGAGCTTGATTCCAGCAGACTCCCCCATCTGAGAAGTAATAAAGCAAGAACTATGCCGATACCACTACGGAGACCGGGAACAAAGTAGAAATAGGTTATGTAACTATGTCTCTCACGTGTTAGGCAAAGACTCCGCGCACATATGCAGAACAACCTATCACGCGTAGGGGCCAATTGAGATTCCAAAGACTATACAGCAAGGAACAATTGTGTAGTAAGATGGATTTCCTACAGGCAGCCACGTGCAGCATTCACAGCAACAGACACCATCAGCCAAAGCAGAAAGATAAAGCCAAAAGCTAATCAACTCCAATACACAATGGAAGAAAATACCAAGCACGGCAGGAAATATTAATAAAAAATACCCGAATTTAGCAATGAAAGCGGGATAAAAAAGTAAAAGCACTGCTAACACAGAAAATTATTCTGACACTTCCGCCATCTTGAAACTTTATATATATATATAGAATTATATTCCACAAGATTATGTGCGTTAAAAAAACCGAAGTACTCGATTTTCGTATTCTAGTTCAACTCCCCTTGTTCCGCAGCGAGCTCCTTTTATGAGCGCAGTCGTAAGCTGTAATTTGGGAGACTGGATCAGGTATATGCCAGGGAAGAATAAAGGCATCTGATACTTAATTAGGCTAGAGTTTATTCATCGACTGTAGACGTCACTTTCGACTCACAAGCATTCGAGAAGCGTCTGTTTCATGTCCTGACTTTTATCTCAAAACTATATTTTTCAAGTCGAACAAATTTCAACCGATTCATTTGAAATTTTAACAGTAAATTTAGAATTACGTTTTCTAAGGCACTACGTAGGATTTTTTTCATTTTATTGCATACCTCTTTTTTTATAAACAATTTCCTGATGATTTTCTCATTAAATTTTCTACTTTTTTATTTAGAAATGCGCCATTTTTACAAAAAACAACATATCATACCTACGTACTTCTATAGCTATTCTTATATATGATCGAAAAAACTGGTGTCTCATCATAACTCAAAAATTATAGGGTATATCGCCTTGAAAAAATATTTTGTATTGACAATTACATGTATAAAAACACCTTTTTTGTAAATCCGATTTATTTCATGGTTTCGCTGGAAAAAAATCTCGAAATGTGCCTTTTTTTCCTATAGGGTTGCCTAACCCCTTAAAAAACTTCATATATTAAATTGATAAATTGATTAATATTGAAGAATGTTGTTAACACCTATTTTGTTTTGCAAACTACTATTAATATCAAAATATCTATTCTATTAACGATTCCATAATTTCAGTCTGAGCGAACAATTCTATATCAAGCTCTTAAAGATAACAACATCGAACGACCACCACTACCAGCCTTACCACAAGTTCCAGAGCCGGTTGTTTTACCATCAGTACCACCAAAAGCGGATAGGATGGATTTAATGGTAAAAAATTGCGCTGAACTTAAGCAAACCTTAGCTAAATTACAAAATCAGATGAACGATCTTACAATAAAACAATCTTCAGTATCAGATGAAAGTAAGAAAAATAAGAATAAAAAATCTAAAGGAAAACAAAAGATATGTCCTACAAAAGATAAACAGCAAGCTCAAAGTAATGTTACCCAAAATGTGCCGGCAAGGAGTGAAACGTCTGATTTTCTAGACGCTAACGAATTTTTTAAAATTCAAAATAATCAGGAAGAAAAGAAAAGTTTCTTGTGTACAATTAATATTAACAATAACATTAGTGCCGAAGAATCATATAATGAAGATATAACTCAATCGGAAGAAACAACTCCATGTTTTAACAAGCTCGATGAAGTATACGCTGATTCTAATGAAAACTTGCAAGATCTGGAGATCTGTTCCAACTCTAATAAAGAAATGAAAGAATCTATTTTCGGGGCAGCTTATGAAAATGAAACAGAAACAATCAATCAACATTGTCTATCGGAAAGTAAGTGTAATGAATTTCAATAATTTTTTTCGGTACAGTTAGTTTATTAAAATCGAATAAAATCATCTATACGGTTCTGAAACTATGACGTGTAATAAATGATTTAACAGAAAAATCTTTTCATTTAATTTTTTTACAACATTAATTCCAGATGGCTCGATGAGGTATAATGCTAAATATGTAGTTTTCAGATTGTCAAGTACAGGCATATACAGATAATAAAAATATCCAAAACATATAGGCAAATGTGATATTCGACAAAAGTAAAGAAGAAGATTCTGAAAAGTGTAGCATTTCCTCTTATGCAGTAATCTAAATCTGTATCAAAGATCATATTTCATCTACCGAGAAGCAGTTTTTCCTCTAAATATGTGATATTATAATTTCTTTAGTAGTAGATTGCCATCTTGTTACGTTTTTGTTATTCGTCCCATATGTGACTAAAAAGTTAATTTTTTAATAGTACAATCTAAATTACTGAGAATTCTATTCCATTTTGGATGATGCTGGAGTCGTGATAAATAATATTGTTTCAAAGCCTATGGACGAAGTCCATATAATAAGGAATTTAATTTATACGAAATGAAATCTTAGGACATAATAGGGTGTCATATTAACGAATCCCAAGAGGTTCATTCGAAGGTTATTCGCATCATCAGTGAGTGATAGAGTGACTGAGAGCTTAGATATGCCTCAATTTATGTAACGAGATATACATTTGTTTAAAGGTTAAGAACATTTTTGGATACCCTTTTCAAGTGGTATTTCACTAACCTTACTCCGGCACTCCACAACCCGCCGAAGTGAGTGAGGCTGGAGGTATGATGGGCTTGAAGGTATGATTTCTTTGATTCCTGATCTAATTTGCTCTTTGCTCCAAACAAATATGGCGGCTAATGCCTAATCTACAATGCATGGTAAAACCACGTGGTCAAAACGATATCTTTTGCTGAAGAATGCATATAAATACACGAAATATGTAAGTAGTGGTAAGCTGCCAAATTAAACAGCTGTTGATCTGTCAATTATCATAAATGTAATTGCCTCCTCGATTTCATTGCAGAATTACATCAAAGGAAGTATTTGGTCTCAATAATTTATACTACAATATAGTAAATTAAGAAATTGTTTGGGACAAATCGAATAATATAAAATATTCCTTTTAAGACTGAAAGTACAAGTTCCAGTTTACAGCTGTTTTGTTCTAAATTCCCCTATATGGTTCTAAATTATGCTGAATACACCTGAGGTATTACTATATCGTTTTTACTGATTAACTACGTCACATAAGCTCGTGCTCATGTCGTCAAATGAATGAGAGAGAAGGGACATTTTTGCATGCATACATTTTCAAATGCAAGAGTGGGAAGCAAACAGAAAAATCCATATCGTTTTGACGACGTGGTTTTACCATGCATTGTAGCTTGGGCATAACGTGCTACAAATCGTTTAAAAGCTGCCAGCAAGGAAATTGTAGAGAGGTCCCTCTCGAAATTCTGCAGAGCGCAGTTAGGTAGGCTTTTAATATTGTATAAATTATATATAAAAAAATACAAATACTCCTTTGTCAACTTCAGAACGGAAAGGAAAAAAGTGTAAAATAAAATAATAGGAAACTTTTATACAAAAATACATGCATATATACTGCACAACAAAGCTGAATAATGATTTTTTATTGCATGCCTAACAACATAAAAGTTTGTTTTCAGATTTAGTTAGCTGATATTGTAACGAGAGGCTCCGAGCAACGTGTAAACGTGATCTAGAAACTGTCAAATTTGCTTATGCAAAGTAGGATCATAAGCGTACAGACAAGTTGACCTAACCACAATGTGCATATGCTAGCATATGCAGAGACACAAGTAATTCCAAGGCTTGCATATGCAAGCTTATGCACATTGTGGTTAGGCCTTTAAGCAGATGACCATGACGTGCTCGTTCCACCCGGAATTATCGTATGAACCGATGAGGCATTAGAACTGTGCAGCTAACATTGCGGCTGTGTTATGGTCGTAGCGTATTGCATATAGCAATATGCTACACGTACTGAAGCGTGTAGGCGGCTGCGTCAAGCATAACAAAATGAACGCACCCCGACCGAGAGAGATGCATTTCCACAACCTCAGTATGACATGTTGGTGGAAGGAAAGAAAGAAGAAGACAACCGACTCATTTTGGCAAACCTTTCACAAAGAACGTGTAAAAAAAAAAATTATTCGTCGAAAATTGTCCAAAGCCATCGGCAAGGAATTCCATCCATACCAAGAAATCCGCCACCTGCATGGAGTGCGAAGTTTAGATAACCCCTCTAATTGCAAGCTAATTTCCGCATGGAGCACCCTTCCCGACTGGTCTGAAGTTGATCAACCTATCATACTTTGGGAGAACGGAACAGCGTTCGCGGAAGATAGTAGTTCAGGGAACGGCAAGGAATATTATCCCTCATCGAAAGCTGCAATAAAAACGTTATTCATCAATGGTTTGTGGGAGTTCGGGTGCTCTCCGTTACCCGGAAAAAAAGTGAATAATTCTTAGCGAGGACATTCGAACGAAGCGTAAAATTAGATTAGATTACAAATCTGAAGTTTTTCAACATCTCAATGGCGCTGACGCTGATGTTAAATTGGATGCTAATACACAGACTGGAGAAGGAACTTGATATAAAGTGAATTTTATGTCATATCCCAGTATCATTCATGGAAATGGCCCAAGTAATGTCAACGTAAGTTCATTTGCAAACTACCTTGCTGGGACTTTTACTGCAGGCGAGTGTGAAGAACATGAAATTAGTTTAAATTATTTTAGAAGAACTAAATTTACCGATTGTCACACTTGCAATTTTCATAGAGAGAGTAGTTCCTTTCTTTAAAGAGTTTTTGGAGAAAACTTTATCAAAGTTGTGGCCTTTTTAATGAGCGTACGCAATCGTTCTCGTATATTTTACTTGCCACGAGATTAACCAATTGTGAGACATTTACAGCAGTTGACTTTATGTGATGTGACTGTGAAAAGATATTCAATTTATATTTGTTGTTCTCACACAACCGCAAGATTTTCGTGCAGTGATTTTGCAAGACAGACAATTGCATTATAAAGTGTATATAATTATACCTGCGTAGGGCACTCAAAATAAAATTAGGGCAAGTGGCAAACATGTCATGTAAATGGTAGTATCCGTTGAATTATTCTCGAATGGAAAAACATTGGATTTTCTCTTAAAACGACTATGTTTACTTGAATCCCCTCCAATGACGGGACACTGGACAACTGAAGGATTCTCCTGTTCTTCTGTACCTTTATTGACACATTTTCTAATTTATATTTAGAAATTTCAATCCAGTGAAAGCAAATAGGAAACACACCATAACCTCAATTCATTAACAACTTTGTCCCAAAGATAGAAAATGTGTTTCTGGGAAATTATTTCCATGAAAGACTACACAAAGTGTTGATAATTAGAGAAAACGTAATTATATTTAGATATAAAATGTATAGATCTAAGCTAAAGTGAGTGACGGTAGTAGCAAAATGGATAAAGCAGGATCAGATTCGGATTACTCTTATTCTTCAGAGAGTGTTTCTTAGACAAGTTCAGGATCAATTGCAAACAAAAATATATTTTTATATAAAATTTGTATAGAAAGCGACATTGGCTTTTAGTTCAGTACATCAACATCCTGCTTTGTACTATTTCGAACTCTGTTTAAAGAAAAAAAAGGGGGTTAATTTCGTCAAGATATATATATACTTCGGCTTCAATAATTACTTGCTCGTAGGATGTTTTTTTTCATTGACATTCTTTTTCTGTAACTATATATATATTTTCGATTTAAATAGCATTTACGTAACTATACATCTAATCTAATGGAGTCTTTGTCCGTGTATACTTTGGATAATAATTTTTCTTACGGACTCTATATATATATATCTATATACCTACCTTTAATGATGTACATACTTACCCGTATCTAGTAATAAGGGCCTTACGTAGGATTTTCTTTTATTGACATTCTTTTTCTATAACTATATATATATTTTCGATTTAATAGCATATTTACGTAACTATACAGCTAATTTAATAAAATCTTTATCCGTGTATATTTTGGGAAACATTTTTTTAGCTGACGATATATATCTATATACATACTTAATGCTAAACGCTTATGTAGTTTTACAATTCAATGGTATTCTTACGTATATGACTTTTTATTGTACTCACTTTGAATTAATGAGATTTTTTTGGTATACGTATGTATATACCTTTTTCTGTACTTACCTAATGCTATACGGCTAAATATTTTTATAATTTAATGGTATACTTACCTAGAGACCTATGTATGTACTTACCTTGAATTGAGGATATTTTTGCTTGATAATTATAACGTAAAAATGAAATGTTGAACGTTTTAATTCTTCCTTTACTATCCTGGAGCCCTCTCACATAAGATGAAGGTCGTCTAGGCTCGCCTAGTCTCTCTCTCTTTTTTCAGGTCAATTAGGGACTCTGAAGAATTATGCCCCTCAGAGTCAGATGGGAGGCTGGACCAGGCAAAGAAGGCAGAACATCTGCGCCTTCAAAGGTATACAGGTAAGTGACGTAAGGGTCCCTTCAGGACCGGATGTGTGCCGGCTTTTGTTGGATAGGCACGACGAATTTTTTTGATTATGGCTGACGGCAGCGGCAGGTTTTTGTGGAACCTCCCCACACTCTCCGCCAATAGCTGAGGCGAACTAGCGTGCCGCCCTGCAGTCAACGTTGTCCGTCGAGTGATCTGTCAGCTCATGCTGGCAGTCGGGACTTTACGTTCCAAGCGAATCACTCTTCATACTTCCATAACAAAAATGGCGCCCAACGTGGGGCCACCTCAGTCAACTTCGGTGTTCAAATGTGTTTGACACTGGGGACTGAGGCTACTTGAGATATGGACATTTGGTTTTTAGCTAAATCGTCTGACTCGGTAGTCTCATATCTAGTGGAGAACACATGTGGACCTGAAGTTTGATTGTTTTGTTGAAAATTTTTTCTGTAGAGTAACGTCAAGTTTTTAAAAGTTGTTGAAGTTTTTGGAAATAAAGTAAAGTTTTTGATATTTTGAGATTTTGGGTTTTTTTTAAGGTAACGTAACGTTTTAGATTTTTGGAAGTTTTGAATTGAAGTTCGACTCTAGGTTTGACTTTGGTCAAGCCTCGAGTCTGAACAGTTGGCTAGTTTTTGAAAGTTTTTTAATTTTTTTTAATTTTTGAATTTTTAAATTGATCTTTCCCGCTGGCCTTCTGTCATGGGAATGGTAGGTGGCCTCACAAAATTTTGTGTGTGAGCTCTCACGGAGACATGTCTCTGTTGGCCAACTGGCTGGACAGAGTTATGAATCTGTGAGACGACTTTTTGGCTTCCAACTAACTAGTTGACCAGATTCATGACTCTGCCCAGTTGGAAGGCTAGCTGGACATGACAATCAGGTGAGGAGGAAGGAAGGAGTTGTTGGAGGATGAAAGTGATGCTGGAGACCTTCAGTAATCAGGAGTTGGCATACTGCTAACTGCCTGGCTGAAGAATCTCTGGCACCATTTTCAGTCTCTAGCTTCTCCAACCTGACTCCTCCCAGATTTCTGTGGGAACTCCACATTTTTTTCAATGCACACATTCACGTCGCTTGCCTGTATAAATTTTCTGACCTGTGAGGAGGGGGAAGCGACCTGAAGACCTCTTATGGTGAGAGTTAGCTCCTGGGGGAGTGAAGGAGAAATTCCATGATTTGAATTTTTTTTTTGGAAACGTATTGAGCGAACTTTGGAACGAAAATTGTTGCTCGATCAATATTTCTCGTAGCTTGATTAGTAACATTCTGCTAATGTCTTCGAATATTTGATTTTTTGTTTGAAATTTTTGATGATCTCTCCGAACTGTTGATAAGACGAACTTTCGATAATAATTTTTTTTTTGCTGAAATTTTAGTATCCAGTCTTAATCTTCGAACGTTTGGGAAGAATTTTTTTTGAAATTGTAGTATATCATCCCGACCTTCGACTTTGGCATAGTATTCCTTTGGGGTATACATTTTTTTTCTCTCGACTTGACTTACGACTAAATTCAGTATGGCTACAGTACGGACAACACCTCCTGTGCCGAACGGTGTGACTATGTTGCCTGAACCATGCACTATCTGTGCAGATACGAGCTGGTCAGCCGAACAGAAGCCTGTCATGACCATATGTGGACATGTCTTTCATGAGGCATGTATACAGACCTGGATAGCTGAACATTCCAGTTGCCCTAACTGTAGACGTCGCCTCACGCCACAGGACCTCACTGGTTACACTGGTGCCTTTCCTAAAAGACTTCCCCAATCTGAGGAGACAGTCGTTTCAGAGACCACCATCACCTTTTGGTCAGCCTTTTGGTCAGCCTACTGGTCAGCCCAGACCGAACTTTGTCCCACCTCAACCACCTCCACATATTCGTCACCCTGCAAATATAGGACAGCGACGATCAGGCAGTCCTATCAGAAGACGGAACCTGACGTATAACGGCAACAACTCAGAGCTCTCTGTGGATGAATTCATTTTTAGAGTCGACGCGCTCACGCACTCCGCTCTAGAAGGGGATTTTGATCTCCTGGTCAGAAACATGCTTACGTTATTAACAGGACCAGCGAAGGACTGGTACTGGTCCATATTACGGCATAACCCTTTTCCAACTTGGGAATTTATCAAAACGAGATTGTCCATCGAATGGGGAGTGCCCAAGGATGATCTAAAAATACGATTACAGCTGATGTCTCGAAAGCAAAAGCCTGGTGAACTATTCCCTATGTATCACCATCATTTAGGGTTGCTGCGTGATCAGCTACAGAACGCCATGCCTGACCAAGAGTTTCTGGAGATTGTCAAATAGAACTTATTGCCTGAGATTCAGGAAAAAATATGCCTGCATCCCACCGATACGATAGGACAGCTGAGATCGCTTGTTACTCGTATCCAAGCTACGCAGATACTAATTGCGACAGCTGGTAGTTGGAACCCTTTCCGGAACCAACGGGTGCACGAAGTTGACAACTTTCAGACCGTGGACCCTGAACTGGCAGTAGCAACAGGCAGTGACAACAGCCTAGGTGACGTGTCGAGCATTTCGGCCAAACACACTATTGTATGCTGGAATTCTGACTAGTCCGGTCACTTTTATCAAGACTGCAGGCAAGAGAGACAAGTTGTGTTCTGCTATGGATGTGGACGCAAAAATGTTTTCAAGCCTGATTGCCGCTATTGTAGACAGAAAAACGAGAGACGGGTCGGGAATACCACCACCTCTTTCCGACCAGCGTCAACGTCACAAGCAGCAACTGCAACGAACCCTCCAGTTCAAGCCTCGAACAAGGAGGAAGGTCCGCTCCATTAGCAGACCACAATGACGAATCCTTGCAATGTCCCCTGATATCACTCAGTGATTCTGATGATATCAGTAAAACACCTGATAGTACGAACACTCCAAGGATAGAGACGGAGAACTTGATAGACTTCTCCGCAGATCTTCAAACTCCCATTTCCACTTCTGGGAAGCCCATGACATTATTAGACACTTCTTTGGAAGAGTCTTCAATTTTCGATGTCCCGATAACACCTACAGCACCTTTAGCTGACAAAGTTATTGAGCAGGAGGTTTGGCCTCATGGCATTTCTATATTAAAACGGCCACCCAGCTCTGTTATGATGAGTGGGCGTGAACCTGTTTTACATCAGCTGACCCCGTATCATACGCGTCTGCAGAAATACAACGCAGTAAGAGACCGAATCTTCTCCTCGGTGGCAGAGTTAGCTGAAATCGTGTTTCCTGACTTTGATATTAGACCGAAAAAGAAACGATCAACCGTTCGTTGGCGGGAATACTGTCGACGGATGAGACTAGAGAAGAAAAAACTGGCACAGATTTCCGTGTCGATGCCAGACGACATTCGATCGTACGCCGAAATAAAGCTGCTCGGGCGAACTGAGCCTGGACTACTTGATAGTGGTGCCACTGTCAGTATTCTAGGTCAGGGAGCTCTAGAAAAGCTTGCAGAAGCAGATGTCGAATGGAAGAAGTGTCGGACACAGGTCCAAGTAGCAAATGGTGCCATGATGACTGTGCATGGTCATCTGAACTTGGATGTCACTTTCCGTGATAACACCCAAAACGTGCGTTTTTACGTGGTTCCTGGGCTCACACAGGCACTATATCTGGGAATAGACTTCTGGCGTCTATTTGGGTTGGCTCCAGATGTCCTGGGTATAGTCGCACAAGTGAATCCAAGTGTAATAGCTACCTCTGACACCGACTGCCATATTCTTTCTAGTCTCGATCAACAACGCTTAGAAGCCACCAAACAGCTTTTCCCCTCTTTCGCCTCTCTAGGCCTGGGAAAAACATCATTGGTCACTCACAAGATTGAAACGAATGACGCAGCTCCGATAAAACAACGCGTTTATCCGATATCGCCGGCAGTACAAAGTTTGATGGATGCCGAATTAGAGCGAATGCTATCGCTGGGTGTGATAGAGGAGAGCCAGAGTCCTTGGAGCTCTCCAGTTGTTCTGGTAAGGAAGCCTGGAAAGGTCCGGCTCTGTTTTGACGCCAGGAAGGTCAACTCTGTTACGAAGAAGGATGCCTATCCGCTTCCGCAGATAGACACGCTTCTGAGTCGACCTCCTTCGGCAAACTACATTACGAGCCTGGACCTGAAAGACGCCTTCTGGCAGATCCCACTAGACGCTGATTCCAGAGAGAAGACCGCTTTTACAGTACCTGGTCATCCTCTCTATCAGTACACAGTGATGCCATTCGGCCTATGCAACGCTCCGCAAACGATGTGCCGCCTCATGGATAAAGTCATTCCTTTTGATCTTCGTGATAGCGTTCTCGTCTATCTAGACGATTTATTAATTCTGTCATCAGACTTTGACTCGCATCTCACGCTACTATCCCGTGTAGCGGATTGTTTGAGGAAAGCTGGCCTCACTATCAACGTCGAGAAGAGCAAGTTTTGTATCAAAGAGACCAAATACTTGGGTTTTATTGTCGGAAAGGGAGGTATGAGAACTGACCCTGACAACATTTCAGCTATAGTTGACTATCCGTCACCTAAAACTGTTCGGCAGGCCCGACGCCTACTAGGTATGGCGGGATGGTATAGACGGTTCATCCCGAACTATGCTGACTTGATTGCCTCCATTACAGACACCTTGAAAAACCATAGTCAGTTCAAATGGACACCTGAAGCCCAGACGTCTCTTGATCTTCTCAAACAAAAACTTACCTCTGCTTGCTCCGTTGTTGGTGAGTCCAGATCTCACCAAACCATTCGTTATACAGTGCGATGCGAGCCAACAAGGTATTGGTGGAGTGCTGATTCAACTAGATGACGTGGGCCACGAGAAGCCGATAGCCTACGTCTCGAAAAATTTGAACTCAGCACAAAGAAATTACACCGTCACAGAGCAAGAATGCTTAGCTGCAATCCTGAGCGTACAGAAGTTCCGGCCCTTCATAGAACTCATGCCGTTTAAGATAGTGACTGATCATGCGAGCTTGAAATGGCTGATGTCTCAAAAGGACCTTAGCGGTAGACTTGCACGGTGGAGTTTAAAGCTTCAGGGCTTCGACTTTACAATTGAGCACAGAAAAGAAAGCCTGAACATCGTCCCTGATGTGCTGTCACGCATCCATTGTGACAGCCTGTCCACAAACGAAGATCCTGGCCCGGAAGTTGACCTTAGTTCGCCATATTTCAACTCGTTGGAATATGAGGAACTGAGGCATAAGGTTAAAACGACTTCCGGTAAACTACCAGATCTTTGCGTCAGGGATGGCTTCGTTTACATTCGGACTGTTCCGAGAACAGGCGATCCGATTCAGGAAGAAGAAGATTGGAAGCTTTGAATTCCACGAGGGCTTGTCACCGACGTCATTTCAAGGGCTCATGATCCGCCACTGGCTTCACACGGTGGTATAGGGAAAACACTAGAACGTCTGAGAAGACACTTGCACTGGCCACGAATGACAGTTGATGTCAGAAACTACGTGGGCGGCTGTGACGTGTGTAAGGAAACGAAGGCTCCCAATACTATTCTGAGACCACCTATGAGAATTCAGTCTGTGACAGAACGACCATGGCAAAAGCTGTATATCGATTTTCTGGGTCCATATCCTCGGTCAGTGAAAGTAAACGTCTGAATTCTAATAGTTCTTGACCACTATTCAAAATTTCCAATTCTCAAACCTATGAGAAAAGCCAGATTGCTGGATAAGTATGGGGTGAAGCACTTGCGAACGGCAGGTTACTCGCCGCAAGCAAACGCCTCAGAGCGAGTAAACAGGTCTCTATTGTCAGGGATTAGAGCGTATATTCGGAAGGAACACACAAAATGGGATGAGAAGCTGAGCCAGATAGCTAGTTCCCTCAGGAGCTCCTTCCACCAAGCAACTGGTTTCTCTCCTTATCGCACGCTTTTCGGTCAACAAATGATTGAACATGGCAGCTCCTATTCCATCTTGAGGAGCCTTGGAACTCTTAATGAGCCGGTGAGAGTAGATGCTGAGGACAAACTGAGATTGATCCGTGCGAGAGTGCAGGAAAATTTACAACATGCGTTCGAACAGGGTTCAAGAGCCTACAATCTCAGGGCGAAACCTGTCGATTTCAAAGTGGGTCAAGAGGTATTTAGACGGAATTTTGCCCAAAGCAACTTCCAACAGCGGACTAGTGCTAAACTGGGACGAAAATTTGTCAAATGTCGGGTTAAAGCCAAGAAAGGAAACTCCCTATACGAGCTTGAAGATCTGCAGGGGAAACTGTTAGGAGTCTATCACGCCAAAGACATCAGGCAGTGATCATCAGTCTAGAAAGGCCGTCTATCTATTGTCACGTTTATCCCTGGTGGTCCTAAGTAGGCATCCAGCCACCTTCACTGGTAAAGTATAGGATATCGCGAAGCCCTCCTATTGCCCCTGTTATGGCCCAATATACGGAAGATTCTTCCAGCAGCCAAGGGCGCATTTTAGTGAAATAATTAGCAATTGCTAAACAGTAACGTCGCATTGTACTGTTCTGCAACTGTCGGTTATTTTGCTGATTAGCTCAACAGCTGGCTGCGATGAGCGCTTAGTGGAGCAATCGACGATTACAATAATAATTAACCTAGCATGGTAATTATTATGTAAAGCGATTGTTTACTACTGAGCGACTCAGGTGCTGCAACCGGTAGAACAAACAGCAAGGTTGTTGTCGTTTGTTTACATCCGCGTTGTTAAGTAAAGTCTACTTCCGAGTATTGGTGCATAAAAGACCAATGACTGGACTGGCGAGTGCCTGTAGAGTTCTTAGCCCGTTAATGGTTCAGTCATCGTGATATTAAATTACAGTTCGGTTCGGATTGCTTTTTGCTTTTGAATTGTTAAGTTAGGTCAAGTTTTTAGTAAATAAAGATTGATAGCGTCCAAGAAATCAGAGCGTTGTTTTACTTCGAAGAAAGTTTTATCGCGGTCTTAATAGGGTTTATTGATTGATTGCTTTTGCGACACGACAATTTGGCGCAGCCGGTTTAAAAAGGTATTGTATTTTTAAAATTTATATATATTGGGAGTTAAGCTTTTTTAGCTGCTCCATTTTTTTTTTATTTTTTTGGGAGTTAAGCTTTTTTAAGCTGCTCCATTTTTGTTAATTGTGGGAGTTCTGCTTCTTTTAGCTGCTCCATTTTCTTTTCAGGATAAATTTAAAAAGTGTTAGATTACGTGTTGAGTGCGATTTTGGGAAGCCATTTCAGTGTAGTAATATTGATTTCATGATTGTGATGTGCGTTTTTGGATAGGTTGAGGTTAAATCGTTATAGGCGTTTGAAAGTTTTTGTCGCATTTCCGTGTGTTTAGGTTGAGAATTTAAGATATAGGTTAATTAGTTAATTCATCGATGTTTGGTTTTTGTTTTGTTTGCGGCGATTTTCAATATTTTTTGTTTAATATGGGGGAATAAATGTTTTGTATCGTTGGCCTTTATGTTTTTATTATAAATGAGAAGTGTAGTAAGTTATTCAGTTTTTGTGCGGATGAATGAATTTGTACCTGTAAGAAAAACTGAATCTTTCTATAGGTTAAATAGACTAACAGTTAAGGAGTGGAAATTTTGGTAATTAGGTATAGCGTTGTTTTCTATAATTCCGCTTAAAAGTTGGACTTCACTCCTGTTCGTTCGAAGCAACTTCGCGTTTGTTATAGCATTGATAGAGTATATGCTATATTTGTCTCAATCGTCACGTTTTAAACAGAGATTATAAGTCTCGATATTCATATCTGCTGAGTGTTGGGGTTATGTCTTCGTGATTCACACAAAAAGTCAAGTCGACTGTAACGTTTGGGATTAAAGTGTTAATCTAGGGAGCAATTAGGTTACAAAGGGCAGGAGAAAGTGAGATTGAATGAGGAATTTGGGAAAAATTTGAATTAGTGTTACTAGATGTGGTTTAAAATTAATTAACTTTTGTGTAAGTTGTTTTGTTGGGTGAGATTGTTTTCTTGGTTAGGTGTTATATATAATATATACATATGTAACTAGGCTTGGATTGGAGGGAAAAGAGAGAAGAATTAGATGATCTTCTGGTTCAGACTTCAATGTCGGTGGGTAGAAGTAATGTACTGACAAGAGAGCAACTGTTACGGTTCGAAACTCAAGAGAAGGAATTAAAGGAAAGATCGCAGGAGCTAAAAGAGTGTAAGGAGAAGTTAGAAAGCTACGAGCAAGACTGGCAGTATATTGGAGAGCATCTCACGGCAGAGTTGCAAAAACGAACATCAAGTGAAGAATCGAGAAAATTGATTCAGGAGTGGAATACAGCTGCCAAGTCCTGTACGAAAGGCGAAGCTTTAGACTTGCTGGTAACGGCTACACTCGACGTGATCCAAAGGGGTGAGATGCAAGCAGAACAATTGTTAGAAGAAGAGAAAAGAAAGAACAAGGGTCTAATAAAGAAAATATTGCCTTTGGAACAGCAACTGAAGGAAGCAGAAGAGGCAGCGGAGGAACTGGAGACAGAATTAAGAGCCGAGGGTCTAGTGCCGCAAGAGAAAGTATACAGGCAAGAAGTCAGTAAGAAGTGGACACCAAAGAAATTAGTGTTCTGGGATAAACCACGAGAAACGAAAGATAGGCAAGATATTTCAGCTAAGAGTAGCTCATCGAAGGGAAAGACAAAAGAACCAGGAAGCAGTAAATCATACGGATTGCCCAAGAACAGTATGGCCGAAGCACATGGGAAAGTTATGGATATGGTATCCAAATATATACCATTATTTTCTGGGGAAAGGTCACCAAAGCTGGGCAAAGAATTGTACCGTTTCCTGAATTGCAGCAAGGAACTCTACGATCAATTGACTACTGAAGAAAAAGCTATCTTTATCAAATGTGTGAAATTTCGGCTTACAGATGACGCTTATTATCTAGTGTGTTCCCAGGAGCCGAAGGATTTTGAAACTCTGCAGCAAGTTATTACAACTGCATATACGTCACGAAAATCGTTCAGTGAGCTACGTACGGAAATGCTGGAGTGTAAACAACGACCTGGAGAGGACATTCGAGAATTCGCTGACAGAATGAAAGAGCTTCTGGACAAAATTAAAACAGCAGTCACAGCTAAGTACCCAAATAAGGAAGGGGGACTAATAGCAGAATTGGAAGCTGACGCAGTGGCTACTTTTAAAGCAGGCGTAGGGAATAAGGCAACGCAAGTGCATCTGACGGGAAGGAGATTCCAATCTCTAGATGAAGTACAAGAAGAAGCTAGTTATTTCGAGAAGGATGCAACCAGGCTCCAGAGTAGAGAACCAGAAGTCTGGGGAAGTGGGCGAAAACTGAATTCCGAAACAATGCGAGATAGCTGGGGGACTAATCGTTTCAACAATAATACCAGTAGACCATTCAGAGAAGCCGTACAGAAGGGCCCATCTCCAGCAGCAGCAGGAATATATCGTGGATCACAGGCTAGGGCAACGCCGCCTAGGCCCATCCAGTGCTTCCAGTGTGGGCAAAGAGGGCATATTGCTGGGGAATGCCAATCAAGAAAACAGCCACCATACTGCGTAAAATGCCGAAACTATGGTCACGATACTGCTAGTTGCCGAAGACAAAGCATAAGGTTCGCGGATACTTCAATTGGTTCTCCAGGACAGCTGCAAACAGACCCAGAAATCCTTTATTGCCAATTTTATAGAACCTGCGATCATTATACCGCAAACTGCTTGAAGAAATATCTAGCGGAACAAGAAGCTCTAAAGAAGGGAAACGGGGAGCGGCAGCTGGGGGAATTATCCGCAGCTGCCTTCAATTAACGGAATTTAAGACCATGAAGACCTCACAGAAAGAAGCCAGTGTCATAGAGTTAAGTTTGTTAAATAATTGCATTATCTCAGTAGAATCAGATATAGGTATAACGGGTAAATTAACATTATTAATAGATACAGGTGCAACATGTAATATAATTAAGGTAAATCGTATTAAAGGAAACACGCCTATACAAACTCTCAAGAAAATATTGATTGGAGGGTTGTTTGCGGCACAAGAAAGCTCAATTGGAACTTGCAAAGCCACACTACGCATGGGTGGAGTAGAACAGCCATGCGAGTTTAACACCATTTATGACACTAATTCGATTCCAGCTGACGGTATTCTTGGGATCGAGTTCCTGAAGGACAAAGCAGTTATTGATTGTATAAATGGAAAACTGTCAGTGAAAGGCATGGAGAAAATAAAGGAAGAAAAACGTCTTTTTGGATGCATCACTGGAAAGGAGAAAATCGAGTTAATAGAGTTGAAGGAAAGCACGTAGGACAATCATCACCAGTTTATCCAGAAAGAAGAGTCAGTTTATTCTTCCCCAAAAGAGATTCAGCAACGAATGAAGAATCGAGTCGCAGCCTTGCGCGACATTATATCCAAAGAGGGCGTGGTATCAGATAGCCTCACAAAGTATCTTTCAGAAGAAGAATCTTACCAAGATGGTCAAATAAAAGAAAGAAAGATGACTTTTCCAAAAGAAGATGATGTACAGCCAGCTCTAACAGCTGAGGAGTGACCTTTCGTACAATTGGTCGAGTCCCTTCGCACGGGAACGAATCAAAAAGATTCTCAAGAAGCACCCATCAATAGGACTAAGCCGATGGGGAGCAGAGAACAAGAAGGTGTAGCAGGCAAAAGGGAAAAGCAGCTGGAAATTCCTCGCATGGAAGTCCAGCGCGACCTCTCTAAAGCTACAGCTTACGCAGAGGCTCAGAGCGAAAAGGTACATCTTACACAGCGAAAGGGAAAGTATTACTTAGGAAAGAGTAAAACCACTCATGGGACAAGAATTAAGTTGAACCCAATTACAGAACGGCTGTTGGAAATTCCTGTCATAGGTGAGGAAGATTTAGTGTGCATGGCGGAAGAAATTAGGCCAGGAGCCCGTTGAAGTAGTGAATTTCAGGCCGAGGCTTGAAAAATTGAGTAAGTATACTGTGCATCCACTAGGACGGGATAAGGGTAAAATTGATAATCGCCAACAACGGCTCAAGCTAATGAAGGAATCACTCGTGCTGGGCGAAGACCTTAACTTCGAAGAAAGGGAAGCAGTAACTCATATTTGCTACGAATACAGTGATATTTTTCATTTGCCAGGCGATAAATTGTCATACACCCCGACGAAGACCTTTAAGTTACCGTTAATGGCTAATACGGCCCCCATACACAAAAAGCAATATCGCATGCCAGAATCCCATCGAGAAGAGTGTCAGGAACAACTCAAAAAATTACTCGAGGACGATATCATCGAACCTAGTGACAGTCCATTTAATTTCCCCGTACTTCTAATTCCTAAGAAAGGAGTAGATGATAACGGTAAAAGAAAGTATCGGCTATGTGTAGACTTCAGAGAACTAAACAAAGGCTGCATCCCCTTTTCTTATCCCCTTCCCCGAATTGAGGACATCTTAGATCGTTTGGGTCATTACTTCACCACGTTAGATTTAGCTAACGGGTACCACCAAATATTAATCGACCCAAAAGACAGAGAAAAAACGGCGTTTAGTACCAATTTTAATCATTTCCATTATAAACGATTACCATTTGGTTTAAAAACGGCCGCCCCATTTTTTCAATCCCTACTGAACGGAATTCTAACGGGACTTCAAGGGATTAAATGCTTCGTGTATCTCGACGATGTCGTGATATTTTCTAAGAGTTTGGACGAACATAACAGCAAACTACGAGAAGTTTTTCAGCGCTTCAGAGAACACAACCTTCAGTTGCAGCCTTCAAAATGTCAGTTTTTAAGGAAAGAGGTAGTATATCTGGGCCATATTTGTTCAGAACAAGGGGTAAAGCCTGATAAACGATTAGTAGAAGTAGTGCAAAATTTCCCAAAACCAAAAACTGTTCGTCAATTTTTTAGGGCTAGCCAATTATTATCGGAAATTTGTTCCGAATTTTTCAAAAATATTGGCACCCATTAATAGTTTATTAAAAAAAAGCGTTAAGTTCACATGGGGACTCGAGTGTGACAAGGCTTTCAGTCGTGTCAAGGAAATTCTTACTACACCACCACTCTTGATATATCCGGATTTCACAAAGGAATTTACGGTAATCACTGATGCAAGTGGGGAAACTTTAGGGGCAGTTCTGGAGCAAGAGGGCAAGCCAATTAGTTACGCTAGTCGTACTTTGCACATGGCAGAAAGAAACTACTCCACTATAGAGCGTGAGATGTTGGCCATTATGTGGGCAGTACGGAACTATAGGTGTTACCTTCTGGGCAAACCTTTCAAAATAGTAACGGATCACCAACCGCTACGGGCAGTTTTCAAGGTGAAGGACACTACTTCACGTATGCTCAGATTTCACCAAAAACTATCGGAGTATGAATTTGAGATTATATATAAAACTGGAAAGGAAAATGGTAATGCCGATGCCCTAAGCAGAATTCCAAGGCACATTGAAGAACCTGAGTCATATCATAACAAGGAGTACCCATGCCTTGCAATAACTCATGCTCAAGCTAGGGAACAAAAAGAAAGGGAACAACCAAAACAAATACCGTTGCGAGATTCTGAAAACGAAGGTAACAGTATTGAAGGGACTGAGATAATCACCGAAGAAAAACTGAAGAAACCAGAACCAAAACTGGTGACCAATCCAGAAGAGATTGAGCTAATTCTAAGAGATTATCATGACTCTAGGTTTGGAGGACACTTTGGAAGGAACAAAACGTTCAACAGAGTGAAGCGCTTCTACCGTTGGAAGGGAATGAAGGCTGATATAGCTCGGTATGTTAAACGTTGTACGATTTGCCAAAAAAATTAGCACGCTAGAGCCATCAAGATGCCATTAGTAGTAACGGAAATCGCGGAAAGACCTTTTGAGAAAGTCTATGTTGACTTAGTTGGACCTTTGCCAGTCAGTCACAAGGGTAACAAGTACATCTTGTCTATGATGGATGATCTGACTAGATTTGTAGATTTCGTGGCGATACCAGACCAAGAAGCGAACACGGTAGCCCAGGCCTTATTTGAGCAAATCCTCAGCCGGTACTCGCTACCGAAACAGCTAGTAACGGATCAGGGAGGAAACTTCACTGGAGAAGTCTTGAAGGCTCTTTGTAAAATGTTGAAGATAAAGAAGCTGCAAACAACTGCCTATCATCCCCAGTCCAACGCTGTGGAGAGGCAGCATTCTACGCTAGCCAACTATCTGAGGAGTTTCGTTGATCGGGAGCCACGAAACTGGGACGAGCTGTTGAGAACCGCAGCGCATGCGTACAACAACACCGTGCATACAGACACAAAACTTACACCCATGGAAACGTTGTTTGGATTTGTAGCGGAAATCCCAAGTAGCGTACAGCGTCAGCCTGAACCGGTATACAATATGGATAAGTAACATTCGGTATTGCGGTTCAAATTGCAGAGGGCGTTTCAACTAGCTAGGGAGAACCTACTTAAAAGCAAACTAGTGGCAAAGAAGTACCATGACAATTCATCTAGGCCGGAAGTCTTACATATTGGTGATAAAGTTCTAGTTAAAGACTTAGTTAGGGCAGGGAAATTAGCATCCATTTTTAAAGGTCCATATGAAGTAATTTACGTTCACAGTCCTGAGAATGTAACTATACTTCAAGGGAAAAAGCTCAAGCGGATTCATACGAATCGTTTGAGATGGTATCATATAAGGACGATAAGCTAAGTGGAATAAAGCACGAGAGAATAGTTTATAAATTTGAATATTTTATTTTATTTAGTCTTTTTCTTAGTTTTTTGTTTTTCTTGCAGAACAAGGTTCATTAAAGCATTTAGGCTGAGAGGAAAGGAAAAAGAAGATTAGGCAGATGCGAAAAGATTGCCAATGGAGGGAAGTAAGTAAGTATATGTAAAAAAAAAGGGAGAAGAATGATTGAAGACTTTTTTTAAAGAAAAAAAAAACGAAATAGAAAAGAAAAAATAGAGATTTAAAAGAGAAGAAAGTAGAGTATACAAAGATTAATTGAATGAAAAAGAAGAAATAGAGAATTTAAAGGAAATAATAATTAAAAAAAAAAGAGAAAGAAAAGAGGAATAGTAAACAAGATATAAAGATTTAAAAAAAGGGATAAGAGATTTTGAAAGGAATAATGGAAAATAAATAAGAAGAGCTGTTGAAAGAAATCATAAATAAGAGGTTAATAATAAAAAGATTAAAAAAAAGGGTTTAGAAATTTAAAGGAAAGATAAGTTTTTATACAAGTTGTGTAAAGAGAAGAGAGAATTGCTAAAGGAAGAAAGTGTAAGAGAAATAAAGATTGTAAAAAAAAAATAAAAAAAAAAAATTTATTAGAATAAATTAGGAGTTTATATTAAAGAAAAACAAACTTCATTTAGTCTAAGATTACTAGGATTGCGCTAAATTTATATAGTTATAAAAGAAGGTTTAGCTTGGCGATGAAGTCGGTAGTAATTTTAATCTTCGCTTTGATAGCTGGGATACAAGCAGAGCAGGCAGGTTATAGCATCGAGCCGATACCACAGTCGGGAGTGTTGTTCGAGCGTCTCGGGGTAGTTAATTTCTACACGAAACATTGGACTATTCTGTCTAAGTTCCAAATACCAGATCTCACTGAAGACTTAAAATTCAGCAACTGCAGCGGTTTGATAAGCGGATTATGTGCAGACGTAACCGATACTGGAGGCGTTGCAAGGTGTAAGGCAGCAGTCAAAGTGATAGGAGGCTGGGTGGAAAAAATTAAGCGTCAAGATGAGGAACTCTCGCATCATACCCAAAATGAGGCGCCCCGAAGAAACAAGCGTTCAATTTTTGATGGAGTGGGATCTCTGGCCAAGACACTGTTCGGAACCATGGACCATGCCGACTCGGAAGAAATACATGCAGCTATAGATGACCTTAATGAGAAGGAGAGCCGAACATTAAATCTACTGAAGGACCAAATTACAGTCGTCAAATCTACGTTCGATTTGTTTAATGCTTCAAGGCTACAGGCAGCAGAAGAGAGAGAAGAACTACAAAATAAACTTTCAACCATCGTTAAAGAGCAGCAGGGTCAATATCGGGAATTATCGTCATTGAAACTAAGAACAGAATTGAGTGAGGTAATTACGCTAATGAGCCTTCACTTAAGAGAAATCAGCGAAATGCAAGAAACAATGATGAGCATATTAATCTCCCTAAGCGTAGGAAAGCTACACCCGCTGATAATTCAAGCACGAGAGATGACCGAGATAATGAAGAATGCCACTAGTAAACTGGATTTAGATGAAAAATTCCAGAATTTCCAATTGCTGGTACAAATTGCAAAGGTACAAGCACTCCAGCTAGGCCAAGAAATCCTAGTCAGGGTAGATATCCCACAGCCCCAACGAGTTGCATTTGACTTACATAAGGTATACACGATCCCGATAGCTATAGATGAATTTGGGTATCATGTATATGATCTGGACGCTGAATTTGTAGCAGCCAACATTTATGAACGACAGTATGTCTTGCTGAGTTACCAACAGTACCAGAAGTGCCAGAGGTTGTTAACCGTATCGGACTACCCGCAAATCTTATGCCCACAATTAGCCCCAACTATCACTGCTATTGGAGAAAACTGTGTGCTGAACCTTTTCCGGAGCTTCAACGTAAATGCGAAGGCCTGTATGGAAAGAGTTACAGCAAAGTGGAGCAGCTTAGTGAGAATGGTAACGAGAAACCACTGGTTGTTTGTGATGTCTGAGAAGACCAAGCTGGAAGTAAACTGCCAACATTCACCAACTTCCATCGGTGAGCTGAAGCACACAGGGGTATTATTCATCGAAGAACATTGTCACCTGCAAATCGGTGACCTACGAATAAAGCTGAAGATGCCGCACAGCGAAATATATCTCTATGGCAGCCCAGACGAATGGAGTTACCAGCCTGGAACAGCATCGCAACACAGACAAACAGGCAGAGAGGGGAGGTAGTAGAAGGCAAAAAGGACGAAATAAGATTGCTGGCTAGTGACAACTGTAATCAAGCATGGAGAGAGCAGGATGCCGCTATAAAGAGGGTTGAAGACAAGATTAGCACGGAGGAGGCAAGTAGACGCACCATTCCACATCCAGTACATTAAGCAGCGACAACTACTACCGCATGTTTAGCCGTCATCAGCTTAGTAATCTTGATAGGAGTATTATGCCATTTGAAGCGCTGGAAGAGGAACTACACCCAAGCCGGCACCAACAGAGTGATTCAACCTATAGTTCATAAGTCAGAGCAGCAACCCAAGGCCCAAAATGCAAACATAACCATTGAGACAATTTTGCCCACGACAGCGAACTTGCCAACCACCAATCTGCCAACTATTCTGGGGAAACAACTTGTGCAGCTAGAGTAGCCGCCATAGGTTTAGTTAAGTATATATATATATTTTTTGCACTTGTATCACGAAGAAGTAATTTAAGGGCAACCTATAGTTAGAGATTAACGTATAAATTTATATAGAAATAAAAATATGTATATATGGTTATTAATATTAAATCATGTTCAATGGAAAGGAATGGATTAATTATTATAAGATTCAAATGTTGGAAATTATTAGTATAATAAGGTATTTAAGAAGTGGAGGAAGTTTCCAAGAAAGGACATGTGATTTTACTTCACAAAAGTAAATAGAAATGATATAAAAAGATGTAAAAATGAAAGAAAGGAATTAAATGTGAAAATGAAATATTGAATTTAAAGAAGTTAAATGTAAAAGAAAATAAAAAGAGAAATGATGTAAAAAATAAGACAATTTAGATAGTATATAATGAAAAATGTAAACAATCTGAACCGAACGAGGATAAAAACATTTTCAGTTTTTAATTAAGATTGTTGCACTCTCCAGATCTAGTTCCCGACGGAAACAAGTTTTTCCAAGGGGGGAGGGATGTTATGGCCCATATACGGAAGATTCTTCCAGCAGCCAAGGGCGCCTTTTAGTGAAATAATTAGCAATTGCTAAACAGTAACGTCGCATTGTACTGTTCTGCAACTGTCGGTTATTTTGCTGATTAGCTCAACAGCTGGCTGCGATGAGCGCTTAGTGGAGCAATCGACGATTACAATAATAATTAACCTAGCATGGTAATTATTATGTAAAGCGATTGTTTACTACTGAGCGACTCAGGTGCTGCAACCGGTAGAACAAACGGAAAGGTTGTTGTCGTTTGTTTACATCCGCGTTGTTAAGTAAAGTCTACTTCCGAGTATTGGTGCATAATAGACCAATGACTGGACTGGCGAGTGCCTGTAGTGTTCTTAGCCCGTTAATGGTTCAGTCATCGTGATATTAAATTACAGTTCGGTTCGGATTGCTTTTTGCTTTTGAATTGTTAAGTTAGGTCAAGTTTTTAGTAAATAAAGATTGATAACGTCCAAGAAATCAGAGCGTTGTTTTACTTCGAAGAAAGTTTTATCGCGGTCTTAATAGGGTTTATTGATTGATTGCTTATGGGACACGACACCCCGTCAATGGTGGGTGATATACCTGTTGGCACCCATTCCTGTATAAGGCTGTCAGCATGTCACTACTTCGACGACGCCTTGGAGACATACCCTTGAACAATCGCCAGTCGGAGATCAGGGTGAGATGTTGCGCCGGGAAAGCTTAGCGATCAGTTCTTTAGGTTGCTGATCGCAAGGCTTCCTCAGCATCGCGGTGGGGGGGGGGGGGGCGGAGAGACATCGACCGGTTGGATTTTTTAGGTTACCAGCTTGTCGATGTGGCTTCGGCTCCCCACACGGAGAGGGATGTCGAGGTCTGATCAAAGACTGGCGAGACTTCAGGGATGTGTCCTCGATGCGTCATCGGTCAAGTAGAGTCCGAGTGATGAGAAATACGCATTGGGTCGTGGGGCGAGACACACATTGAGCGCCCGCAGCGATGAGGCCTATGTTTAAGACCGGCTAGCTCAGTCGACCATTTTTCAGCGTTGTCTGAACCATGGGTGGCGCAGACCACTCTGCCCTGTTATGGTCGTAGCGTATTGCATATAGCTACACGTACTGAAGCTTGTAGGCGGCTGCGTCGAGCATAAAAAAATGAACGCACCCCGACCGAGAGAGATGCATTTCCACAACCTCAGTATGACATGTTGGTGGAAGGAAAGAAAGAAGAAGACAACCGACTCATTTTGGCAAACCTTTCACAGTGAACACGTCAACAAAAAAAAATTATTCGAAAATTGTCCAAAGCCATCGGCAAGGAATTCCATCCATACCAAGAAATCCGCCACCTGCATGGGAGTGCGAAGTTTAGATAACCCCACTAATTGCAAGTTAATTTCCGCATGGAGCACCCTTCCCGACTGGTCTGAAGTTGATCAACTTATCATACTTTGGGAGAACGAAACAGCGTTCGCGGAAGATAGTAGTTCAGGGAACGGCAAGGAATATTATCCCTCATCGAAAGCTGCATTAAAAACTTTATTCATCAATGGTTTGTGGGCGTTCGGGTGCTCTCCGTTACCCGGAAAAAAGTGAATAATTCTTAGCGAGGACATTCGAACGAAGCGTAAAATTAGATTAGATTACAAATCTGAAGTTTTTCAACATCTCAATGGCGCTGAAGCTGATGTTAAATTGGATGCTAATACACAGACTGGAGAAGGAACTTGATATAAAGTGAATTTTATGACATATCCCAGTATCATTCACGGAAATTGCCCAAGTAATGTCAACGTAAGTTCATTTGCAAACTACCTTGCTGGGACTTTTACTGCAGGCGAGTGCAAAATTTATGAAGAACATAAAATTAGTTTAAATTATTTTAGAAGAACTAAATTTACCGATTGTCACACTTGCAATTTTCATAGAGAGAGTAGTTCCTTTCTTTAAAGAGTTTTTTGAGAAAACTTTATCAAAGTTGTGGCCTTTTCAATGAGCGTACGCAATCGTTCTCGTATATTTTACTTGCCACGAGATTACGCAATTGTGAGATATTTACAGCAGTTGACTTTATGTGATGTGACTGTGAGAAGATATTCAATTTATATTTGTTGTTCTCACACTCTACCGCAAGATTTTCGTGCAGTGATTTTGCAAGACAGATAATTGCATTATGAAGTGTATATAATTATACCTGTGTAGGGCACTCAAAATAAAATTAGGGCAAGTGGCAAACATGTCATGTAGTAGCCGTTGAATTATTCTCGAATGGAAAAACATTGGATTTTCTCTTAAAACGACTATGTTTACTTGGATCCCCTCCAATGACGGGACACTGGACAACTGAAGGATTCTCCTCTTCTTCTGACACATATTTTCTAATTTATATTTAGAAATTTCAATCCAGTGAAAGCAAATAGGAAACACACCATAACCTCAATTCATTAACAACTTTGTCCCAAAGATAGAAAATGTGTTTCTGGGAAATTATTTCCATGAAAGACTACACCAAGTGTTGATAATGAGAGAAAACGTAATTAAATTTAGATATAAAATATATAGATCTAAGCTAAAGTGAGTGACTGTAGTAGCAAAATGGACAAAGCAGGATCAGATTCGGATTACTCTTATTCTTCAGAGAGTGTTTCTTAGACAAGTTCAGGATCAATTGCAAACAAAAATATATTTTTATATAAATTTTTTATAGAAAGCGACATTGGCTTTTAGTTCAGTATATCAACATCCTGCTTTGTACTATTTCGAACTCTGTTTAAAGAAAAAAAAAGGGGGTTAATTTCGTCAAGATATATATATACTTTAGATACGAGTGCCGCGGGGCAGTTTCATTTTAAATTAACCGTATTATTTTGTTGTGATGGGACCTACTAAGCACAAGCCTAGGCTGAATTTCAGTTTAATTCTCTAACTAGGTTGCGGATGTTGAAGCTTCATCAGGCCGTGGAGTTTTCACCGTGAGTATTATTGAGATTTATATTTCTTTTGGTATACGCATGCTTCGGTTTCAATAATTACTTGCTCGTAGGATGTTTTTTTTCATTGACATTCTTTTTCTGTAACTATATATATATTTTCGATTTAATAATAGCATTTACGTAACTATACATCTAATCTAATGGAGTCTTTGTCCGTGTATACTTTGGATAATAATTTTTCTTACGGACTCTATATACATATAGATATAATGTACATGTATAGTATTACCTTTAATGATGTACATACTTACCCGTATCTAGTAATAAGGGCCTTACGTAGGATTTTCTTTTATTTACATTCTTTTTTTATAACTATATATATATTTTCGATTTAATAGCATATTTACGTAACTATACAGCTAATTTAATAAAATCTTTGTCCGTGTATATTTTGGGAAACATTTTTTTAGCTGACTATATATATCTATATACATACTTAATGCTATACGCTTATCTAGTTTTATAATTCAATGGTATTCTTACGTATATGACTTTTTATTGTACTCACTTTGAATTAATGAGATTTTTTTGGTATTCGTATGTATATACCTTTTTCTGTACTTACCTAATGCTATACGGCTAAATATTTTTATAATTTAATGGAGACCTATGTATGTACTTACCTTGAATTGAGGATATTTTTGCTTGATAATTATAACGTAAAAATGAAATGTTGAACGTTTTAATTCTTCCTTTACTATCCTGGAGCCCTCTCACATAAGATGAAGGTCGTCTAGGCTCGCCTAGTCTCTCTCTCTTTTTCAGGTCAATTAGGGACTCTGAAGAATTATGCCCCTCAGAGTCAGATGGGAGGCTGGGGCAGGCAAAGAAGGCAGAACATCTGCGCCTTCAAAGGTATACAGGTAAGTGACGTAAGGGTCCCTTCAGGACCGGATGTGTGCCGGCTTTTGTTGGATAGGCACGACGAATTTTTTTGATTATGGCTGCCGGCAGCGGCAGGTTTTTGTGGAACCTCCTTACACTCTCCGCCAATAGCTGAGGCGAACTAGCGTGCCGCCCTGCAGTCAACGCTGTCCGTCGAGTGATCTGTCAGCTCATGCTGGCAGTCGGGACTTTACGTTCCAAGCGAATCACTCTTCATACTTCCATAACAGCTATACTTTGTGTCACTTTCTTGTCTCATTAGGTACGTTTAGACCGCAGAATCTGTTTGATGTAGAATTCGATTGATACCGCATTCAATTTGTGTTTATACCATAAATGATATTGCGAAGCGGGGTAATGCAGCACACGCTGTCAAGTAATAACTTGAGGTTAGCAGTAAAACTATTCTCTTTAAAGATGGATGCTTAGTAGAATACTGTTAAGAAAGTATTTTCATCTCCAGCAAGCACGAAGAAGGAGATTAGAAGGTTTTAAAAATATGCAAAGGTAAAGTGGTTCTTTTATGCTCGTGAGTATTTCTGCCCACTTATACATAACCAGGATTTCAAACATTTGCAGATTGTTTTTTATGAAAATGAATACTTTAAGCAGGGAATTAATGAAAAATATATTTCAAATGTCCGCACAATTTGCAGAAATTATAAGATTTTACCCACAAGTGGAACTATCTTGTCAGAAGAAAATACGGTCAGAAGAAGTATGGCGCAACATGTTGGATAATTACGATGAATGTCAGTGGAGAGAGTCGTTTAGAATGTCTAAAAAATCATTCAAAAAGTTAGTTGATATGCTTCGAACAAGTTTAGAACCTAAGGCCAATAATATTTCCAACTTTGTACCAATGCCAGCGGAGAAAAAAGTAGCAGTCACGTTATACAAGCTAGGCTCCAACGTTGAGTACAGAGTTGTTGGAGAAGTTTTTGGTATTCACAAGTCAACTGTTCACCAATTTTTTTATGAAACAATTAAAGCGATCAATAAATATTTACTTCCGTCAGTAATCGTAATGCCTAATTCAGAAAAGGCAAAAGAAATCGCAATTCTTTTATGAAACAATTAAAGCGATCAATAAATATTTACTTCCGTCAGTAATGGTAATGCCTAATTCAGAAAAGGCAAAAGAAATCGCAGATACTTTCGAACAGTTGTGCAGGTTACCCCAAATTATTGGCTCTGATTTCACCAACAGGAATGGTTGGACATCTATTATTCTACAGGCAGTTGTGGACCATCGTGGCATTAACTTATGTATATAATTTTTTAGGTTCCAACATATATCTTGTAAATACCCTGGTAGTGCGCATGACGCATGTGCATTTAAAGGCTCTTCGTTATTCCAAATGAAAGATTTATTGCCAAAGGTACGGGACATAAAAGCATAATATACAAAGAAATCGATTACATAAGATTTCAAATGCCAATTAATAAATGGTACCCGACCGAAATAACTCCTGTATAAAACGCTTTCTTTCTTTCCAAAAGAAACTAGAAATAGAAAATTTCAATCCCAACTTAAATTTTATACACACCTAGAAATTATTTCGATCGGACACTATATTGGCAAATGGAGATTAACACATCATATATAATCTTATATGTACTTATTCATCTTATTAAGTTAAAATCATTTCTATGTTTTTAGGGCAGCAAGCGGATTGACGGCAAAGAAATACCTTTCTACATTATTGGTGATGCAGCGTATATTTTACTACCGTGGCTATTAAAAAATTATCCAGGGGGTGGATTAATTCCTGAAAAAGAATTATTTAACAGAGTGATGAATTTAGCAAGAATTAAAGTTGAACAAGCATTTGGTATCTTAAAGGGCAGATTTAGGATTTTATTAAAACGCGCTGACATAAATCATTATTTCATGCCAAAAGTTGTTGCCGCCTGTTGCGCTTTGCACAATTTTATAAAAATGGAGAACGATCCCTTTAACCGAAACTGGCTAGAAGAGATTGAAATCTCTAACATAAACTTTCCACAACCTTCAACACAAGCTATTGTAAATAACGATGATGATGGGACTTCTATAAGAGATCATTTATCTAAATATTTGTTTAACAAACATAATATTTAATATATAAGCAATATTTATTCATAAATGAACTAAATAAAGTATTTCACTATTAATCACAGTCCTCTTGTCATTGATTAAACAAAATAAAACAGACTTCTCGTATAGTTTAATTCAAATTTCGGGTTTTCTTTTTGTAGATGTAGACATAGATTTGATTTATTGCTCATTCGTTAACATATAAAATCCTGAAGATGTAACGAAGAGCTTGTCAGCCGACAGATCTACCTACATTCACTTGTACCTGAATGTATATACATACTGCATCCGACACCTCTTTGTTACAAAATCATCGCGGGATTAGCGTGGGTGGCTGCACAGCAAATATGCCGCTAGCGATCAGTGGGCTTGGGGTGGTTCTTGCCACCCACATCCTTTGATGCTTGTTAAGCTGTGCGCAAATACGAAGATTGACCAGACAGACGGACGGACAGTAAATAAAAAGGAAGTGATAAGTGTGACTGCAGACGGACAGATAGACAAAAAAAAGAAAAAAGATCTATATCCTTCTGGTAGTACCTGAAAGGCTGGAAAGAAGAAAATTTATGTACTTAAATGCTGAAAGAAAAGAACAACAGAAGACCTCAGCATCGTCGAACAAGTGATTAACACCCGGAGACAGGTAAACGCAGAGATTGAGAGAGAGAAAGAGCGTGGACTCCCGGAGACAATGGAGTCCGGACTGGACGTAGACGGGCCCATCGCCCCCCATCCACCCTGGCTAAGACGTCGCAGTACCAAAAGAATCTTAGCCCCATTTAATTCAAGTGTGTGTCTGTCCGAGAGGCTTCACCCGATGCCCACACCGCCTCCAATTACATCTTACACCACCATGATGCTGGCTGTTTTATCTAGGAGTTGAAACTTGATGCCTGGAAGCTCTGTCCTGGATGATTTCATCCGATGCAAGGAATAATTTGGCAGCGCAAAAAAAAAAAACAAAAAAAAAGAAACTGCTAAAGTGAGCCAGAAGTAACGGAGAAAAGAAAAAAAAATATAAATGAGAACACGAGTCCGCGTAGGCTTCACTACTTCGCTTTATTAAAAAAAAATCAATTTTGTGCCCGTACTCAAGGCTTTACCACTTAGTTGACATCGACCAGGTCAATTGATTCTAACTCGCTAGTTCACAAAACTTAACCTATTAGCAAAACAACTGTCTGTGATTTACCTGCATAAATGCTCCAGCCCTATTCTGCGAACTTACATCTACCCCAGAAACATACATATATGAAGGGCTAGGTGCCCCAGACTATGCGTAAAACACATTTATGTATATATATGTATATATGAGACAAAAAAAAAAACAATGTAAATTGAAAAGAAAAGAAAGAAAGAAAATAAACCCCGGACTAGAAGAAGTTTACCTTACATTATTACTCCTGACCTACACCAATTCGTGGTGTTACATACGTAAATTATACTTGCCAAAAAAAAAGGCCTAAAACAAATACCTGAAAATAAATAAATCAAATTTAAAAAATATTAAAATATTTCATCCATAAAATTTTCACATAAGCTAACCATGCCTAAAACATGGTTAGCTTATCTATTTAATCAGTGAAGAAAATTGCGTCAGCAATTTTCTTCACATTCCATAGAGTTGAAACAAAATTATTCCCATGGCAAATTTTGCCTTCAGCAAAATTTGCCAGTAGAAATATTTAATTTGAAAAATAAAAATAAAAATAAAAGACAAATCGTACCTTCAGTACGATTTGTCGTGAAAATTGCAATATGTATGTACGAACGTACATACATATCACAAAAAAGCTTTCGCGATAAGAAGAGCGCGCCGCGAAAATACATTGTATGTATACGCGTGCGGCAATTCTAATCAACGTGACGGTGGCTGATGTTTATAAAAGCATCAAATTTCAAGCATCCGTCCAACGAAAAATATTCTGGACTTGTTTAATCAAGTCCAGAATAAATGAAAATTTTCTCAGGGTGAAAATGCAACTATGCATTTTTTACCCTGAACGAAGGCTCTTCATCGCGACAAAAGTGATCAAGAGCCGAGTTGCGATTTAAAATTTGTCCACGGCGGTCTTGAAAAGAAAAATTCTGATCTAATCTGGAAAACGGTAAAGTTACGGCGCTCTTGATTCGAACATAAAATATAAAGAATAAGTAGGAAAAAGTTTTTGGTATATGTTATATATGTGGATCGGTCGGTTCGGTGCTTGGTTAATTCGGAGTAAAAAAAGAAATAGTGTAAACAACAGAAAAGGAGAGTTTAGAAAGTAGTTGTCTTTAAAAGAAAAGAAAAGGAATTGTGGAAACTAATAGTAATAAATGCAAAAATTGAATATGTAAAAGTAAAATTGTAATAAAAAAAGGTTAAAGTTTGAATAAAAGACGGTGGATATATTTCTGCCGTACCAGTGGAAAAAAAGTGAGAATCGTCTTTTTAAAAAACAAACAAAGGATTACGCAGGTAGGAGAAGAAACAAAAAAAATATAACAAAATTGGCGCAGCCGGTAGGATAGAGGAAGCCTACTTTAAACCAAAAAAAGTATACGGTTACGGTGCGATAGGCTAAAAATCAAAAGAAGTGTTTACAATAAAAAGAAGTTTTAGTATAAAGAAAATTGTTATAAAACAAAAAGAAGTGGTTACAATCAAAAGAAGTTTTAGTATAAAGTAAATTGTTATAAAACAAAGGGAAGTTTGTTTGTAATTTTACAATAAAAAGAAAAAAAACAACGGAACAGTGTTTTGAAGTGTGAACAAGAGGCAATATACGAAAATCCGCCCCGGTACGTAAATATTTACATATATACATAACAAAATTGGCGCAGCCTGTAGGATAGAGGAAGCCGACTTTACACAAACAAAGTATAAGCGCTCGAAAACCCTCTATTCTGCGAATCAAAAAGGAGTAGAAGACGGGATCGAATATTGGGCAAGACACCCTACCCTTCGCCTGAAGTTGAGTCTGGCTTCAGGAGTATTTCGATCTAGTCGGCTCCCAACGCTCGGGGTCGGACAGCTTTAACTGCCTCTGTTTGAAAAACACGCAGCCACCCCCTCATCAAAGCACAAAGTGCCAACGTGGGACAATAGCGGGCTTCATCCCAGCCCAGGAACATAAGACGTCCATAGCCGAAAATTCCAACGCTAAACTTGAAGGAAGAACCCTCAACCGACAATCTGCGATCCGGAGCTGAAAGGGACTTCGAAGTAGGCAACGCGCCCCCCTTTCAGCTTTTATCCAGGGGAATTTAAGAAGGCCACGGGCCCCCCCGGCAGCAAAAGAACTTCAACCGAAAAAACCAGTGATCCTGAATTGAGAGGGACCTCGAAGAAGGCAATAAGCCCCCCTCTCAATTTCAACCAAGGGAATTAAGACGGCAGAAGCCCCCCTAGCTGCAAATTTTACATACGGTGGTCCATGAGCGAGGGAAGCTCCCACCAGGAGACGCCGCCGGAAATCTCACCAATTCCACCAACTCCACAACAATCTTCCGCGCCGGGCGACGCACAGGAAGATCCGTCCCGGTACGAAGGAGGCAACGAGGGAGAAACATCTGCAATAGAGGGTGCTAATCAAACACCCCCAACAAATTCAACAGCACCAGGAGTAACACTCAGGAGTGGGACAATCCTTACAGGTCCCCCACAAGTAAGACCTTCTAATTTAAATTTAGAAAATTATTTAAAATATCTAGAGGGGAAAGTGCGAGAGTCCTCCGAACTTTCTGTTATATAGTGCGATTCTATCGATAAACAGCTCAAAAAGACCCGTGAACGGCGTCTTGAGCAAATCGCGCAATTCAAAGAAAGTACGGAAAAATTTAAAGAAAGCTTAAAGCAGTTTGGGGAACTCTCGCACTCTCTCGAAACAGAAATTACAAATAATAGTGTAGAATTAAGAGAAGGTGCCATTGAAGACAGTGTCAGTGATTCCACCGTGAGTGAAATCCTATTGAATTGGCTGGGCGACTCCCTTTTGGAAACCAGAATAGAAGAAACTAGCTCCCCAAAAGTGTCAAACTTTAGCTTCAGAATCCCCAATATAAACATGGCAGATTGCGGGAAAATCGCCAAGCTAACTTCCCAGCTCGTTCCCCTATTCTCGGGAGAGCAGCACCCAAAATTGAGCCTTGAGCTCCAAACTTTCCTAGGATGCTGCAGGCAGGTAATCCAGTGCATTTCGGTGGAGGAACTATCAGCATTTTTGCAAATCTTCCCCACCAGACTTCGAGGCGAAGCCTACCAGCTTTTTGCCTCAAATATGCCTACTACTTTCAAAGAGGTAGAAGAACGGCTAAATCGTACCTACCTGCCTAGGGAAACTTACCAGGAACTGGTAAATAAATTAATCACCACAAGGCAGTATCCTTTGGAAAACCTCACAGCCTTCACGGCACGAGTAAAACAAATGCTGGCACTCTGTAATGAAGCAGCAGAGTCCAAATATGGCGCTACAGCAGCCCCCGCTGTGAAAACACAGCTAGAAGACTTCGCGAAAAACGCACTAAAAACAGGAGTCAATAACCCGTATATGTGCCAATACCTTCTGACCATGACAGACGGCACGGTGGATGACCTCGTACAAAGAGCGCTTGACATGGAGCGTCTCCAGCAAAGTGCTCTATTCCTGCAACCTCCAGGACCATTCCAAACAAATATGATGCAGAATACATTGCCAAATTCTGCCAGTACCATTGTACCAAATAACGCACCATTAACTCAAAGTAGTACCCTAGTAAATCAAAGCGTATATAACCCTGGCATCATATCCTACTCACAGGATCCCCGGCAAAACAGTATGCCCATTAACCCAAGAAGTCACATACCAACGTCACAGTTCACACAGGCCGGCACAGCATACATCAAAGAGGAGCCAAGATCTCCTAATAAAAATTATAATGTACCAAATAAAAATAATTATTTAAATAAAATTACTTGTAGTTTTTGTAATTTAAGAGGCCACACATATGCTGATTGCCTCAAAAGGAAAAATACGCCTTATTGTGTGAACTGTAAAATATATAACCATGACGTGCGTGACTGCAGAAAAAACAATAATAGTTTCCAGAGACCACACAACAATAGTAGACCACCAAACCAACGTCCTAGAGAGCCGCCCACCCGAATAACAACTCCAGAGTATATAACGTAAGAAAAAAATGTTAATTTTGTGGTCGTTCTTGACATGCAGTAAATAACTGCCAACAAAAACGTAAATGGGAGGCCCGGAGTCAGGGAAACGACGTACAGTCAACCCAAAACTCCCCGGCTCGACTATAAATCTCCCGTCTAATAAAATAGGGTCCCCTCAGCAGCCCGATTCGAGTGTCGCTACAGTAAAATTTCCCTTAGACATTGGCCTGAATGGCCAAACTAAACTACTAGTAGACACAGGCGCTGAGGTTAGTATAATAAAGAAAAGGTCATTAAAAGATCTCAAAGAAATTAACCACAATGAGGCATGTACACTTCAGACCCCATTTGGTACCGGAAAGACGCTGGGAAATTGCCAGGGAAACTTCGTTTTCAAAAACAAAATTCCCTGCAAGTTTCAAGTCGTAAAGAACTTGCCGGGCCTTTCCGATAATGGACTTCTAGGAAATGATTTCCTAGGAAAAAACTGTAACGTTGAGGGTCCTAATAAGGCACTAAGGTTTCCTCGCACGGAAACTAATCCAGACGAATTTGCTTTGCCATTAGAGTTTGAAACGGACAAGCCGCATTCTGAAAAAGCAGTCGAAGTAAGAACACTCTCAGAAGAGGTAGAGTCTAAACAGGCTGAACTATCCACCTGCAGTGTCTTCAAGGCTTCTCAAACGAGAAAAGCTGGCTGCCAAGCTCCAAAAGAGCCCAAGGAATGTGAAAAAGGCTGTCTGGGCGAACAAGAGACCGCTGAAATCAGGCGGCAATTGGTTACCTTTAAGGAACCAATCTGCATACCTGCGCGCTCTCAAATTGTTGCCCCAGTCCCGTTACAAACTCAAGAAGAAATGCTCTGTTTATCACAAGAGATAAGCGATGGAGTCTTCTTGGCAAACAGTTTGCTGTCATCTGGAAGAGAATTAGTGCTGGTCAGTATTCTCAACAATAACAGTCATCAAGTAGTCATACATAGCTTAAGGTTACAGCTATTTCCAATAAACGACTACACACTAGTCCCATTGACACACAAAAAAGACCACAACCAAACGCACATTCCCATACCAAACAAAGCGGCAATATCCAACAACACAAGAGACGGAACTGAGTGTCCAAGGCCTGCCAAAAAGGTGCATATAACTCTTCCGTCCAAAATCCCGAGGCATAAATCACTCTTAAACAAACAACGGCCATATAAGAACGGTAGCGAGTCGCTAAAGCCTATATTAAAGGTGCATATTACTCCACCGTCACACAACACACAAAATTCTACATGGTCAAAAAGCAGTAGCATTGAACCGCATGAGTATCCCACACAACCTAAGGCAAAGACCACACAGGTGTATCAAACTCAGCCGTCTGCAAAGCAAGAAGCAAGTACCCTGTTACATGCTAAATACTACAAAATACAGCCTCAAAAGGAATCGCAAAAGCCTCATCTATTTACAGGTCAAAAACCTAAAAGGAAGAATAAGTCAAACCAAGGTTCAGCCGACAAAACGGCAATTTTACAACATGTACGATATCTATACCCGGATAATGAGACTCCGGACGACCCAAAACAATACCCGCATATTTCTAGGCTAGGGCAAGAACTCAGCCTAGACCCTAATTTAACCGCGGAAGAAAAAATTTCGATATCAGAACTCTGCGAAGAGTATAACGATATCTTCTTCCTCAATGGTGACATATCCACCTATAGAAATGCGATAACGCATAATATTCCATTGGTGCAAGATCAAGCACCAATCAATCAAAAAATGTACCGCTTACCTGAAACACAGCGGAAAGTCATTAACGAGCAGCTAAAAGAAATGCTAGACAGCGGGATAGTCCAGTCTAGTAAAAGCCCTTGGAATTCACCTCTACTAGTTGTCCCCAAGAAAGCGGGACCTGACGGTGAAAAAAGGTGGCGCGTCGTTGTCGATTTTCGTAAATTAAACGAAAAGACAATTGGAGATGCATTCCCGCTACCCCGAATCGAGGATATTCTCGACCAACTAGGTCACGCAAGGTATTTCACCACACTCGATTTGGCCAACGGCTATCACCAAGTACTTGTCGACAAAAAAGATCGACATAAAACTGCTTTCAGCACAAGTTATGTTCACTACGAGTTCAAGCGTATGCCATTCGGGCTCAAGGGAGCCCCTGCCACATTTCAACGCCTAATGAATTTCGTACTAACAGGCCTACAAGGCCTCGAATGTTTTGTCTACCTAGATGACATCGTCATCTATGGTAAAAATTTAAACGACCACAACGAAAAGTTGAGAAAAGTCTTCGACAAGTTGAGAGAAAACAACTTGAAACTGCAGCCAGAAAAGTGCCAGTTTCTAAGAGGAGAAGTTGTTTACCTAGGACATAAATATTCTAGCGAAGGAGCCCTACCAGACCCAAGTAAGACGGCCTGCGTCCAAACATTTCCTGTTCCAAGAACAGTAAGGCAAGTTCAGTCATTTTTAGGACTTGCCAATTACTACAGGAAATTCATTCCAGACTTCTCCAAAATTGTACGTCCAATCACAAATTTACTCCGAAAGGATGTAAAATTCACTTGGACAGAGAAATGCCAAGAAGCATATCAAAACATAAAAAATGCTTTAATTTCTCCCCCACTTTTAATTTACCCCGATTTTTCGAAATCTTTTAATCTCACTACAGACGCAAGTAACGAGGATCTAGGAGCAGTTCTTTCTCAAGGAGAAGTCGGAAAGGACCAGCCCATTGCCTATGCAAGCCGCACATTAAACAAAGCCGAAAGAAATTACTCTACTATAGAGAAAGAGTTATTGGCTATTGTCTGGGCTACCAAGAATTTCAGGTGCTATCTTCAAGGCCGGAAATTCACGGTCTATACTGACCATAAACCTCTCAAAGGCGTCTTCAATGTGAAAGACCCTACTTCCCGTTTGGTGAGATTTCACCACAAATTATCCGAATTCGATTACAACATCGAATATAAACCAGGGAAGTACAACACTAATGCCGATACACTAAGTCGCATCCCTCAAGCATTAAAAGAAGACAGTTTAGGCAATACCTTAACGGTAGAAGCCCTAGTCCACCACACGATGGACTCAGATGTGGAGGAAGACGATTCCACAAATAATAAAAAGAAAAAGAAATCCGCTCACTGTTTCGTCGTGACTCGAGCTCAGAAGCAAAAGGCTCAAGAGACATTAAATAGCTCCAGTGTGGAGACAGAAGAGCACACGAAAGCGGACCAAAACGAAATTCAACACACGGAGGCGGAAACACTCAACCCAGCATCGCTTGATCAAAAAGTAAGTACTGGTAAGACACCCGAAGTAATCACGAGCCCTACGGAAATCCGAACAATCTTAAAAGATTATAACGATTCTCCATTTGGTGGCCATCAAGGTGTAATAAAAACTTACAAACGCATAAGACGCAAGTATTGGTGGAGACACATGCTTAGCGATATTAAAAAATACATTAAAAAATGCCCAAAGTGCCAGACGATGAAAGCATCTCCGCAATATAAAATGCCAATGGTTATCACGGACATCGCAGAACAACCGTTCGACAAAGTTTACCTCGATATTGTAGGTCCATTAGAAGAGACCACGTCAGGTAACAAATATATCTTGACCTTCCAAGATAATTTAACAAAATTTGTCGACTGGTATGCAATACCTAATGCAGAAGTCGTCACAGTAGCGCAAGTTTTCTTTGATGAAATCGTTACGCGCTATCGCATACCCAAAAGAATACTCACCGATCAGGGAACAAATTTCCTGAGTGAATTATTCAAAAGAGTATGTAAGCTTCTAAAGGTAAAGAAGTTACAGACTTCGGCATACCACCCACAGTCTAACGGAGCACTAGAGCGTGCCCACAGACCGCTGATTGAATACCTGCGAACAATCGTAGATGAAAATCACAAAACATGGGACCAATACCTACGAACCGCTGCATTCGTGTATAACAATAGTGTACACGAGGGTACTAAACTTACCCCAATGGACTACCTATACGGCTTCACAGCGGATGTCCCATCAAATTTAAAACGGGATCCCGAACCCGTTTACAATCATGAGAGCTATTATCATATACTGAAGTATAAGCTCCAAAAATCATATGCCACGGCAAGAAAGAACTTATTGGCAAGTAAACAGCGCTCAAAGGGGTACTACGATAAGACAGTACGGCCCCTAACTTTCCATGTAGGAGACAAGGTCCTCATCAAGAATGAAAGCAGAAAACATAAGCTTTCCCAAATCTGGGTAGGACCTTATCAGGTAATCGCAATACCAAGTGATGTGAATACCACAATCAAAATTGGTAAGCGAACGGTAACGGTACATAATAACCGTTTGAAACCATATTTCGAATAAAAATATATCAAACAAAAATGAACCAGGTTGACTTGAAATTCCTACTATAGTGTCCATTAAACCTCATTTCAATACACCCCCATAAACATTTGCGGTGGAGTCACTCCACTGCCCAATTTAAAGCGGCACAATGTACGTACAAGTATGCTTAAAGGATTGTTTTCTTCTCCTGAATTGTCCACAGAAATGGCGCTAAAATTCATCATAGTTGTCCTCTTCATCCAGTACACAACTGGAGCAATCGCTGACAAACCTTATGTAATAACCCAGCTAAATGGCTCGGGTATATTTTTCGAGGACCTAGGAAATCTGATGGTATATCATGACACCTGGAATGTCCTCACCGAAATAGACTTGGATGAACTAGATGCCCAGATAAAGCTAGCAGAATATGCAGAGCACTTAGTGCATAAACTCTGCATAAATATAACAAACCCAGAAGACCTCTGTAACGTGCAGCAACTACACATACACGCTATTATAGACAGCGTACGAAAACGCACGGAAACCATAAGGGAACTAGTACCAGGAAAACGCAAGGCCAGATCACTATTTGATGGAATAGGCAATGCCATGCACTATTTGTTTGGAACTATGGACAGCAACAACGAAAAAGAGATTTACAGCAGGTTAGAAGAACTTGAATCGAATACACAAGCCCTAGCCGAGCTAGAGAAACAACAAATTAGTGTTGTAAAAACTACCTTGGAAAAGATTCAAAAACCGCTGGCTATGTTAATAGACAGACAACAAAAAATAGCACACCAGATAAACGATCTCCACCAGGTGGCCGATGATTTAACTAGGAGGCAACTAAGACAAGAGATTATATCAAGCTTATTGCTCCAAATCATCGAAGTTGAATATCGACAACAAGCCCTCCTGGATATAATAATGGCTAGTAAAACCAATCATATTCATTCACTCCTAATGTCTCCCAAAAATCTGTTGGAGATATACCGCAAGACGGCCTCGAATTGCCCAAATGACCAAAATTGTCTATCTGTCCTATATCAGACAGCAGGAGCTCAGTCGCTCCTTATGCAGAATAAATTGGTGGTGAGAATTACTCTCCCAATTTTTAATCTGCCAAAAATGAGGCTACAACAGATTCAATGCTATCCTGTATCCAAGTCAGCAAATTACTCATTAATTCGAGACCCTGGTTATTCATACATAGCCAATAGCGAAGAAACTCAGGAATTTCTCTTATTAAGATGCGATGACATGAAAAGTTTAAAAAAAAAACAGGTAATTTGGAAGAAAACACGTATGTAGGCCGGCTGAACACGCATATAATCAAAGCGGCAACTTCCAACGAATGTGCCATTAAATTACTATACAACCCTTTAAATGAAGTGCCCAAATGCAAGACCAGAGGACAAATCCCACAAAAAGACATGCTGATCAAATTAAGTAAGCCCAATATGTGGCTATTTTCTTTTATCACCTCCACGGTGCTACACATCACATGTCCAGATCACTTTGTAATCTCGAAACTGGAAGGACAAGGGATATTAGAGATAACGCAACCATGTCAAGTTCAAATAGGTGACAAAGTGCTTAAATACGAAGGTCAGAGTAAATTTCCACTAACAATTATCCAGCCGAATCAGTTTCCTGAGCTCAACCACTCTCTACTCAAAGTAAACCTGACTGAAATATTACAAGGAACTCAAAACCACAGTCTGGGGAAAATCGAAATCTTAACGGGAGACGATATCCATAAATCAATTTATACCGACACCCATTCGCTGGAAGAAATCCAAAACAAAATTATTAAATACCAAGAAAATATATCAAGTAAAAACTCCCATATCCTGTCCACAACTTCTCTATCATTTACGAGCCTACTAGTTCTGGCCATAATGATCGCTGTGGCAGTAAAATATCTTAACCCTGTTGTCATCAAGATGAGACAAGAGAGAAATCAACCACAAGGTAACCCCGAAATTTCATCAGAGGGAATTCCTTTAGAAGAGCGAACTCCTGCTCCCCAACCCAGCTTAAGGCGAGCCAGAAGCCTCTCCAAAACAAAATCAGTCCAAATCGTTTAGAAATGCGAAACTGACACTGTCAATATTGGTCACTCGATCAAAGTAAATTTATAGACAAAAAAAAACCTGGTCACATGTACAAAACATATAAATAACTAACAACAACGATTGGTAGAAAAAAAAATGGTATTATAATTACATAACAAAATAAGTTAAAATAAATAACTGCATGTAAAAAAAAATAGAATAGAAGTAATTTTAAATAAAATAAAAGTAAACAAGTCATTAAGGATAAAGTACCATAAAATGCATGGAGTAAAAATAAAATGAAAGGTATGAAATTCACAAATAGATAAAAAGAAAAAATTAGAGAAAACATGCCTTTGCAAAAGGAAAGAACTAAATAACAAATTAATAAGTAAAAATATGAAGTTTACTGGGTTACTAATAGTAACAAAATATAAGATAAACAATAATAATAATAACTAGTATTAGAGTAACAATACAAAAAAATATAAGTGCATAACTACATAACTACAAAGATAATCAGTTCTTAGGCTAAACACAAAACATTTTTTTTGAAAAACAACCACAAAATCATCGACTATTATACACAAATCGATTTAAATCATTCAAAACAACAATAATGCAAAGACTATATTTAATTTCTGTGTATTTATGCTCATAAAAAAAAAATTATTTCGATATACAAGGTTCAATAGTTTGAAAGTCTGGTAAACAAGAAATGTTTGAAAATATTTAACAAGATTAGATTCCTCGATTTAATTCGACTGTGTATTTTCGATAATTTGAAAAAAAAAAAAAAATGAGAACAAAATAACAACAACGGCTACAACAACAGCAATAAATAAGATGAGAAAACTTAAGGAATTATTTCTGTTACTCCTAAAACAAACAAATAAAATGCTAAAAACAAGTTAGAAATAATTTCAAGTATAATTTTATAATAATTTAACGAATATCTAGGTAATTAAGCAGAAAAATGGCGCAAAATATAAAAGAGAAAAATACACACACACACACTCAAACAAACACATCTACACTTACACACAGTAACAGACATAAATTACACTAAAATTAATTACATATAAAAAAAAATAATTATATAAATATAATAAGATTGAAAAAGCGTGTAGTATAATAATATCGAAGCATTTTTTATTGAAGAATCTAACTAAATCGATATATTTACGATAAATGAAAGAATTACCAGGTTACTAGATATATTTTTATTATATGTAAAATTAATCGTTTAATCTTTATTTTTTTTTATTACACTCTGACCCCATAAAACATAAAAGAAATTTTTTATAAAAATAAAGAATATTGTAATCCTCGACCGAGACCCGATCCGCCAAAATAGCACCCACAATAACTTCCCCTGAGAATTATTCCTCTTCAAAGAATAATTCTCTTTTTCTCAGGGGGAAGGATTGTTACATACGTAAATTATACTTGCCAAAAAAAGGCCTAAATCAAATACCTAATAATAAATAAATCAAATTTAAAAAATATTAAAATATTTCATCCATAAAATTTTCACATAAGCTAACCATGCCTAAAACATGGTTAGCTTATCTATTTAATCAGTGAAGAAAATTGCGTCAGCAATTTTCTTCACATTCCATAGAGTTGAAACAAAATTATTCCCATGGCAAATTTTGCCTTCAGCAAAATTTGCCAGTAGAAATATTTAATTTGAAAAATAAAAATAAAAGACAAATCGTACCTTCAGTACGATTTGTCGCGAAAATTGCAATATGTATATACGAACGTACATACATATCACAAAAAAGCTTTCGCGATAAGAAGAGCGCGCCGCGAAAATACATTGTATGTATACGCGTGCGGCAATTCTAATCATCGTGACGGTGGCTGATGTTTATAAAAGCATCAAATTTCAAGCCTCCGTCCAACGAAAAATATTCTGGACTTGTTTAATCAAGTCCAGAATAAATGAAAATTTGCTCAGGGTGAAAATGCAACTATGCATTTTTTACCCTGAACGAAGGCTCTTGATCGTGACAAAAGTGATCAAGAGCCGAGTTGCGATTTAAAATTTGTCCACGGCGGTCTTGAAAAGAAAAATTCTGATCTAATCTGGAAAACGGTAAAGTTACGGCGCTCTTGATTCGAACATAAAATATGAAGAATAAGTAGGAAAAAGTTTTTGGTATATGTTATATATGTGGATCGGTCGGTTCGGTGCTTGGTTAATTCGGAGTGAAAAAAGAAATAGTGTAAACAACAGAAAATGGGAGTTTAGAAAGTAGTTGTCTTTAAAAGAAAAGAAAAGGAATTGTGGAAACTAATAGTAATAAATGCAAAAATTGAATATGTAAAAGTAAAATTGTAATAAAAAAAGGTTAAAGTTTGAATAAAAGACGGTGGATATATTTCTGCCGTACCAGTGGAAAAAAAGTGAGAATCGTTTTTTTAAAAACAAACAAAGGATTACGCAGGTAGGAGAAGAAAACACAAAAAAAATATAACAGTGGTAAAACCTTCAGCTCTCCTTACATAGCCTTCCGAACCTTTAAAAGTTGCTCCTCACCAGTCTGGCATGCATATAACTTCTATTTGAGTAGGAAAATTCGCTTTTGACCAGGTAAAATGTTCCTGTTACTCTTCCTTGCACACAGGTGAATCACCAATGAAGCTCTTTAAATGCAGGGATTCCCACCATTTCTTGGCCGAAGGTTCCTGCTGAATCGCCGCGCAGGTAATTAATTAATAAGACTTCCTTTCTACATAGAAATATAACTTCGCACAAATTCTTTTCCAAAAGATTCCTGCTGAATTCGTCGCGCAGGTAATTAACTAACAAAATTTCGTCCTTGAAATTCACACAATTTTTCTTTTCAGAATATTCCTGCTGAATCGTCATGCAAGTAAGTAATTAAACAAAAATTGGAACTCAACACAATTTCCTTTTTAGAAATGTTCCTGCTGAATCGCCAGGCAGGCTGAATTCTTTTAATTAAAATTTTTACTTCGCACAATTTCCTCCACAGAATGTTCCTGCTGAATCGACAAGCAGGTAACTAATTAATAAACTTTCTTTCTATTATAACTGAACTCACAAAATCTTCCTTTTAGGAATGTTCCTGCCGAATTCTCGCGCAGGTAATTAATTAATAAAAATTCTTTTTAAATAAAATTTTAACTTCGCACAATTTCCTCCACAGAATGTTCCTGCTGAATCGACACGCAGGTAACTAATTAATGAAAAATTCTTTTAAATAAAATTTTAACTTCACACAATTTCCTCCACCGATTGTTCCTGCTGAATCGACACGCAGGTGACTAATTAATAAAATTTCTTTCTATTATAACGAAACTCATAAAATTTTCCTTTTAGGAATGTTCCAGCTGAGTTCTCGCGCAGGTAATTAATTAATACGATTTCTTTTGAATAGAAATTCAACTAAACACAAATTCTTTTCCAGCAAGTTCCTGCTAATTTCGCATACAGGTAAGTAACTAGTAAGATTTATTTTTAAATAGGACTTCAACTGCTCACAAATTCTTTTCCAGAAAGTTCCTGCTAATTTCGCACACAGGTAATTAACTAGTAAGATTTATTTTTAAATATGAATTCAACTGCTCACAAATTCTTTTCCAGAAAGTTCCTGCTAATTTCGCACACAGGTAATTAACTAGTAAGATTTATTTTTAAATAGAAATTCAACTGCTCACAAATTCTTTTCCAGAAAGTTCCTGCTAATTTCGAACACAGGTAATTAATTTTCCGCGATTTCTGGGCGGACTGTTTGCCAATTTTCCCCAGCGATAGGCGCGCGAAACAGTTGTCAATCTTTACAACATAACAGTTCTATAGAGCCACACGCGTGAACTCCTAGAAGTTTTTCCACGGCACAATCGATATGTAAAAAAAAGTCCGTGATTTTCCACGGCGTTAGTCGCGGGCCTCGTCCACAAAATTTTCCAACGCGATAAATGACCAAAAGAAATATATTTTTTAAAGAATTTCACAAAAGCTATAGGTACTTAACAAAAGGGAACCGCGCAAGACTCAAATTTCTGATGTTAACCCAACGACATCCAGCAACGAACTCCCCGATTCCACGCAGTCTCCCTACATTCAGCCGTTCTTCGCTTACTCCTACCGACAGGCGCGCACTTCTCGTTTGTTCGGGCTGCAATCCAGATTTCTGCTCGCTGTATGTACGGGTGTGCGTGTATTATTTTCGGCGAAAACATTGCTACCGAATATTTTGTTGTGCCAAACATTTCTCAGAATTTCGCGCGGGCTTGCTGTAATGCATTGCGTGATGGTATCGCGTATCTAGGCGAATTGCCGTTTTCGTCTCCTGGATGCTGGTGGCTAGCGGTAAGTTTTAAACGAAAAATTGTATTTTGTGCTAATTTTGCACATTTTATAATTTTTCGACTGAAAAATATTCTGCTGTTGTTGTTGTTTCTTTCAGATCTGGACTTGTATGCGGGTATGTATAAATATGTCTTTATCTTTCCAGGAATTTTTTTAATATGAAGAATAGCATAGGGCTACTTCTTGAAAATATATAAATTTTAACTTTTCAGGAATTTTCTAATATGAAGGAGTAGCATAGGGCTACTTCTTGAAAATAAATAAATTTTAACTTTTCAGGTATTTTCTCATATGGAGAAGTAGCATAGGGCTACTTCTCGGAAATAGCTAAATTTGATTAAATTGTATACTCTGGGAAATCATGGGGTTTGTCTCTACAGGGGTAGAGAAGCCAAACAAAAGTAGCGTAAGGGATATGCGCTACAAAGACTGCTGCTGATGATGAGTCAAAATGTTCGAAAAGAATTCTCGGTCCTCACGAATTAGGTTCTCTTCCCAAAGTTGTCGCTCATGTTGAAGCTCCTTAAATTCATCCAGAAATTTTTGTTGCTCTTTAAAGAATTCTTTTTGTAAGTCTGCTTGCTTCTGTTGCCAATTCTCAGAAAATTGTTCAATGGTTTTGAAATAAGACAAGCGCCCTTTAAAAAAAATTAGAAATTGAAAAGCGAAATTTGTGAATTGTTTTAATTACCACCACGACGCCTCGGTGTCTGCCTTGGCTCATTCGAATCGTCCCCTGTTGTGTTGGTCGCTGGAGAACACTCTATAAGAACTTCTTCAGGAGAAGAGTTATTACAAACAGTATCTTCTCCGCCTTAATTAACAAAATTAGTATACTCTTAAATTTATAAGATTTAAACACATATAATTACTTGAATTGTCAACAGCAATATCACCTGAGTCGACTCCAGAAAGTGCAGAAAAAACTTTTTTTGGACGTAAGTTGAAAAGCTCCTCTAATTTTCCCATAAACTCAACGGAATGACGTCCAACTCCACTTTTTGAGTTATTGAGCTTAACTCTATAAAAATCTGCCTTTAATTTTTTAAATTTCACGACAAGCTGCTGTACACTTTTCTTATAACCGCACTCTAACATCTTTTCCTCAACCTTCTTAAAAATTTGTCTGGTTGGTAAATTTTTTTCCATCCATTATTTCAGGCAGTTTTTCTTCAATACAAATATTGAGCATGATGTTCACTTCTGCGTGACTCCAAAAAGCCCCTTTATTTTTTTGGGTTTTCATTATTATTTCAATTTATTTCTATTTTATATGTAAGCTAGCATAAAACTATTCACGGCCAATTTTGAGGTTATGGTTTTTACTTTGACAGCTTTAAAGAATTTTATTCTTGTTTATACCACACTTTCTATTGCAGATTCTGCATCAATTTGGTACTAGACCGGCATGTTATACAGAAGTAGTATCTGTATTCTGTTCGTGTTTATACCATCAAACTTATGCCACATAAGGGAATTATGCTGCATAAGTTACTGCGGTCTAAACGTAGCGATTGTAGTAATTAACAGAATCGAGTAGGGTAAGAAAATTCTCGATCTTTTCATAAAGTGTGCTCGAGCAACGCAAGTCACTACGTCTGACGTGTGAACCAGCCGGGCGTAAGGAAAATTCAGTTCGTATAAGAAGGAATACCTAGGAGTGCGAAATTTAAAGAAGTTGAGGTGGAAAGACCAAAGGAAAAAGGGAAAACAGACACGAAAGGCGTCCGAGCGGACGAAATATGCACATTGTTGTTGTGAAGTTCCCAAACTGAACTGGTAAAGTTGCTGGCTGTAATAATTAGTTTCAATCTAACGAAACATAAGAGAAGTCGATGAACCTGAAGTTTAGGAAACTCAGTACATGCCTAACATATGCGGAACAACATTTCCATATTAAACTGAACAAGTAGATGAATGCCCGTACAAAATTTCGTATGGTCACCGATCTATGCAAGTTTGATTTTTGAAGTGGTTTTTCGCATATATTTCTAGAACGGTTCGTCGGACAGAAAAAATGATTATAACCAATTTTATAGGACTTCAATTCTGAAGAAGTTTTTACTACAATAGAAATGTTTAGGACTGATCGTTTTCACAGTATCCGCACGGACGGACACACGGACATGCAAAAATCAAAACAACTTTTAATTTTATGCGTGGGTGTAAATCCATTTTTCTCTACTAGCGTGTTACAAACGGAATGATAAACTTAGTATACCCTTTAGATTTCATCTAGGGTATAATAAGTAACAGCCGTGAGGAAGTTATCAGGCAAAATTAATTAACTTATTATAAGGACATTACAGGATTGTGAGCAGGAAAAGAGGACGGACGATTAAGCAACCACGACGGGGGCGCTTGACTAAGGAGATCACGCCTCCCGACATTTGATAAGAAAATGAGCCAAAAGAAGGAAGAAAGAAGAAGGTGCACATCAACTCCAGAGTTAGAATTAAGGGACCGGATCCTAAAAGTTCTGTGCATCTTAACTGTAACTATAGAAAGACAACTGGTGGTCACGGCCATAAATTAGGTTTATCCTTAAGTCAGGACGCTAGATAAGTGGAAGTTGTAAGGCATAACTAAGTTTCTCCAGCAGGTACCCCTACAAAACAAATGCGCATTTGGATTGTTGGTAAGTACATTAATTACCATGTTAATTATATTGGACATTTTATATAATATCGTAATTACTATGTACGCATAGATATATAAATATGACCAGATTTTATTTTTACATTAACTAAGTTATATGAGGAAGATTTCTCGTCTAAAAGATTGAAATTTATTGAAAATAATTTCAATAAATTTGCAAAAGTGAAAAAAAAATTATTGAACTTTTCGACCCAGCGCGATCAGAGAGGTCTCATCAGTAGGGGAAGTGGTGGAGGAATGAGACACTTTTCTCTTTCATTGAAGTTTCTCGAAAAGTATTTGTTGAATATATTTACTTAGTATTGCATATAAAGAAATGACTCATTAGACATATAATTTCACTCCTTGTATCTTCAAAGAATTATTAATTTTCAATCTATAGAGCAAAATGCATCAAAGGATCCTATGTCCCATTGCTACCAAGTACTGGGTAGGAATGAGATAAGACCTGGGTAGAAATGAGACAAGCAAAATACAAGGGAACATAAAACAGAGAATATTGCAAATTCAGTCATTTATAAAGTAGTTTATACAACAAAAAAAATAATAAATTAAATAAAGCAAGTTCTTCTTAATCTAGTAAAGCTAAGATAAAATATATAGGCTATATATATATATATATATATATATGGCTGCATTTTATTAGTAGAGTGAGGTGGGAAAGTCAAAATGGTAACGCCGTTTTTTGAAGCGACATCTAAAACTGCAACTGACAAATGCGACTCGTGGTTGTCATAAATCAACAGGGTAGGATTCTCCTTGCTGCTGCAGGTAAATTTTATGAAGTGCTTTATAACAGCTACAAATATATCTGTATTCATCCCCCTGTTTGTGTAGCTAACCGAAGAGTACCAGGGGAAGCTCCTTTAAGCATATGTTCTTTGAAATGCGCTCTGGGGAATATTATGGCTGGTGGAATGTATTGGCCGGATGCACTTATAATAGCGCATGTAGTAACTAGTGTACCCTTCTCGCCACTAGTAACCTGGCAGACTGATTTTATACCTTTCTCAGAAAGAACCTAATAATAAAAAAAAGCTTTGAAATTCAATCATATTTGCTACGAAACAATGCCAAATACCTTCTGTGGTCTTTGGACTGTGGTTGTAGCTGTTTCATCCAGATTAAAAATACGAGTGCCATTCGCGAAACTTGTCGACCTGAGTAGAACTGTCTCCAGATTGTCAAAAAATAGATTCACATTATATATATTAAAGGAGGTTGCTCTTGCTAAGCTGCATGCCTCCGGAGTGCGTAAGGATAAGCTGTTTCTTCGTCTTCTGAAATTTTTCATCCACTCCTCCCCGGCCATTTCCATTTCATGCCACTTAGGACTCACAGTTATCTTGTTATTTATAGCCATTTCGTAGGCTAGACGCCGGCACACAATAATAGATAAACCGTACATTTTTGAGCAGGTGACTATGTACTTTTCAAGTGCAGCTTCCTGTTCGTCAGTAAAAACTCTTTTCCAATCATTATTTGGACGATAGCGTACTAGCACAGCCGCCTGTTCTTTCTTCGCATACCTATGAAGTGTAGCGCTTGACAAATTACAGACTTTTGGTGCATCTCTAATAGTTTTTCCTTGTTTTATCAAGCAACAGAGCAGTGTTTATATCATCTTCTGAAAAACTTCCTATCGAAGTTGTCCTCGTATATATCCTTGGCATGTTAGCTTACCTTTCATAAGACTATAAAAGGGTTAACTATAAAAGAGTACGGGTATCAAAAATGCATAGGATAGCAATAAGACTGTAGGAATATAGCAATGGAGAACTGCAAAGATCCACTGGGTAGCAATGAGACTACAAGAGTAGCAATGAGACACTGTATCATTGCTTGCTACCCATGCTTCACTGTCTCATTGCTACCCCGTAGACCTTCTCAGGTTTAAATATTTTGTCATAATAAAGTATTGTGAATATTCTATTTTTTATATTTTTATAAGACGCCTGAGATATTATTGGCCACTTCAAAATCGAAAAACCCACTATTTTATACTTACTTGATTGCACAAAAGAAAAACTCAAGAAGAAGAATAAAAAACTTTCAAACTGCAATTTCCAAATTGCACGTCAGAACACATCAGCAGCTACCCGACAACTGAAATAAAACCTGAGGAAAATAAAGTGCTGCCGTTCTCCATATATTGAGTTTAGCTGAGAGTTTATTGAGGAGAAATATTTCGATTTTCTCATTGCTACCCGTGTCTCATTCCTCCACCACTTCCCCTATAGTTATCTCTGATCGCCTACCACAGAAGTTCAATGAATTGAAGAGTCTTAATATCACTTAAGTTGTGATATTGAGGAATATAAATATAACCTGAATTTTTAGTACTAAGTAACCATATTGAGGAGTCTAAATTACCTAGTCTTCATGCCCAGATGTACGTACACAGATGTATGTACATAGATAATCAGAGTGTTCTTTTTTTTTAATTAAGTTAACACATGAAGAGTTTATGGAAATGCATAGGAATATGACCGATAGTACTTAGCTATATTGAAGATTCGAAATAATACAAAAGCCATCTTAGATATATGTAGATGTAACAAGATTTTTTTTTTAATTTTTTTATATAAGCTAACAAAAGGAGAATTGAAATTCAGCTAAGATAGTCGCTAAGCGCACCTTTGTTTTTGCTAAGTTGTGTGGAGTATAACCCCCATGAAGAGAAAGCGGAAGAATATTCCTTGTTCTTTCTCGTGTTTACTAGTTGTAACAAGAATTCGATTGTGTAAGTAGATATAAAGAATAATATGGGTGAGAAAAAAATGAAATCTGAGTTGATGAAGTAATTCTTATAAGAGTGATGCATCCATCCCCTGTTCCTTGTCCCATCAGACGCCCCACTCAGGGATTTATGATAGTAGAATATCGAGTGAGTCAGTTCATGGGAAGTTGACGGAGGAGTAACATGTCTTCCCAGTGTTGGTCTCAGGGGCCTAGTATCCTAATTCTTGGGGTGAGCTAGTTGAGGTTAAGAATTGTCGCTGTTGTTAATGGTACCTGACTCCTGTTATCGTCCCACCCCATTCCGTCGAGCTTTAGCCGGCCACTGAACCGGTATGAAGGGTTAGGTGGCCAATCACCATTTTCTGCAGTGAGGAAAAACGTGGTCCTTGCTGGTGGAGTAATTTGCCAGCCGAAGCGCCGAGGCGATTTGCTGACATCACGCACTCAAATCGAACGATTTGGTTCCGTAGAACCTGGCGCCGAAAGTGTCTTAGAACAAATTCGTCGAATTCGTCGATCGTCTTAAGTACCTGCAACTTTATTTTCACCAGGGCGTATCTGGTTCGTTTATCATTACTTGATGTTAGCGGTGGCCTGCAAGGTTCCACTTGAATATTATCCACATCCGCTACATCCAGCTAACTCGGATTACACCGACTTTGTAATGTATGAGGAAGCTAAGACCGAAAGTTATTGTTTTGCTGACATTTGTCCTAAGGCCACAATCCATAAAAGCCCTATAAATAAACGCATTGTTAATTTTGTCCAGTAAGAGACCCGGTTTTAAAATGAAAGATTTTGCTCGACTAGGAATTAAGCTAGGCTTAAGAAAGAGTACTCGTGTTTATATATATAACTAAACCCTAATAATAATATAACATAACTATTTATACTAAATAAATAAATAATAAATAAACATAAAAAAAAAAAGTTCGGGGGACCCCCGACAGAAGTAAAACTCAAGTGTTGTGTTATTTCACTCACTTTGTATTGAAAAGAGAGAGGGAGAGATTGAAATATCCACGTAGTATTATTATAAAGTTTATTTAAAAAGAGTTAACCTAAAACTAAAGCAAATTTCTTTTTTAAAGAATTGGAAATTATTTAATATGAAAATAGGGAAAACCTTTGACAGCAATTAAAATACATTTATAATTTGCACAGGTACAGATAAAAACAATTTTAACTATTTTTTTTTATCAATTTAATAGACTTTGTTACAAAAACACATTATTACAAAATACTTTATAAAAGAAATATAATATAAAAGTAATCTTGGTTATTATCATCACATTCAACTATAGATAGTGTTGATTCTTTTCGTGTATTTTTTATAAAAGTTACAATAGGTTTGTGGTAGGAATAATCGGAAACAAATATACATAATTGAATTAATTTTATCAATAAATTTCGTGAATACTGTATCAATAGTTGTACCACCTCTAGTTGTAGCTTCATTAGGATCGTAAGGCATAGTTAAATTAAATTTATCTTTTAAAAATTTCACTAATGGTAACGAGGCATCTGTGGCGAAATTTGTGTGAAAATCTCCGATCAACACTACAATTGAATCATAATAAATTCTGCCGAAACATTTTCTGCAAATTTCTAAGAAGAAATGATAGCTTATTGCTTAACTAGCGTCCACGCTCATAAAAATTATTAGCCGCACCTTAAGCATCCATTGCCGTCCAAATGCATACAAATTCTGAAGAACACGTAGGGAAGGCCACATTATTGGAAGACGAGAACGGGTGCTTGAGCCATTAACAATTTTTATGAGCGTAGACTCGTAGATGAGCAAAAAAGGAGGAGAGTGAACGCCGCGAAGACGGGGAAGACCAAGTTTTTGTCACTCATTTCTTCTCTCACGGCAGTTCACAGCCCAACATAAGAAGTTTTACTTCAATAAAAAAAATATTGTTGCGATCAAACGAAGTAAGAATTTGTAGATTCTGGTCTTCGAGCAGGAAACTAATGGAGTAGGCATTGTGTATAAAATATGTGTACCTGAGCGTAATCAAAATGCCGCTTTGTGTGCGTGAGGTTCGGCCATATTGGACTTGGACAGGAAAAATGAAGAGTGCCCAATTAACTTGGAATTTTATATTTTCCAAATTACTAACTGATATAAATATTTATTTTTCTATCAGTTTGCGCCCAAACAAAATTCCCAATGAATTTGTTCAATGACAACATGTGTGTTATCTTTATATATTTGTAACTACGCGAATATCTAATTGTTTTCGCTTTGTATCATACTTCCACTTGAATAATATTTAAAATCTCCCGCCAATAATTAGCATGGCGAATCTATATACTGAGAAATGTTTTCGACTTCACTGGTGTACCCACATAACTTAAAAGTGGTTACGCTCTATCACGGTTTATGTCAACTCCATTTAGTTTCCTGCTCGAAGATTCTGGTGAAAACCTTACTGGCGACACAAATAATATGCAGACGCTTCCTTCCTTACGGCTGCGCTAAATTAAATAATCAAATGCGTAGTGGAAGGTAACAGTGTCTGCATTGTCTTCTCTTCTCTATGGGTAATAAAATCATAAAACCCGAAAGTGTATTAGTAAGATCAAAGTAGTCCTCCGCCTGTACCATAATTATGTAGAAATGTATGTTAACACCTTTTTTTCCTAGAAACCTTAATGCATGAGTTGAATAGATTGGTGGAATTTGGAATTCTTGGTAATACTTAATGTAGGAAAATAGATAGTAAGGTAAAGGTTCCTTGAACTGCACAATTCGGGATATGATAGTTACCTAACAATTTCAAATGTGGGTTCAAAACCGAAATAATCGAAGATAAGTGGATACGCGTTTAGTTATTTCAGAATTTTGAACAAAGTGGTACACGCGAGATATACATAAGTGAAAAGTGAATTGTGAATAAGGGATGGCCGATACCGATACGATATTCGATATATCGATATTTATCCCCTTACGATACAGGTAACTCGTATCGATATTTTGATACTTTAAATATCGGTGTATCGATATTTTACTATTTGTATTGCGCAGAAATAAATTTTAGTTTCTCGTCGAGCAATTGGTTTCCAGGTTCAAGACACTCCTACCAGGTTCAGAACAGTAGTTGCCAGTACTAAGGTTCTTTTCATCTGTTCTGACTTGAACCAGTTTATACAGGTCAGTATACGGACTCTGCCGCACGAAATCTGTAGGTAGGGTGATACTTCATTCCTACCCCCAACCATCATCTAACCAACAAGTTTTCATGAGGCAGACGCAGCATACTGACCCGTCTAAACAGTGTCTAACGAACTAGCAGGCTGAGGCAGGACACACAATTTGCTTTGGCATGGCATGAGGTGAAAATGGCCATGGAAACAGCTAGCAATAGCATGCTTTGCATAGCACTATGAAAGTATTATGAGGAGTATGATGAAAATATTGATTAAATAGTGTGAATATGAATTGTAATCTGCTGTGCTGGCTGATTGCTTCAAGCCTGAGTTACAATGCGGCGCTGTTGCGAGACGCGGTCACGAATTATTTTGCTGACGGGGACGCAGTGCTTTTGCAGTTCCAATGATGACACTCTAGCAGGTGTTATTTTCTATCCATCATTAAATAAAATCGTTAAATTGCGAATAATTAAATTAACTAGTAACTAAATACTGACGAGTATTATTTAAAACTATTTTCACACAAAATTTCAATTTCCCGGAAAAATAAATTGTTCAAATTCAAGCTGTGACGTGTTGAGCGTCTCAAGTTGAAAAATTTTCAACTTAATATCCTTAGCAGCACATTGTACCTGTGTATTGTGATTTTTTATACATATTAACTTTAGGCAGGTTTAGTGAAGTCCAGACTGCCAGCATAAGCTGACAGATCACTCGATGGACAGCGTTGACTGCAGGGCGGCACGCTAGCTCGCCTCGGCTATTGGCGGAGAGTGTGGGGAGGTTCCACGAAAACCTGCCGCTCTGCCACCAGGCATCTACAAAAAAAATCGTGCCTGCCAAACCAAAGGCCCTAGCACGCATTCAGTCCTGAAGGGACCTTTACACTAACTACCACTTACCTAATTAGAAGCGCAGGAGTTCTGCTTCCACCGCCATTGCCCCAACCACCCTGCAATACAATGGGCGATATGATACAGTATCCCTGTTGACGACCTGAAACGATCAGAAGAGCGGACCTTTTCAACCCCTACATCGAGAGGGCTCCAGGAAAGTGGAAGGAGAACTGAAAAGTATTCAGTAATCCATAATTACGTTATAATCATTCCGTTGCTTTTCAACATATTAACTTTATAATTAATTTCTTTTACTCTTTAATTAATTTTAAATCTATCACACATATATTTAATTAACTTCGTGTTAGTTACTACTCTGTGTGTATAAAATTAACGAACGTGAGGAATGCAGTAAACGTTCAAAGATAAATTTATGTACTCCTACCTATATTTAAGGTGTAAACTTGTTTCTAGTGCTTTAATAGGATTTTATCATTTCCCGGCCGTATGCGTGCAACTCATCTCAGTGTAGCATATTACTACAAGTACCTGCAACTTTATTTTCACCAGGGCGTATCTGGTTCGTTTATCATTACTTGATGTTAGCGGTGGCCTGCAAGGTTCCACTTGAATATTATCCACATCCGCTACATCCAGCTAACTCGGATTACACCGACTTTGTAATGTATGAGGAAGCTAAGACCGAAAGTTATTGTTTTGCTGACATTTGTCCTAAGGCCACAATCCATAAAAGCCCTATAAATAAACGCATTGTTAATTTTGTCCAGTAAGAGACCCGGTTTTAAAATGAAAGATTTTGCTCGACTAGGAATTAAGCTAGGCTTAAGAAAGAGTACTCGTGTTTATATATATAACTAAACCCTAATAATAATATAACATAACTATTTATACTAAATAAATAAATAATAAATAAACATAAAAAAAAAAGTTCGGGGGACCCCCGACAGAAGTAAAACTCAAGTGTTGTGTGACTCGACCCACGACCCTTGAAAGAATTTCTATTACTCAAGCCAGACGGATGCGACGGGTTGTCAAAGACAGTCTGGTATGCCCGAGGTGACGAATCGAAGGCACATCGCGGTAGTGACATGGCCGATTTTCTTACTTAAATTTATAAAGACCGTAGACAAGGTTGAATTCCAACAGGTATATCACCCACCATTGACGAGGCAATAGGAGGGCTTCGCGATATCCTATAGTTTACCAGTTAAGCTGGCTGGATGCCTTATTAGGGCTGCCAGGAATAAACGTTGCAATAGATAGATTACATATCCGAGAATATGGGTATCACGGCCTGATGTCCTTGGCGATAAACTCCTAACGTTCTCCCCTGCAGATCTTCGAGATAATAGTCGCTACAAAAAAAAGGATCCCAATGATCACCAGATTCAACAAATACGAACATTCAAATAAATACATGTGGATATCAACAACACGATTATCTATACCTAATATCACAGTTGCACGGGAAAGATAATATTAAAATTGAATGATAGGAAGATGTATGGAACGGGCATCCTAGGTATACATATGATGTGCGAAGTCAATCTTACCAAGAAAGGTCTATATAAACTTTATTAGAAAGAATTTTTCACGAACTAATACTCGCATTGCATAGCCTAATAATCCCAGGTAACCATTTTATATAACAGAATGTATCGAATATCTAATGAAAAGTAAAATTTATTTACCATATGCAGAAACATATGCGAAAACGTATACATGAAATAAATAATATGGCTGATAAGACAAATCTGACGAAACATCGTTAAAGCATGATCAAGAATAGAACGCAGAATAGAAATCTACCCAATGTATCAAAAATTTAAGCATAAAAAGTTAAAAAAAAAAAGTTATCAAAAAAAAAATTTTAAAGCTGCGAAAACTTCCTCCTCTCTCTCTCCAAAGCTCCTCTAAAAAAAAATCTAGCACAGCCGTGATCCGAGAATTTCACCCCCGTGCGCAGCTCCATCCCATGAGACCTCTCCGAGCATTGTACTGGTCAGTTCAAGACGATTACCGAACTAAGGAATGGTGAATCGACATTCTCCTCTTGGTATGGACTAGCCATATCGCGGGGGCCACCAGCCTAAAGAAATGCCGACGCAGCCACCATTCCCCCGTCGAACTGACCAAAACAATCCTAGGTCAGACCCACGGGAGAGATCCCCACACAAGCACGAAACCCCAAAATCACCTCACCATGCTTGCTCTCTCCAAAAATTTCAGGTCAAAACGGTAACAGTTAAGTTAAGTTCTCTATGGGAAATCTTTGGAAAAGTCAGTTGGAGAAATCGGGGCTGAGAAAGTTGGATGATATCCCTCAGTCAGACAGAAAGCAACAGGCCAGTTTCCGATCTCCGAGGGTATCAGGCAACCATTCCAGTCACGAAAACACCTTCCTTCTTTTCCTCAGACTGCTCCGTCTACCTAGCCACACAGCTGGGAAGAGCCATGAACAAGGTCAACTAATTAGCTATAAGCCAAGAAGACATAACGCAGGCTCATGGCCCCGTCCAGTCGTACGACCAAAATAAACGGGCTCCATGAGTACCGGAATGCAAAAAAAAACTCGTGAGGCTACCTACTATTTGCACAGCAGAAGGCCAGCGGGAAAGATCAATTCAAAAAAAATTCAAAGAAAATTCGACAACTGTTCCGACTTGAGGCTTGACCAAAGCCAAACCTAAAGTCGAACTGCAAATGAAAAAACAATATCAAAAACTCTACGTTACTAAATTCACTATCAAAAAAAATCTAAATCACAATCGAAAACTTTACTTTACTCAAAACAAAAAAACTTTAAATCACAAAACCAGTTAGACTCAAGTCCGCATATAATTTCCACTGATTGTGAGATTACCGAGTCAGACAATTTAGCTGATAGCCAAATGTCCATATCTGTAAGCAATCTCAGTACTCAGCAAAAGTCAAGCTTAGACCACCGAAGTCTACTGAGGGCGCCATTTTGTTATGGAGCTAAGTCAGAGTGATTGACTTGGACGTGAAGTCCAGACTACCAGCATGAGCTGACAGATCACTCGGTGGACAGCGTTGACTGCAGGGCGGCACGCTAGCTCGCCTCGGCTATTGGCGGAGAGTGTGGGAAGGTTCCACGAAAACCTGCCGCTGTACCACCAGCCATATACAAAAAAAATCGTGCCTGCCAAACCAAAGGCCGTAGCACACATTCAGTTCTGAAGAGACCCTTTCACTACCTACCACTTACCTAATTGGAAACGAAGGTGTTCTGCTCCCACCGCCATTGCCCCAACCAACCTGCGATACTATGGGCGATATGATACAGTATCCCTGTTGACGACCTGAAACGATCAGAGGAGCGGACCTTTTCAACCCCTACATCGAGAGGGCTCCAGGGAAGTGGAAGGAGAAATGAAAAGTATTCATAGTTGTTGCATATAACATTAAGATGAAGAAGCACTATTAATAACTTAAGAACAATAGTACAACCGCAGAACTGACACTACTTTAAGCAGTCTTGTAAACCCAGCAATATCTTGTCTGTCAAATTGTTGTCTCGGTGTCATCAAGCTGCGTATTGTAATCTAATTTTGAATATCATATTAAATCAGTAATTATTAGAGTAATCGGACGTGTTTTTATTAATCAGCAAGACAGAACAATCTGGCGACGAGGAGAAGAATAGGATTTGATAGAAATACGGATACCAGAGGAAGAAAGTCTTCGCAAAAATAAAGAAAAGAAAATGTCCAGATTGATTGGAAGCATTGGTCAATTCGATGAGGCCGATGAAGATTCGAATTATTCATTACTGCAAATGATATAGAAGAAAAGAAACTGGTAGTTAGTACGCTGCTTACATTGATAGGACCAAATCCCTATAAATTGCTAAAGGATTTATGTGCACCCGAGTTACCCAGTACTAAAAGTTATGAGGAGATAATTAAGCTTTTAAAGGATCATGTGTCTCCTGAACAATATTTCATCTCGGAAAGGGAGAAGTTCGCAAAAAGGGACCAAAAAGAACGTGAAACCATAGCTGAATATATGGTAGAACTCAAAAAGTTGGCAACACACTGCAAATTTGGAAGCACATTGCAGGAACGATTAAGAGACAGAATTATATGTGGAATTCGCAGTAATGAAGCGAGGAGAAAAGTACGGTTTGAACGAGACGAAAAAATAACATTTGAAAAGGTTGCAGAAATCGCCTTAGGCATTGAGGAAATGGAGGTATAGCTGAGAGCAAAGCAGCAAAGAAAAGATGAATTGCATTACGTAAAAGCAGTCAGAAACAGCATTTGATAAGAAAGCAGAAAGCCAAGCAGCGACACAATAAGCAACGAAATAACCGAATATGAGAAAGGCAGCAGAAGTGCAAAGACTACAAATGCCGAGCCTGTGGAAGAAGAGGACATCTGCAGAAGGTATGTAGACAAAGGTCTGTCTGTCAACTACGAGAATCAACCGATGAAGTTAATGATTGCAGAAATGATTTAGTCGAAAAAGCAGTTAATTTGTTTACGTTGCAAAAGAGCAGGTATAAGTATAACTTGGTAGAAGACAGTACACAAGATAAAGTAAGTATAGAGTCTCATGTAAACTAAGCGAAACCATTTACTCTTAAATTGTTTGTTCAAGATGTTAAATTGAAAATGGAAATTGACACTGGTGCTGGAATTTCGCTCATTGCGGAAGAGGTATACCGTAAAAACTTTAAGCAATTGCCGCTATATAAGAGTGAAATTTTATTACGATCATATACTGGTGAGTACATCAAACCTCTTGGTTATATCAAGGTATTAGTAAAACTTAGTAGCAAAATGTCATGGTGCAAATTACATATAGTTGGAGGGCAAGGTCAATCATTAATCGGGCGTGATTGGATTATGGAGTTGGGGATTTTAATAAATAATTTAGAAACAGTGCCTATCAAAGTTAGAATTACAGAAATTTGTCAGAAGTATCCTAAAGTGTTTACTGATAAACTAGGTACATTACGAGACCTACCAATAAAGCTCCGTGTTAAAGATAATACAAAGCCAAAATTTTGTCAGCCGAGGCCTTTGCCACTTTCACTTGTAGAAAAGGTTAGCAATGAATTAAAACGATTGCAATCTGAGGGGATTATCTCTAAAGTGAATTATAGTCAGTGGGGTACTCCTATCGCGCCTGTTCTCAAGCCTAACGGAGATGTTCGCATTTGTGGAGATTATCGCATCGCAGTTAATCTATATTTAGAAATCGAGGAAAGCCTGATACCAAGAATTGAAGAGCTACGGTCAGGCATTAAAACCGGAGGAAAATTTAGTGTACTAGACCTAAGCCAGGCATATCAACAAATGCCTTTAGATGAGCAATCCAGGGAATTGGTAGCAATTAGTACACACTTAGGTGTTTTTGTTTACAATAGGATTCCTTATGAGATAAGCGCAGCTCCCGGTAAATTTCAGAATAGAGTCAGTTCAAAACTGCGACACATAAGAAATGCGCGAGTTTATTTTGACGAAGTGTTAGTTTTCGCGGAAAACGAGAATGAACATAAGGCGACGTTAATGGAAGTGTGTGACGTTTTTAAAACTTTAGGTCTAACAGTACAACAAAATAAATGCTCCTTAAAGATACGGTAAACTTTTTATGATACACTATAAGTAATGAAGGTATCAGGCCAAGTCAGAAAAAAATTGAAGCGATTGTAAACGCTCCAGTGCCGCGAAATGTCACTGAATTGCAAGCTTTCTTAGGTTTACTAAATTTTTATAGAAAGTTTTTGCCTAAGTTATCCGCAACAGAAGCGTCTTTATTAGGATTGCTAAATAAAAATGTAAAGTGGAAGTTTGATACAGCATGCATAAAAGCTATGAAGAAAATCAAAACGATGATTGTCTCTGACAATGTTCTAGTCCATTTCGATCCAAATAAACCTATAGTTCTGGCCTGTGACGCTTCCGCATACGGATTAGGAGCAGTGATGTCGCATCCTATATCCAATGGCTTAGAGAAACCTATAGCATTTGCCTCAAGATCGCTAACAAGAGCAGAGTGTAACTACAGTCTAGTAGATAAAGAGGCATTGGCTATTGTATTTGGAGTAATTAAGTTTAATCAGTTTCTATGGGGTAAAAAGTTCACAATAAAAACGGATTGCAAACCACTGATAAGTATGTTTGGGCAAAAAAAGGGGCTTCCAGTAATGGCAGCAAGTCGACTCCAAAGATATGCTCTGTTCCTCTCTGGGTACGATTTCAATTTAACATTTGTGAAATCCATGAACAACGCTAATGCCGATGGTCTATCCAGAATGCCACTGGCGTCTGAAACATTAGGTGGAGATGAAGGGAGAGAGTCTGAAATTTCATATTTAAATTTATTAGAAGAGAATAGAATATTAGATGCGTACACAGTGAAAAGAGCCACTTTATCAGATTCCACATTGACAAGGGTATCAAATTATATTCGACATGGTTGGCCAGATGAGGTGAGCAATGAGATAAGTCCGTACAAAAGAAAGCAAGAGCAACTAACCACAGAACAAGGTGTTATAATGTGGGGCTACACACTAATAGTGCCTAAAGCGTTGAGGGAGCCAGTCTGGAGGGAATTGCACTACAACCATCTAGGGATAGTAAAAATGAAATCAATCGCTCGTAGCTACTTCTGGTGACCGTCACTCGAGTCTGACGTCGACTCAATAGCCAATAATTGCAAGAGTTGTCTTAAACAGAGACAAAATCCAGCCCGGTTAAGAACACATCCGTGGGAAATGCCTGAAGCACCTTGGAGAAGAATCCATTTATACTTTTTGGGTCCTTGGGAATCTAAAGTCTTACTAGTACTAGAAGACGCCTACTCAAAGTGGATCGAAGTTTTTTTAGTTCCATCCACAGCGGGCATTCATACAATTCGAAGGCTGAGAGAAACATTCGCACGATTCGGCCTACCGGACCATATAGTAACTGATAATGGTCCTCAGTTCAGTTCAAAGGAATTCAAGGAATTTTTGGATATAAATGGTATATCTCACTCTAGATCGCCACCATATCATCCGCAGACCAACGGTCAGGCGGAAAGCGCTGTAAAAATCATAAAAATTTTTTTACGAAAAGTAAAACCTAATGAAAGAAACATTGAGGATGCATTAAACAGATTTTTATTCGATTATAGAATGTCAATACATACAACGACTAAAGATACCCCGTGTATGCTACTAATGAAGAGACACTTAAAAACCAGGTTTGATTTGCTAAGACCCAATCTAAAGAAAGATGTTGAAAGCAGGAAAGAGCAAGTAAAACAGAAAATAGAGACTACTGAAATAAAGACAGTAAATGGACTCAAGGTAAGATAAGACAAATATTAGGGCCCGTGACGTATAATGTAATTTTGCACAATGGTGAACTAGTAAAAAGACATATTGATCAGTTAATTGGTTGTAAGCCCGACAAGGAATTGCTTAAGGAAACCGATATTTTAATTCAGTCTAAGATGCTTGCTAATAATAGAAATCCAGTAAGTTCCAGCACTGGTAATCACAGTGAGCAAAATAACACTAACAATAATGGTTTCAACTCGGACGAAAATAAAAAAATAAATGATTGTTTGGAAAATAGTCAATTTAAGAATAACAATAATAGTCACAATTCAGAGCTTAGTGAAGAGGAAGAAGATAGGAGATATCCATTGAGAGATAGAAAACCAGTAGACAGATTAAAAATTAACAATTGAATTAAGTTGAATCCAACTTCGAACTTCGGGATTTATCTATTTATTATCTATCTATTCTATCATTGAACTTAAAAAATGTAAACAGAAAAAAAAAATTGGTTTGAATTGTGTTAAAGGAACTCTAAGACCGGAAATAAATTTATAGCGTATTATGGCTAGCGTGAAATAAGAACATAATGAAATAAAATAAGTCATAAATGAATTTGCATTGATTATCATTCTTATTGATTTACCTTATTATAATATAGCGTAAGTCAATCAAATACTGTATAGTACATCAAGATCAGTTGGGGGAAGAGCGTTGCATATAACATTAAGATTAAGAAGCACTATTAATAACTTAAGAACAATAGTACAACCCCAGAACTGACACTACTTTAAGCAGTCATGTAAACCCAGCAATGTCTTGTCTGTCAAGTTGTTGTCTCGGTGTAATCAAGCTGCGTATTGTAATCTAATCTTGAATATCATATTAAATCAGTAATTATTATAGTAATCGGACGTGTTTTTATTAATCAGCAAGACAGAACAATAGTAATCCATAATTGCGTTATAATCATTCCGTTGCTTTCTTTTACTCTTTAATTAATTTAAAATATATTAATCTAAACTCACACATATATTTAACTAATTTCGTGTTAGTTACTGTTACTACTCTGTGTGTATAAAATTAACGAACGTGAGGAATGCAGTAAACGTTCAAAAATAAATATATGTACTCCGACCTATATTTAAGGTGTAAACTTGTTTCTAGTGCTTTAATAGGATTTTATCATTTCTCGAATTAATTTAAGTTGGACGTTACAAAGCGATTTCTTTACACAATCTCAAAATAATTTAATCTTGATTTCCGAAATTATCAGCAAATACAGGCGTACAACCGTAAAAATTTTTCAATATATACAGCCCTATTACTGTATTGTATCTTAGCATTAGTGTCCGAAAAAGAAACAAAATTTCAAAGATCCGTGCCGATGGATACCATACGCCGCGTATGCTGTGAGATATTATTGTATAAAAGCTTATATGCAAAACTTATTCTAAGGAAAAGACTATATAATATTTTGTCTTATAATTTTGAAGTCCTTCTTCAATATTTAACGAGAGACATAAAAATAATCACAAGTAACAAAATGTAGCTATTTAAGAACTTAGCATTAATTCAGCCATTCGAGAAAGTTTACATTGTAAATTCAAATGTCATTGTGAGAATGATTTTTTATGTGCAGTATTAAATAAAATTAGATAATAGTTCTCAGAAAATTGGTATGAAAGTTTTTATTCCATACAATTGACTTTTGTTAAGTTCTGAGATATAGAAAACTATTCAATAAACCCAGTTCTAGGACTGTATCTTAACATTGGGCCCTATTCTGTCGGTAAAATTTTATCATTTTATGTTATGTTATGCCTTAAAATAAAATATTTCCCTAAAATCCTATTCTGTACCAGAAATTTTATTTTATTTTACGCATCATAACATAAAATATTTCCTGTTATTGAGCATAACATAAAAGATCCTAAGCAGCACATTTTAAAGGTATTTTGACACATTTTATGAAAATGACATGCGTCAATTAGCATTTGTTGTGCGAAAATTGTTTTAATTAAAAACTAAAATGTCCACCGCCATACATAAAAAGTACAATTTTTGTCAGAAATTGTAGAAATTTGCACTGGTGCGGTATGGTAAAATATAAAAAGTCAATTATATTTGCCTAGATTTTAATTTTATGCAGAAGAGATCATAGGATACGATATCTTCGCGATTCGTACGATCCATGTGAGTTACCCAATCTTATGCTTCAAAAGTTCTTTCGGCTGAATAATTAATAAACTTTTTATATTGTGATTTGTAAACTAATTTTACAAACTTATGAATAATGCTAATTTATATCCAAAAATTTTCGTTTTAAGAAAACAAATTCAAATACTTATAGAAGAACTAGAGACTCATACCGGAAAGACGACCATTCTGTTTACTTTGAGTTAGGAATCTCAAAGTGAACGGAATGTAAGTCTTTCTGCTGCTTTGCATTTCTACGGACATGGTTCGTATCAAACTCCAATCAAGAGTTGTCATATTTTAGCACTCTTACACCCAAAGTATCTCAAGAGCTATTAAGAAAGCAGGTGCTTTCATAAATGATTATTTAGTGCGTGATTTGATAGAGTCTACAGTAAGAAACTAAAGGGGAGGCCATTGCGTGTATATATATGCCATTTTTGCGTGCCGAACGTGATGCTTTTTCTCACTTTCTAACATATGGTTGTATCTTTGTCTACATATACCCTAGGTGTCACTTTTGTTTATGTTCGGTAAAGAAATCTACCCTAGCACAAAAGCCGTAGGTAAGGTTAAAATTGGAAGGGTACTAAATAGAAAAATATTTACATTCTTTTATATGGAAATTTAGTAAAACTGTAGTTGTTTATTTTTTAATAATAAGCTAGGAATTAGAATATTGGTAAATATTTGTAATTTTGATAAAAGTAAAAGAATTTTAATATATTTTCTTATTATGGATTTACCAAAAATGAAATTTTAAGGCAAGTTATTGGCCAACCGAAAATGGAAATAGGCTTACTGGGGAACCAGGAATCTCACAAAGTTGTTTTGTATTACTAGCTCTCACTATCATGCTGCTGGTATAGAATTTTGCGTCACACTTTGAAAAACCGCGCCAAAGTCCCTTGCGTAAACTTTTTTTTCCATCCGCCTGCAATGCGAATTTTTTATAGTATGTGTATAAACTTACACATTTTTGAGATTGGCACGAAAATTGTTGTTTATGGGCCTCTCCTTAGTTTCTTACTCGTAGGATAGAGTATCGCGCAAATGTCAATTGACCAGCTGTTCAAAAAGTAATAGAAAACATAGCGGAATGTACTAAATATTTTATGTTACGTGTTCATAAAAGAATTCATAAAATAATTTTATGGAACCACGACAGAATACGAATTTTTAAAATATTTTATTTTCATTTTATGAAGAAGGGATTTTTTCGCCATAAAATAACATAAAATATTATTTTATGAAAAATTACAGAATAGGGCCCATTGTTGGTTGAACCAGAAATAGCTAAGAGATCTGTTCATGGACTCTGATGTATCGTCCTATGAATAATATGATATGCACAGGAAATCAATCCTCAGATTGGGAATCGTAATGCTAAGTATGTGATCCATCGCACATTTCTTCACAGATAACGTACGTTATTACATCTCCTTGACAGTCCCATTATATCGCCAACTTATTTCATAAAATTATATTAACAAGCTAATTAACACAGTATGCATGAATACGTTAAAAAGAAAAGGAAAACTTACATGATTTTATTGTTGGGATCCACCGACGAGGCGCCTAATTGGATGTTCCGCTGGACTATTATACACAAAAAAATTATTTAAAGTACGAACGTACAATGTGGTGTCAAGGCTCACAAGAACAAATCGCCTTTTTTGTTCGTCGGTCTTCAGCGCGTCTTTCTCCGCCGTTCATGTGGCTAGGGGCAGGCCGTATTCGTGCAACTCATCTTAGTGTAGCATATTGCTACATGCAATATGCTACGACCATAACATTGTAATCAATCAATGCCATGAAATGAACTTTCATACAGTATCATTATCATATATCAATTATTGCTACAATACCAATTATAGGTCAACTGCACGGGCACTGCAATACATTAAAAGACGAAAGGCGATGTAATAGTATTTATAATATAATACCAAATATCGACAATACTAAGGATATCGATATTTTAAGACCAACATATTCGTCTATCGATATTTTTAAAAACATTATGAAAATATCGGCGTATCGATATTCTTCTAAATATTGGCCATGTGTGTAAAAATGTCAGGAATAAATAATAATATTATTTCAGGTGATAACATTAACGTAGCTAAAACTCAAGGCGCTGAGGGAACAAGTGAGAGTATGGCAAATACAAATAGTGCTAGTGGGGATAGTGTTACTGTGAGTGAAATGACTCTTGCGCAGAGAAAATGAATTATTAAGTCGAGAAAGTGCGAGCTCCCGTAATAGTGCTACAGGGACATCAACTATCCATTTTCGAATGGGATTGAATGAACTAAGTTCTCTTATTCCTGAATCTAATTCAGGTTTGGAACGTAGAATGACAGTAGTAGAATGGATTGCTACAGTCGAGAATCTGATGTCTGTTTATGGCTGGGATGATCGATCTACCCTGCGTCCTTAAGGCACTTTCACATCAAACACAAGAATCGAAAAGATATAAACCGAAAAACTCAATTTATTCCACTTTAAAAGAAGATTTTTGCTCCAATGATTAATAAAATCATGGGAAATAGGATACACTAATAATTTTACTAATAAAATAGTATATTTATCTTAGAATTTTTAAGAAAACACAACTTTTATGATTTGAATTTTTCGGCCGATAAAACATAAAATTGTGTTTTTCTTCAAAATCTGGATTTTATTAATCATTGTTACAAAAATATTGTTTTAAAGTGGAATAAATTGAGTTTTTCGTTTACATTTTTCTGTTCTTGTTTTTGATGTGAAAGTGCCTTTACGCATGAGTGGAGCAGGAGCATTCTGGCGGCAGAGCAGACAAGGATTGGATAATTCGTGGGAAGAATTTAAACGGGATCTCCTGGTAAGCTTCGCAGATGCAAAAAAATGATTCTTCTGTCTTGGTACAGATAATAGCGAGGAGAAAGGAACCAAACGAATGCGTGGAAAATTATTTTTATACTATTACGGCCTTAGCAAAGCGCATTAATCTGCCACAATCAGCGACCATAAAATACATAATATCAGGTTTAGGAAATAGGAACATGATGAATGTGTTACTGGCGTCCAATAGTAAAACATTGAATGACTTACTAATGCAAATAAAAACATATGAAGAGGTTCAAAGTCAGGAAATACAGCGGAGTATGTTTTCAAGCCGTGAACAGAGACAAAGGGGGTAACCAAAATACAAGTGGACGCACGATTTTTCCGTTAGAAGTACCAAAAGCTGCAAACAAATTTCATCCATATAGAAGTAATGTAAGGAAAGGGCAACAAACACAAAGTGATGGCGGACATTTTAAAAACTCAAGTGCAAAGTGGTTCAGATGTCATCTTCCAGGACATTATGGAAATGTTTGTCCATCTAATAGAACTCTCCGTAAATGCTATTTGTGCAATCAACTAGGTCACATAGCAAAGGATTGTATTAAGAATAAAAACTCCCAAGTTAGTCGTATAGTCGATTCAGTGCCGATGAATCCAACGGATGGTTATCATGTTATCGCGAAGGTTGGAGATAAATCATTTCTTGCGTTTTTGGACTTGGAAGTGAGACAACAATGATTAAAAAAACTATCGCAGATCAATTTAGATGGGGTGCAGAACCATGCGATGATATCTTAGTCGGATTTGGAGGCAGCACGGTAAAGGTAGTGGGTAAGATCAAGAAGCCTGTAACCGTAAACGAAGTTACTATTACACTGGAAATTCTTCTTGTTGGAGACGAAATGCAATCAGTGCCAATGATTATAGGTAAACATTTTTTGGATCGCAAAGATATTCAACTTATCAAGGAATGGGGAATATTTAATATCTTGAAAGTTCCACCTACTTGAAGTGGTACAGTGGAAAAGAAATCCATGTTAAAATTAGAAAGCTTAAGAATTGGTGACAAAGTTAGTGAACGTGAAAAACAATTCTTAATAAAATTAGTGAATGAGCACAGAGATTGTTTTTCTAGAAGTAGGTACTAATCCCTTTTCTAACATTGATTAATTTATTAATTAATATTTTCAGCACCCGATTGTGGGAGTCTTTTTGAACCCAGCAACGATACGTCTGAGCAGTTCTGCGACGCTCATTCTGTCACCCCAACCCCACTTGTCATTAAATTGATTAATAATCATCCCTTTCTATTTTACAGACTGAGGAGTAACCCACGTCAGGCAGGGGAAGCGTAACGCCAGTAAAGATAAACTTTTTTTTTTTTGAATTCCGAATAAAAATTAGTTTGTGAGTTGTACTTGAATTAGAACAATTTGTAGAATTAGTGAATGAATTTTGTATTGGAATAGCCTAGTAGTAAGTCTGTTGAAATACTGTGATAAAATAAACAATTGTAGTCTGACATTTGGAAAACTCCTGTCTTGTCATTTTTAAAAGCGGCACCTACCCCCTTTTTATGCTAAGTCCACATTGGGACTTAACATTGGTCGTTCAAAGCCGGATAAGACAGGAAGAGTTTCAAAATGACAGATGTTGCTAGTTTGACATTATCACTATTAGTTCTACACGAGCAAATAAAGAAAGCCGCCATAAATCACTCAAAGGCAAGTAGTAATGCGAAACAAGGCAAGAAGTACTATGCAGCTCGCATAGAATCACTAGAAAAACTCTGGAAATCATTCACAGATCTGCATGTAGCAATCTGGTCAACAAAAGATGGCGCTCAAAGTGAGTATGCCAAAGGAGATTTATATGAGGAAACTGAACTCATGTATATAGATTTTCTCTCCACTCTATTAGAGGAATTAGAGGAGTCATTTCCAGCACTACCTCCCAATACAAATACAAATGATATACCAGAGTTCAGTCAGTATGTCTCTAAAAGCCTGAAACACGGCTCCCACCAATGCATATACCGACATTCCATGATCTATTCAATTCACAGAGACCTAAATATATCCAAGGTCCAAAAACTTCATTACTTCAAGCTCAGCGTCACTTGCGAAGCAGATTGCTTATTACGTCAGTTCGAAGTGACAGAAGCTAATTATATCAAGAAAAACGAAAAATCCCACAAACATCAAGGTGACAGGGTTAGGTAAAGCGCAAACAGCTTCCATAAAGGCCAAAACGACATTCGAAGTAATGTCGCTCCATACAAAGCTTGAAACAAACATGGACGCATTCATATTAAACAAAATAAAAGATCTCATACCAGCTGACACGATAGACAGCAGCAAATTGCTTAATCTGCAGAATCTGCTTCTAGCAGATCAAAGATTTTATACGCCTGGCGCAATTGACGTATTACGAGGTCGGACGTCTACGCCGAAATAATAGAGAGCGGAGTTATCAAGGGTGCACCAGGAGAACCCACATCACAGCACACACAGCTGGGTGGATTCTAATTTGTAAAACTAAACCCATTTTTCGACGAACCTGAAAGGGAAAAAAAGGAGTGTACCATATTCAAAACAAAGGTAAAAACAAGTAAAAAAGCTAATATTGGTCTAGGACCAATTCTTATGATACCCTAGATGAATGTCCATATAAAATTTCGTATGGGCACCCATTTGAGCAATTTTGATTTTTGCAGTGGTTTTTCCCATATATTTGTAGAACTGTTCGTCGGACAGAAAAAATGATTATAACCAATTTTATAGCATTTCACGTTCTGAAGAAGTTTTTAGTACAATAAAAATGTCTTGGACTGATCGTTTTCACAGTATAGGTAAAAAACCTAAATTTGTATATGGCAACACCAAGAAGGAGTTGCCCGATTTAGTCCATTTTTAAAATGTTATTTGCTAGTACACTGAAAACACCATGTACTAAATTTCAGCTCTCTACGTCGACGTGTTCTCAGGCAGTTTTCAAATATATAGCGGAAAACGAAATTTTGTATGGCAACCCCACGAAGGCGTTGCCCGATTTGTCTCATTTTCGAACTTAATTTTACTTTTTTTTTTAAAGTCCGTGTACAAAGTTTCAGCTCCCTAAGTGTACGCGTTCTCGAGTTATCGTGCGCACAGACGGACGGATGGACGGACGGACGGACATGCAAAAATCAAAATAACTTTTAATATTATGCGTGGGTGTCCAATCCATTTTGCTCTACCATCATTATTTCGAGGTGTTACAAACGGAATGACAAACTTAGTATACCCCTATAGATTTCATCTAGGGTATAACAAGGTATCTTACCTGCAGGTGCGACAGTCCCTCGATGATATTGTTACGTGCAATAGAAAGAGACAACGGGTGACATCTACTGGCAATAAACAACTTCAGGTTCGGAGAGTAAACGACTTCAGGTTCGGAGAATCGGTTATGAAATCTACAGGAAAGTTCAGGAATAGAACAAATAGAATAGTCAAGAAGCTTTTGGAATAGAACACTCCAGAATAATCCGGAGAGTTTCTAGGGTATAAATATAACAGTTGTCATCCCCAGAAAAGAGTCTTGTCTTAGACGTTGCAGTGTTAAGAAGCGAAAGTAATAAAGAAGCGATAGTGTATGTAATTAGATTACGATAATTGAAAGTACAGTATTAGCGATAATTAGAGTTGAGTTGATTAAATAAATGTTTGTGAACTTTTATATGATTAGAGTGAAATAAAGAACTTATATATTAATTATTTAATATTGTGTTTTAAATAACGAACCAAAGGCCACGCTCGCAACAACTGGTGTCAGAAGTGAAATAAATTTGAGAAATAAAGTGGTGGCAATTGAATAAAAATTAAAAGAATGATTAATTTTGAGAAATTGTGTTAAATTGTGAAAGTTCTGGAAAATAATTTATAAGAGAATTACTAAAATAATGGGGCGCAAAGTAGTCGAGCTTCGAACGCAGGATTTGAAAGTGGAGTTAGGGAACCGGTCATTAGAAACGACAGGCATAAAGAAAGTTCTAGTCGAGCGACTTAGACAATCTTTGATAGAGGAAGGAAAGAATCCTGAAACATTTGTTTTCGAAGAGAACTTGGAAGAAATCGAGGTTGAAGAAGCGCCTGCGATGAAAATGGAACAGCTTTTGAGTACTTTAATGAGTAAAATGGAAGCCCGTTTTGATGAGCAAAAGAATTCTCTCGAGGAACAGAAGAAATCTATGGACGAACAAAAGAATTCTCTCGAGGAACAAAAGAATTCTCTAGAATCACGTTTAGATGAACAGAAGAAATCTATGGACGAACAAAAGAAATCTATGGAAGCCCGTTTTGATGAACAAAAGATTGATTTTGAGGAACAAAAGAAATCTCTGGAAACCCGTTTGGACGAACAAAAGATCTCTCTGGAGAATTGTCTAGAAACTCGTTTGGAGGAACAGAAGACTTTCCTGAAAAACTCATTAGACGAACAAAATTTGAAAATTGAAGGAATCGAGCAGGAAGTGGCGGAAGCTCAACAAATAGTCACCGAGCAGCTTGACAGTTTTAAATCAGATCTGGAAAGAATAAAGCATCGTCAGCCTCTAAACGTAGCAACTGAAATATCCGGTGCAGGTAGAATGAAACCTCCCATATTTAATGGACAAAATTCGTGGCATATCTTCAAGAGACAATTCGAGGCAGCTTCAGAGGTAAATGGATGGAATGATGAAGACAAAGCTATAGCTCTGGTGTTAGCACTTCGAGGTCCTGCGTCAGAACTCTTACAAACTGTACCGATTGAAAATCAACGTAATTACTCTTCATTAGTACAGGCGATAGAATTACGTTACGGAGATGAGCACATGCAGCAAGTATATCGCCTACAGTTGCGCAACAGGATTCAAAAACATGGCGAATTACTACAACAACTGCAGGCAGATGTAGAAAGATTAGCGCATCTGTCATACTCCAGCGTGAATGCGGATTTTCTCAATGAAGTGGCGTCGGAGGCATTTGTGAACGCTATTACAGATCAAAATTTACAACAATCATTAAGGCTAGCAGGAAGGAAATCAACAGCAGAAGCACTAGCCTATGCATTAGTGTATGAATCCGCCAGACAAGCTTCGCGGGGTGCAGTACGAATGAGAGACATTTCGGTGGACGAATGTACTTGTAATAGAATGCAGTCATCCCAGAGCTCACCTATGCGTGGTATCCTTCGATGCTGGAATTGTAATAGAACAGGACACCTACAAAGAGACTGCAGAAAACGCCGACGAGTGGAATCTCTAGATGAAGAGAGCAAAGTGGAATTGCAAAGATATCGGGCTGAGCAGCCGACTTGCAATAGATTGCAGTTATCACTGAACACCCCTTCACGTAGTGTTCTTCGATGTTGGGATTGTAACAAATTGGGACACCTTCAAAGCGACTGCAGGAAACGCCGTCGAAAGGAATCAACAGAAAAGAAAGGGAGAGAAGAATGTCCAAATTGCCGAGCTAGAGAGCAAACTATTCTTAGGGAGACTAGAATCCAACCTTATGGCTTTGAGAGCCAACACAGGGAAGGACGTATCCATGGAAATGCAGAAGCCTTGGTACAACGTCAATGGGAACCTGAATGTAAGCATTACGGCTGGGAGAAAGGAAATGAGAAAACAGCTACTATACAGTTCGTAACTGTGGAGCCATCAACAGGTTGGGACATCGAGAGTTTGCAAACAGCGCAACGAGAAGATCCGGACATATCGCCTATTCTTGCTTGGAAAGCAGACATAGAAAAACCAGAATGGAAGGATATTTCGAGGATGAGTGAAAAGCTGAAAAGCTACTGGGCTCAATGGAATTCTCTTCATATTGAATGCGGTATATTAAAACGCAAGTGGGAAGCACCTAACGGTAAATCGTTCCGAATGCAAATAGTCGTGCCGGCATCAAAGGTCAACGAGGTTCTAGGTAAAGTGCATCGTGGAGCATCTGGAGAACATTTGGGAGTGAATAAAACAATTTCTAAAATACGAGAAAAGTTTTATTGGCTACATATGCGGGAGGATGTAGAGAAGTGGTGTCGCAAATGCACTGTGTGTGTTTTTTACAAAGGGCCGCCACGTAGCAGCAGAAAGGAAATGTACAAGCGTAATGTCAGAGCCCCATTGAAACTGAGAGCTGATGTACAAAGGGCCACGAGGGCGAAATTAGCAGTAAGTACCCATCGGATGAGGACACGCTATGACTTACGTGCGAATTCAGCAGGATTCAATGAAGGTGATCTTGTTTGGCTATACAACCCGAACCGACGTAAGGGGTGCTCTCCAAAGTCACAACAACAGTGGGAGGGACCGTATTCAGTAGTAACTAAAATAAATGACGTAGTATACAGGATTCAACGTGGTACAGGAGGCAAACGAAAAATCGTCCATCTGGATCGCTTGTGTCAATACTACAAGCATCAAGACCGTGGACCACCTGTTGTTCGGGACGAACAAATTTAAGAAGGGGGCAGTGTTACGTGCAATAGAAAGAGACAACTGGTGACATCTACTGGCAATAAACAACTTCAGGTTCGGAGAGTAAACGACTTCAGGTTCGGAGAATCGGTTATGAAATCTACAGGAAAGTTCAGGAATAGAACAAATAGAATAGTCAAGAAGCTTTTGGAATAGAACACTCCAGAATAATCCGGAGAGTTTCTAGGGTATAAATATAACAGTTGTCATCGCCAGAAAAGAGTCTTGTCTTAGACGTTGCAGTGTTAAGAAGCGAAAGTAATAAAGAAGCGATAGTGTATGTAATTAGATTGCGATAATTGAAAGTACAGTATTAGCGATAATTAGAGTTGAGTTGATTAAATAAATGTTTGTGAACTTTTATATGATTAGAGTGAAATAAAGAACTTATATATTAATTATTTAATATTGTGTTTTAAATAACGAACCAAAGGCCACGCTCGCAACAATATGGAATGAGAAAAAGAAAATGAATATAAAACACTGAATTTAACAATAAAAAAATATACTATTAAACATGACAAGCCTTTTTTTTGTACATGCAAACAATCAAAACAAACAACATAGAAGGCAGGAAATTATGTGTAATTTCCATGCCATAACATGTACATATTTAATTAAACACACAAAACTAATCAACCATGCAAACACAAGGGTGATTGGTGGACATTTCAGGTGAGAGAACACCCAAAACAAACTCACCTGTACAGGTGCTCACTAACCTTAGAAATCAGTAAAAAACACAATAACTCCATAAAATGTTTATAAATACCTGTACATTATGGTCTCCCACGATGAAAAATCAGCAACACACCACATAAAATACGATTAAATTAACAAAAAACAGTAAAATACACTTCGCGCCGCGTTTGACAGTTCGAGTAAAAAATTACACGGCGAAATTTGAATTTCCCATGACATTTGACAAGTCATATTGGGGTAAAATCGTCGCGTTCTTTTCGCGATATTTTTCGCGCAATTCGCGTAATTCGCGATATTTATATTTTTCATACACACCAATGAATGTGAAGGATAGGCAAGGTGCGAGTAAGACAGAACAGCGAAAAATCATAAGAGGAATTTATTGGAATGAACCGAAAAATGGCGTGTCGAAAAAGTAGATCAAATTTACGAAAAAATCAATTAAAATTAATAAAATTAATAATAAATCTTTATGGGAAGGATGCCAAAAAATGCAAAATTCATTTTGGCATATACAAATTATAATCTAAAACTCTAATAAAGTTATAAAAAGGTTATATTTCGAAGATTTCACTTTATGGATAGTGAAATTGAGACAAAATTTTCTATAAAAAACGCGTCATTCCTTCATTCGCTCTTTTATTTTCAATCGAGTTGTCACATAGCAAACACATGCCAAGCATAGTTTATTATTCCATGCAATTTCCAGTTCTCAAAAATAGATTAGGATTTTTCAAGCCATTTCGGTTTTGGACTTGTAATTTTTTATCAAAATTTTCATCGGCTCCACTTCTGAATTTTGGAAATAGAACTCTGTCGTTTGTTCTACCGGTTGCAGCACCTGAGTTGCTTAATTGTAAACAATCGCCCTACATAATAATTACTATGCGAGATAAATTATTATCGTAATCGTCGATTGCGCCACCAAGCGTTCATCGCAGCCAGCTGTTAGGCTAATCAGCAAAATAACCGACAGTTGCAGAACAATACCATGCGAAGCTATTGTTTAGCAATGGCGGTTTATTTTGCTATAATGCCTTTGGCTGTTGGGAGAATCTTCCGTATATTGGGCCATCACATCCCTTGGAAAAACTAGTTTCCCCTGGGAACTAGATCTGGAGAGTGCAATAGTCTTTAAATTGAAAGTATTTTGATCTCTGTTCGGCTCAGATTTTTTTTCTACATTTTTCGTTACATACTTAAATTTTTCTTATTCTTTTCATTTTATATCTTTTCTTTCACATTTTGTTTCTTTCTTATTTTCATCTCATTTCTTTGTTATTCTGTTCTTACAACATATTTGGTTTCTATTTAATTTAATTTTTCTTTATCCTTACCTAATTAACAACAGTAACGACAATATCTGCATACGTACTTTTTTTTCATTGTTCTATTATATTTCTTTTTCAAACAAAAAAAATTTTATTTGTTCTGATTTAGTTAACTTTCTTTAACAAAAAATTTTATAACTATGTATTCGCGTGTTTTTAACACAAATTTTCCTTTTTACAATATAGGTACCTACTTCCTTATACACTGAACATTGAACATTTTTCCAATAACTGTTTTCTTTCCTTACTTTCTACATTATTTACCAATTTATTAATTCCCTTCTATAGCAAAACATTGATTAAAGCTTTTTTCCATTATCTAGTATGTACAATGTACATATATCCTCGTATCATATCTGTTTTATCAATTACACGCACTTGTAACTCTTACCATCTCTAATCGTGAATTTTTACAACTATTCTTTCTATTTGATACCTCTATTTTATTTACCTTTGTCCTACAGGTCTATAGAACGTACCTATTTACAATAATTCTAATGTTCCAGTTCGCTAACACTGCTGCATGCTGTTGCGGCTTCTCCAACTGTATGATTAACCTTTCAACTACAGTGGGCTCGTTGGGTTGTTGGGACTATTACCTTGATGCTAGTCGGGTCTTGTTCCATGTGATGTTTCAATTTCCTAGTTCGGTGTTCATAGTTGTCCTCAGAACAATCTGCAACGCCGATGTACAGTGGAAGCTCACTGGTGTTTGACTCATCTCAGCTAAAACCGCGCTTATGCAACTATCAGCTTGTGGGGCTGCATTCTTCGGACGCTTTAAAGGGTATTTCTAATAGCGGACTTTCAGTTTACTGTTGAGCTTTTTGCTTATAAGGCTCATTGGCTGGTGAGCGTCTCTACATGCCTTTGTTCACTCTAATTGGTCTTTAGCTTGCTATTTTTTTTTTGTATTACTTCCATATGCATGATGGAGTTCTCTCAATCACATATATTATTGAGAGTCCACCCATACATAAAAACGATACACTTGCTCTATTGAAAGTTTTGTAACGTACTTTCTAAAACTAGATTCTGCATGATTCCTAGTTCTTTTAACTGATTGGGCTATCTGTTTTAGATTTGCCTTTATATAACCTTCACTTTAGTCTTCAGTCACATCTTTAACATACAGTGACACCTTACAGATAATTCAATCCTTTCCATTACGATGATCTTCGGTACTTGAACTTCTTGGAAACCCTCATATATCCCAGTGATTGTGTATGTGGGTTCCTGATGAGTAGACAATGCTTTTCTCGTGAGGTCTAATTTCTGATTCTTCCAGTGGCCCTTTTGTTTTTTTAACTCATCAGCGCGTTCCTTCTATTCATCGATCTTCACAGTTCGATCATTGTGTGCGTAGTTAGGACAGTCGTCGACGGATAACTTTTGTCATTTTCCCATCTTCAGTATTATTATGATGATCAACTTGCTCCACGTAAACTATACAAGGATGTTTCTGGAACTTATGTAGCCAATTTTGTTTCCGTCTCCTTGAGGTTGCTTCAACTTTTAGCTATGGTTAGCGACTATTTTTATATTCTATGCTTTAACGAAGGATTACAATTTTGCTCTTTTTTTTAACATCCCAATGTTTACTTAGGTTATTTATATTTCTTTATTTCCATTATTTTTTATGATTGTAAGCTTTAATCATTTGTTACGTTACATATTTTATACATTTACTCTTTCAAAGTAAGGAATATTGTTCTAATCTGTCTTATATCTTTTTTCAATGACTTTATAAAAAAAATTTCTATACGTAGGTAATATATTTCCTATTTAACTTTTTTTTCTTTTACATTTGGTCAACTTTTTCTTTCTATTTCTTCTCAAGTAATATTCCTTTTTTTTTTTTTACTTTCTTTAAAATCTCCTATTCCTTTTTCTCTTCTTCCGAGATTCTTTTTCTTTTGAATCTCACTATATTCCGTTTTTTTAATTTGATTATTTACGTAATTAAAAAAAGTTTTTTTTTCTAATTTCCTTATATATTTTTTTAAACACATTTCCTTACCTTTACATCTGGTGACCTTTATACCTCATTTCTATATCCTTCTTCTGGCCATAGACCTACCAAACTGCGCTCATCGAATTTCTTCTGAAATTGGAGGGAATTTGTTGGAAATCTCTTTGGTTACGTCCCACGATTTCTGGGCCATAACCGTTACCTACCTCGTGCAGCCCGGTAAAATTTGGCGTAAGATTTGTCCTATTAATCTTATTTCTGACCGGGCGGCGGAGCTACCATACCTATTTGACAGCTATGCTTTGGCGTAAGATTTGTCCTAATAATCTTATTTCTGACCGGCGGAGCTACCATACCTATTTGACAGCTATGCTTTGACATCTTTAACTTACCCTTTTGCTTAATTCTCTGGGCTTTCCCTAGTCGAGGATAGACATTTTTCCAGTACTTATAGCATCATGCAGATTTTTTGTCAAATCTGTGAGGTTTCGTTTGTTCATGGAAAGAATTGGGACTCTCTTCAAAATAGGCTGTTGCATTGGCGATTTATCATTTTTCACAATAATTGCTAGAGGTGCTGGGGGCTAAAATACATGCTATGTTTTTTGTGAAACATATATGATTGTTTTGGAAGTATGTTGAGTGATTGGCTTGGATGTGAAGTCCAGACTGTCAGCATGGGCTGACAGTCCACTCGGCGGACAGCGTTGACTGCAGGGCGGCTCGCTAACTCGCCTCGGCTATTGGCGGAGAGTGCGGGGAGGTTCCACGAAAAGCCTGCCGCTGCCGCCTGCCATATACAAAAAAAATTTCGTGCCTACAAACTAAAACGCCGGCACACATTCGGTCCTGAAGGGACCCTTACGTCATTTACCTACATCCACACCGAAGGCGCAGATGGTATGCCTTCATTGCACGCCCCAACCACCCATCTGACTCTGACGGCAGTTATTTTCAGAGTCCCTGGTAGACCTGTAAAGAGAGAGAATAGTGGACCTAGACGACCTTCTTGTGAGAGGACTCCGGGAAAGTGAAAGGAGAAAGGAAAAGTATTCAGTGATCCATATTTACGTTATAATCTTTCCTTTAATTTCTACGTTTTTGAAAAGTTTGATAATTTTTGTAATTTTTCTGCTAAATATACTTCGGGTGATAAAATAAAATCTAGATTTCTGAAACTAAAACTACCTTAATGACTACCAGTATTGATTGCAACTGCTTTGTTCGCAATAGGATATATAAAATTTTTTTTGATTTCCTTCTATTTTCATTGTACTGATTTTCATATGGTGACGACGATTTTCTTAAATTATGTAAAGAGCGGGAAATGTCTACATTGACTATAGCTTAAAACGAGCTTATAGGAAACTGAAATGTTGCTTTTCTTTTCATGTAACTTTTATAAATAAAATAAAGTTGTTTGTTTTCATGTTAACCTACTTGTGTTTGAAAAATGTTAGTATTCAAGCTTATAAGATTTGTGCAGAAAAACTAGGACTGCGTGCAAAGAAGAGGGAAGCTTTGCACGCAGTCCTAGTTTTTCTGCACAAATGTTATGTCACCACACTATGCAGACATTATCAATCAAGTTCGAAAACTTTATGGTGTAAAGTCAGTTGTGTTCTTTTGTACCTTTTTGGTACCAATGCAAAAATGAATAGTAAATTTATGCAAATTAATATATCCTGCCTACATGTCACAGTTACAATTGTAAAAATTAATTTTTTTCACCTGAATACCAAAAATTATTTGTAACCTAAGGCTAATTTTCAAATAACTATCTTAAAAATTAATTAATAAAATTTTATTTTTGATAAAATTTAAAGCAACTATGCCTACAATCTTTTCTCACTGTTTAATTTATTCAATGCGTTCTTCATCTATTTAATTATTTCATTGATAGTGAAACTAATTTCAACTCTTATCCCCTTTTTATAATTATATATTTATATTATAATCTACATTAATTATGTACGTACCAAACACAATCTGCAAAACAGTTGACTGGAAGAGTTTAATTTGTGTACTGCACCTTGTTGCGTATCTTTTAGATTTTCCTATACTCAAGAGTCAATGTATTGACATGTTTTTCTGTTAATTCTCGGTAATCGCAACAAATTTGCATTTCAGGACTTAGCCGACAATGCTAGTTGCCCCACGTAATGCTATGTAACCGGCAATTAAATCCGTTCAATATGCTGTAGAATCTCTTGTGATAAATAGGACACTCAAATTTCGGTTCAACGCCGCATTCCAAACGTTTATGCCAATTTGGACCATGAGGACGGGCATATGAGCTACCACAACGTGGTCGAATAAATGCACTCCATTCACTGGTTCCGCTGCCACTTGGGCTGCTAGCAGACATATTACCCTTACTATCACCGCTTCCACTTTTAAGTGGTAAATTGATCAAGGCACTACCTAAAATAAGGCTGCTAGATGTAAATCCTAAATTTTCTAATTTTGGAAATATTACCGTTTGTGAAGGTGAGTGGTGTGCAGACAGTGGCCGCAATGATATTTGTTGTGGTAGTGATTGTGGTGTACCTGTTCCACCCTGACTTGCTGCTGGTAAATTAGAATCAGGGGCTGCGACAGTTGCAATCGCTGCTGCAATTCCAGCTGCATGTGCAATTGAGGATTCTCTAACAGATTTGAACTGTTCTAGCTGATAGTGATGGTGGCGGTGATGGATTTATTTGCTCCTGGTGATGAGAGAATATTTTTTTCAAATTGATAACAGGATATGCAGGGATAAATATTATTGCGAACTTACGTAAGGATTAGATTTCCCGCCGATGCCGTTGAAAATTGTTGATTTTGTTGTCTTCACTTTGTTCGCGACCTTTCGATTTCACGGTTTGACAAGACAGATCGATTGTCTTCTTCTTCTCCGCTAACAGGTACGAGCTTTTTCGAGCTAGGGTGCATGCGGACTGTCGGTATGGCAGCCTGCCGGCAAACGTGCTGCAGTAATTCTCCATGTAGCATATTTCTATATGCAGTACGCTACGACCATAACAGGGCAGAGTTGTCTAGACCACCTGTGGTTCAGACAACGCTGAAAAATGGTCGACTGAGCTAGTCGGTCTTAAACATAGGCCTCATCGCTGCGGGCGCCCAATGTATGTCTCGACCCACGACCCAATAAGAGCATGGCTCATTACTCGTTAGATTGATAAAGAACGTATACAGGGTTGAATTCGAACAGGTATATCACCAAGCATTGACGGGGCAATAGGAGGGCTTCGCGATATCCTATAGTTCACCAGTGAAGCTGGCTGGATGCCTTCTTAGGGCTACCAGGATCTAGATTTGGTACTACCATGTCCGAGGGTTGCCGATTAACGAAACATTGTAGACGGACAGATAAAGAAAAACCCTCCTAATGAGGCCGATCCGGAAGGGACTGTAAAAAGGTTATCTACTCATAAGTGGTAGAGGTGTGTTGACGAGGTTGAATTCCAACAGGTATATCACCCACCATTGACGGGGCAATAGGAGGGCTTCGCGATATCCTATAGTTTACCAGTGAAGCTGGCTGGATGCCTTATTAGGGCTACCAGGAATAAACGTGACATTAGATATATGACGCTTCTAGAATGGATATCACTGCCTGATGTCTTTGGCGTGATAGACTCCTAACAGTTTCTCCTGCAGATCCTCAAGCTCGTATAAGGAGTAGTGCTGGGACATCGGAGCGGAACATCGATATTGACATCGCCCAACAAGCATCGATGTGGCGATAATATCGATCATATAACATCGATGTACAAACCACATCGATGTTAATGAAATGTCTGACTAGTATAGTAGTATATCATAGAAAAAATGCTGTTTTTTTCAGTTCAGATTTTTTTTTGCTCTCGCCTTTATTAATAACTTAATAAAAATAACAAAAACAAAACGAAGCAAGTACCTCTTCAATTCTAAATTAAAAGTTTCCTAAAAATAACGCATAAATGAATTAAATAAATATGAAAAATTACAGGTCTGAAAACTTTTTATCTACAGACTGAAGAAACAATAACTGGCAAAGGCGTTTTCTCTACAAACTGTTTCTCTTTTGAGTTATAGTCTCGCCTGCCTTAGAGAACAGACATTCGGCTGGCACGGAAGTAGCCACAATGGACAACATTTTTGCTGCAAGACGTGATAAGCCAAGATATATAAGATTAATATGAAGTGGTTCCAAAGGAGTGCTTAAATAAAAGGATATTTCCGATTGCCTACATTCCGAACTTCCTTCTGTTGTTTTCTCAATCACCAGGCGGATGTGATTGGCACATAAATTGAACTTTGTTGAGCCTGAGAAAGAACTTGCAGGTAGACGTTTTCTTAAGGGGCCCATAAACAGTTACGCATGTTGGCCAACTCGAGTAGGACAACGATGTTGTCACGCAGATTTGGCCGTGTTTGGGCCTGTTTGTGGTGTGACACGTATGTCAAGCGGTTGGACGAAAATCAAATTAGTTTAATTTTAGTGGCGGGGCTACGAGTTGATAACATATTGAACCATGCAGGGCGTTGTTTGTAAATTTCGTCATTCTTGAGTGAAGTCTATTGAAGAAATGATAGCAATTAATAGTTCTGGCAGCTCCTGAAATGTGTTCCTATCCTAATGTTGGACAGTAAGTTTGACAATGTGTGGAGACAAAGCTTTCGTGTGTGGCACACCAAGATGGACAACATGTTCGCAGTGTATGGGCCGCTTTAGCTGAAATAATAAACAAAGCTGTATCGCTCTCCTGTGGCCTAACTTCGTTAGCCTCCATTGAGTCAGTGACAGCAGTGTGATGTAAGGTCACTCTGATTGTTTCCTCCCAACTATTTAAAAGAATTCTGATTGGTTCCGAAGAACAATGTTTTCTGTCCCCAGCGCAAATCATTTTAAAAACTAATGATTATCAATTGTAACGATGCTTTGAAAATGAAATGAACAATCACTTCACTATTTCTCTTTCCGTTTCACCACGAAAATTTGATTGAAATATAAGTACTTCTTTTTTCAAATCTAGATAATTTTTTTGGCATTTTATTTGCTTTTTACAGTATGCATTTATTCCTTTACGGTAAGAAGCATGTAATTCCCTAACATCGAAAGGATAACATCGATGTAGGCCGATGTTTTAGTGCGTCGACATCGATGGAAAATATCGAACATCGAGAGCCCAAACATCGATGTTTTGAAAACATCAATGATCATCGCCCAGCACTAATAAGGAGTTTCCTTTTCTGGCTTTAACTCGACACTTAACAAATTTTAGTAGTTGTTCTATGTGAGCACCAGACCACCGTTTTAGCTTCCAGGATTTCGCCACACATGGCTCCACCGTCGCTAGGTGGTTTGAGTCCATACTAAATGTAGGTTTGTGTTTTGGCTGTATTGGTTTGTGTTTTGGATGTTGGGATACGAGATCACTTTGGGGATACGAGATCACTTTCAGCACTCTTCAGCATAGGGAAATAGCATAGGTTTTCAATTTTTTTCTGGAGTTCGCTTATTTTTCATCTCGGACTCGTAGCCTCTAAGTTGACATTAAGTTTTTCATCTCGAGTTTTGGGGATACGAGATCAATTTGGGGATACGAGATCACTCTTAGCACTTTCCAGGATAGGAAAATAGCATAGGTCTTTGATTTTGTTTCTGGAGCTCGCTTATTTTTCATCTCGGAGATCGTAGCTCTAAATATTTGTGAAGTGGTGGGAATCTTTACTGGTGGAGGTTGTTGGTTAAGTTTGATCTGGTCTTGGAGGCTACAATTTGACCTTGAGGTGCCCCCTCCTGTGTCTGGGTACTGGGGGTTGGCTGAGAGCTTTAGAGGCAATATATAATACTATGACTAGGACTGCCAAGACACCTCGGTGGGCTATGTTACCTGTACCAAGGCTTGGGTAGAATGTGTATTAAGTAATGATGTGAAATTCCCTTACCGAATTTATATCGGGGCTGTATACTTGTCAGCTTGAGTTTGGTTTTAGTTGTTTACTTTAGTATGGGTGCCTGTGGTATGTTGGGCTGGGCTACTTGGTGGCTGAGGAAACGTTATCTAAGGCGTGGGTGGATGTGTGCAGCTGTGTATTTATGTAGATAATAAATGTGACTAAGAAAATTAGTGTAATAAGTATTAATACTAATTCATATTTTTGTTCATGTCAATAGTATTAGTACTAGGGGTAAAATTTTCATCAGAAATCCTCTACGGGGTATGGTTCGAGATATGAGCGATCTTACCTTCTCAGGTGTAATTAATATTAGTAGCCGAGCTGAAAAACAAAAAACAAAAACAACTGTAATCGAAGTTGCGGATTAAAGATTTGATGATCTTAATCTGTAGGTGTCTTTTATAAACATTGCGCCATGTGATGATATATCTAAAAATAGATCAGTCAAAGCTGATTGGAGCGAATGTTGGTAGATATGTTCACTTAGATAAGTAATGGAAATTAGTAAATGCCTAATTTTGCTCTTCAGGTAGGATGCTTCTAATTTGATTCCTTGCATAAACAAATTCGCACAGTCCAGTAAAGTAAACAAATTCGCACTCGAATAATGTAAACAAATTCGCACAGCAGCCGAGTAAAGTAAACAAATTGAGCGATTTATGTTTTTTAATGTAAGATTCCCAATTACTTTAGCTGAAAACAACAACTGATATTAATCTGTAGGATATGATGTCTTGGATGAGTAGTGGAAGTTATAATGGAAAATTTCTTTTGCTGAAAAAAGAACAACAACAACAACAACTATAACGTCAGATGTGGTCTGTAGGTGTCTTTTATATGATAATGTTATGATATTCGATGTGTAAAAATAGATCACGGCTGCTTGGGATGGTACGACACATGAAATCATTAGAATTAATGGAAATTAAAGCATTAGAAAAGGTGGCCAGGCGGCTGGTAGTTTGATATCTTGAGTAAACAAATACGTCCGAGTAAAGCAGACAAATTGAGCGATTAATGTGTTTTTGTATCTAGGAGATTGTATTGAAAAGTCTTACATTTTATGACGAATTGTTTTTTATTTTCAATAAAATTTCTCAATCAACCACGATGTTATGAGATTTGATTGACCCCGATATCATAGTTCGCATGAAGCTGATAAGAATATGATAATTTTATCTTCATACTATTGGGGTGATCACATTATTTTCTTACCATTAGGTTGAGAGTAGGTTTAATTAAATGGTTTGATGAATGAAGGTGGTGTTATGATATTAATGTAGTATGATATCTTGTCTTAGATGTGTAATGGAAGTTGTTTGGGAGCTGTGAGTAAGGAATAAAAACCTTATCAGCAAGGTCGCTTCATATTTAGCTGTCTAAAGTATCATCCAAATGTTTTTGTATGAGGGAGGAAAAACTGATAATTTTTCAAGCCCATAGTGAAGACTGTGGTAGAGGTTGAGAGTGGGTGCTGTAAGTTGTGGATTAAATTGAAAGTTTTGATGGATGGCTTTTGACATAATATTAATCTAGTAGGATATGAAAGCTTCAGTGAAGAGCGTGGAAGAGGAGACTGTTATTTGTTTACCTTTAAATCTTAAGGTTTATACTTTTAGCCTCCAGCAAGAATGTTTTCTTTCAGTTGACTCGGTGACTAGATAAGAACGTGTTGATTTCATGTTCATAATTTCATCTAATGGTGATCATATGAAGGTAGCAGACTTTTTTATAAATCAAGCAGGTATGCTGTTATGAAATTTGATTGACTCCTATATCTAAAAAGTAGTTCACATGAAGCTGATATAGTATTGAGGCAGGTACATTGTTTACTTACAATTAAGTTGAGAGTGGGTTAAATTAAAAGCTTTGATAGAAGAACGCTGTGTTATGATATTAATGTAGAATGATATGTTGTCTGAAGTGAGTAGTTGAAGTTGTATAGCAGCTATGACAAAGCAGTAAAATCCTAATCTCGCTTGATATTAATCGCCCCTAAAGTATCGCCTGAATGGTGGAGTATGAAGGAAGAAATAATTGATAATTATCCAAGTCCATAGTGAAGATCGTAGTAGGGGGTTTAGAGTAGGTACTGTAAGTTATGTATTAAGTTAAAAGTTTTGATGGATCGTATTTGGCATTTATCTTCTCGAAATGGTGTAGTACGAGTATCAGGAAGGTCGGAAAAAAGTTGATAATGCTTCAAGTTCAATAGTGAAGACCTCGATGTTGAGATGGGTATTTGGAATGATATAATTCTAGTAGGATATGAAAGTATTATTTATTCATCTTTAAATCTTACCATGAAAGTAGGTTGGGAGTTGATTAAATTAAAAGTTTTAATGAAAGAAGGTTGAGTTATTATATTAATATAGTATAATATGTTGCCTTAGATGAGTACTTGAGAGCTGTGAGTAATATGTGGAATATGTTGAAGATGAGTAGTGAAAGTTGAAAATGTAAGATTCCCAATTTCTTTACTGAAAAACAACAACAACTCTAAATAATATATACCAAATCAATTTTTCACACAATTTTTATCCACATCAAATTCATTATCTATTTTTTTATCTTAAGTTATAAACTTTTTTTCTCTGTATTTCACATCCAAAAAGCGATCCAGAGCAAATGTCTGTGTTAGGCTATGAGAGTTCGGCAGCGAAAACCCATGATATTTCATATCATCTGTCTTGCTCTAACACATTAGGAAGCTTTAGTGAACATCTCACTCGGGACTTGGTCATATACTTGCTAGCTGTGGATATGTATGTATGTAACACTGAGATGAATTAATGTAATGTTGTGTAGTGTAAAAGAAAAACTTTCATGGGTGATATGGGGATTGAATCGATGTATGTTATGCACTAGATTGGTGGTATATGTCCTTATTTGATTGAAGCAAAATAGTTTCACGACTACCTTACCAAGATTTAAATATATTTGAAATTCATAAAAATGTTGAATCGATGTCAAGAACATGTTAATACTTGTTTTGAGCACGAGCAGTGGAAATTGTGATCATTGCAGCATGGTATAAAATTCAATATCTAAAAATAGACCACATGAAGGTTATTGGGGTGGTAAAAAAAACATGAAAGCATTAGGTTGAGATAGGGTTCAATTTAAGGCTTTGGTGAAAGAAGGCGGCAGTAGATATTAATGTAAAATGATAGGACGCATCAGTCAATTTTGGTGAGCCTCAGCGATAGGTCAAAAAAAATTTCAACCGCGGTAAAAAATGAAAGTTTTTTTTAGTAAAAAGAGTGATACAAAACGGCATATGGAGAGCTGTATTGGACAGACTAAATCGCCGAGAGTGTTATTGAAAGCCACGAGTCGAGGTGGAGGAATTACTCAGCGTGTAAAAAAAAGTAATTTTGTAAAGTGGGAGGAAATAAAATCAGTATTCACAAACAGAATTAGAGCTGGAATTATTGTAAATATAAACCATACAGATCCTAAGCTATTTATACAGGATGCTGGTGATTTATTTATACGCCGTATTAAGAATATTTTAAAACGCCATCTCAATATTAAAGTTAATACAAAGTTGTGTGCTGATTTTGCTAAGGATATCGGTGACAATGAAGTTATAAAAGATATTAAATATTTACAAGCAAGAACTGCTCCAATCAATGTAGACGATAATTTAAATGAGTGGTATAAAGTTAACATTTTGGATTCAATACTCACTCAGCTGGATGATTTTCGAGAAAAAGATAGCGGCTGGACATTGGACTCCATTATACATTTAGCAGTACATATCAACAAATTTGAACAGCACCGAGGATCTTCGTACATACCTCTACCGAAGGAGATTGCTTTAAAGCAAGCTTGCATCAATGTAAAAAATATTGATAAAGCATGCTTCGCTTGGGCCGTGACATCAACACTATACCCTGGAAATATAAACTCCTCTAGGACATCATCATATCCACATTATTCGACTGTGCTAAATTGAACTGGAATAACATTTCCTATGACGCTTAAACAGATTAAACAATTTGAAGATCAGAACGATATATCAATAAACGTGTTCATCCTAAAGAAAGAGCGTTCCTTCACCACTGTTCTAGTTAGACCAACGAAACACAAGATGAAGCGACATGTGAATCTATTAATGATACAAAATAACTATGATGATGATGATGATGATGATGATGATGATGATGATGATGATGATGATGATGATGATGATGATGATGATGATGATGATGATGATGATGATGATGATGATGATGATGATGATGATGATGATGATGATGATGATGATGATGATGATGATGATGATGATGATGATGATGATGATGATGATGATGATGATGATGATGATGATGATGATGATGATGATGATGATGATGATGATGATGATGATGATGATGATGATGATGATGATGATGATGATGATGATGATGATGATGATGATGATGATGATGATGATGATGATGATGATGATGATGATGATGATGATGATGATGATGATGATGATGATGATGATGATGATGATGATGATGATGATGATGATGATGATGATGATGATGATGATGATGATGATGATGATGATGATGATGATGATGATGATGATGATGATGATGATGATGATGATGATGATGATGATGATGATGATGATGATGATGATGATGATGATGATGATGATGATGATGATGATGATGATGATGATGATGATGATGATGATGATGATGATGATGATGATGATGATGATGATGATGATGATGATGATGATGATGATGATGATGATGATGATGATGATGATGATGATGATGATGATGATGATGATGATGATGATGATGATGATGATGATGATGATGATGATGATGATGATGATGATGATGATGATGATGATGATGATGATGATGATGATGATGATGATGATGATGATGATGATGATGATGATGATGATGATGATGATGATGATGATGATGATGATGATGATGATGATGATGATGATGATGATGATGATGATGATGATGATGATGATGATGATGATGATGATGATGATGATGATGATGATGATGATGATGATGATGATGATGATGATGATGATGATGATGATGATGATGATGATGATGATGATGATGATGATGATGATGATGATGATGATGATGATGATGATGATGATGATGATGATGATGATGATGATGATGATGATGATGATGATGATGATGATGATGATGATGATGATGATGATGATGATGATGATGATGATGATGATGATGATGATGATGATGATGATGATGATGATGATGATGATGATGATGATGATGATGATGATGATGATGATGATGATGATGATGATGATGATGATGATGATGATGATGATGATGATGATGATGATGATGATGATGATGATGATGATGATGATGATGATGATGATGATGATGATGATGATGATGATGATGATGATGATGATGATGATGATGATGATGATGATGATGATGATGATGATGATGATGATGATGATGATGATGATGATGATGATGATGATGATGATGATGATGATGATGATGATGATGATGATGATGATGATGATGATGATGATGATGATGATGATGATGATGATGATGATGATGATGATGATGATGATGATGATGATGATGATGATGATGATGATGATGATGATGATGATGATGATGATGATGATGATGATGATGATGATGATGATGATGATGATGATGATGATGATGATGATGATGATGATGATGATGATGATGATGATGATGATGATGATGATGATGATGATGATGATGATGATGATGATGATGATGATGATGATGATGATGATGATGATGATGATGATGATGATGATGATGATGATGATGATGATGATGATGATGATGATGATGATGATGATGATGATGATGATGATGATGATGATGATGATGATGATGATGATGATGATGATGATGATGATGATGATGATGATGATGATGATGATGATGATGATGATGATGATGATGATGATGATGATGATGATGATGATGATGATGATGATGATGATGATGATGATGATGATGATGATGATGATGATGATGATGATGATGATGATGATGATGATGATGATGATGATGATGATGATGATGATGATGATGATGATGATGATGATGATGATGATGATGATGATGATGATGATGATGATGATGATGATGATGATGATGATGATGATGATGATGATGATGATGATGATGATGATGATGATGATGATGATGATGATGATGATGATGATGATGATGATGATGATGATGATGATGATGATGATGATGATGATGATGATGATGATGATGATGATGATGATGATGATGATGATGATGATGATGATGATGATGATGATGATGATGATGATGATGATGATGATGATGATGATGATGATGATGATGATGATGATGATGCTAGATTGTATATATGCGATAGATGTTTGTTCTATTTTTATTCTGCTAAAGAATTAACATGACATATTTCTGAATGTGAGAAAGAAAAAATTAATATTGAATTAAGGAAGCCCAACCATAGAATTAAATGTTAATAGCACAACGGATACTCTACCATTGGGAAACATTACTTAATTCCATCAGAGCAATAAGGAGCAGCCGCAGAAAACATATGATCTAAGTCTAGTGTATTGTAAATAAAAAAATGTATTACATATAGTTATAATTCCATTTATTGAAATAATTTGTTTTAATTTTATTATAGTCCAAGTCTTAAGTCTAAGATATACATTATTGGAAAATAAAGAATATGTTATAGTTATAGATATGTATATTGAAATCAGGAAGCCCAACAATAGAATGATACACTAAGAATTAAATGTTAATATTTTTTTAATTTATAATAAATCAATAATGATATTTTATATATGTTGTTCTTTTTATTCAATTTCCCTGCTAAGTCCAGAGATCCTGAAGGTATTCTTTAATAATATTTGCCTACTAGAGAGGGTTCTTGATCGGGCGATTGAGCCTTTTACCCAGAATGCTAGGTTGAGCGTGAGCGTGAGAAAATACGTTGACATGTGGGCTTGATCTTGGCCTCTGTCATCACCTTTGCACCCGGAAGGGCATTTTGTCCTTGACCTTGATCCGGAAGTGTGTGTGTCTTGGAGGCTACAACCTTACTTTCCTATAATCAACTACGCCGCAGGGGATTCTGTACAACTTTTCAAAGCAGATCTGATAATAGATAAACAGCTTTCCAAACAGCTCTGATAACAGCTTAACAGCTTTTCAAACAGCTCTGATAACAGCTCAACAGCTTTTGAAATAGCTCTGATAACAGCTTTTCAAACAGCTCTGATAACAGCTTAACAGCTTTTAAACAGCTCTGATAACAGCTTGACAGCTTTTCAAACGGGTCTGGTAACAGCTTTTCAAACAGGTCTGATAACAGCTTAACAGCTTTTGAAACAGCTCTGATAACAGCTTAACAGCTTTTCAAACGGGTCTGATAACAGCTTAACAGATTTTAAACAGGTCTGATAACAGCTTAACAGCTCTGATAACAGCTTAGCAGCTTTTAAACAGCTCTTATAACAGCTTTACAGATATCAAACAGCTCAAATAACAGCTTAACAGCTTTTCAAATTGGTTTGATACCCGTTGAACAGCTTAAATCTACTCAGTATCTCCACAGGCTTCGATGTGCTTTCGGCTGAGTTACAGCTTCGACTTATGAAGATTTCGCATCTTTCATCCTTTTATAGTACAATGAAGGTATCAAATCCTATACGGTAGCGTGCCTTGTTTAATGAGCTGTCCTTATCAATCATCAAGAAACCATATTCATCCTTCCAACAATCCGAGCTATTTGAAAGCTGTTAAGCTGTTAACAGAGCTGTTTGAAAAGCTGTTATGCTGTTATCAGAGCTGTTTGAAAATCTGTTAAACTGTTATCAGAGCTGTTTGAAAAGCTCTTCACCTGTTAATAGACATGTATGAAAAGCTATTTAAGTGTTATCGGACCTCACTTTCAGTTGGTCCCAAAGGTCTAGGTGATGACAGAGACCAGGGTCAAATTGTAGCCTTCTAGGTCGCGCACCAAATATCCGTTTCAAAGTGTCATCCAAGACCGGGCACCCACCACCACCAGCAGCACCGCCGCCACCACCACCACCACCGGCACCACCGCCACTCGTTGTAGTGGTCAAATATTATTCGAGAGTTCCGCACTTAGTATGGGAAGTTGAATAAAAAGAAGGCCATATATAAAATATCATTTATTAAAAATTAAAAAGTGTTAATTCTTATAATCTTATGGTACAGAGCTATATGTAATCAAAATTTCCTCTGTTTGATGAATCTGTCGTTGAAATCAACATCTGCCTATAGCGTAAGTTTCCATGATCCTTTATGAGCTCTCCAAGTATACAAAATGAGAATTTCTAGTGATAAGTTAAATCGCAATTCTTAAGGCATGCCTCGCAATTACTTTGTGTAAATGTTTGATAGAATTTATATAGCCTCACAACTTCTTTTAGGCATCTAGCAACATCACAACATTCACGTGTATCTGGTCCATCCGTTGAATCAAGGGCAGCTTATATAGTGCTCACCAAATTTTGAGTCAAATTTTTCAATATTTTCATATAATTTTAAAAAGTTATAGCATTCTTGGATTTGTTTCTTATGTTCATCGAGTAAGATGTTATTATATTTTCTTAAAAACTCCTCAATATCCATCTTAACAGTCAAACATTCGGGAAGACACTAATCACTAACCAAATTCTCATGCTATTTTCTTTTGCCTTTTTTAGATTTTGTATAGAACATAGCAGATTCTTATAAAATTGCCTCCTACCTGGTAGATTTTGGATAGAATATACTGTTATCAAATTCTTATAAAATTGTTGTAGTTACCAGATTCTTATAAAATTTTCTTCCACCTGTAAGATTATGTATGTTCCATACAGTTACCAGAAATCTTCTTCTTTACCGTTTACTCACAGTTAATTATAATCCTCCATACAACTTGCAATACTCATCACCCAAGTGATTTATTGACAAGACTTGTCTTCACTGTATGATACACTTTCATTAATAGTAAGAAAAATTAGGCCCACCACACCAATATTACGAAGATAAAATTACCATATTCTTGTCGAAGCTGAATCATGGTCAAATTGTAGCCTCCAAGATTCGACACTGTTGGTTTCAAAAGGTTACTCAAGAGCAGATACTTTCGGTTTCAAACGTTAAGGTGACGCCAAAGGTCAAGGACAAATTGCTGCCTCCAAGACCACGTGTCAAATACATATAAATAATAGTTTCATAACTTGTGTTCATTTGATGTTTTGCTCTTTACCCAAACAGACCGCTGTTGGCAAGCTAATTACGTAATAATTTCAACACGAGTTCTAAGGATACTACAAACCTTCTAAAGCCTACGGACGAAAGTCGTAAAGAATATTCATATAAGGCTCAGTCTACATCTATGAAATCGATGCTTTCTAGAAATAAAGAAGAAAGTTTTTCATCCAAAAACGAGTCGACTGTCCCCTACGAACAGCTCGAAAAATCAGGATATTCCAACAAAGATCGCAAAGAATAAAGACGGAGAGATGTTATTTATGAAAATGGTGCACAAGAAATTTTCTAAAGCCATCTTGGTCTAAAGGCATAAGGATCAGTCTATATCTTTGAAATCTTGGTTTTCCTGAACTAAAAAACTAAAAAAAGGCTATCGATTTAAGCTATAATGTAATTAAAACAAATTATTTCAATTAATGGCATTATAACCATAATACAATGTTTATTTACAATGCATATTTTAGATTATACTTAATATATTTTCTCCGGCACACGTCGCTTAAGAGTGATAATTGAAGCAAGAATGATTATTGCTCACATCGGGTGTCGCTTTCAAGCAAATTTTGTTGTTTGCAGATTAAGTGAACCTACTTTCCTTATGTAATCCATAGGTATCACTTTTGATCTATATCATGCGTATCCAAGACTCGAGATGAAAAATAAACGAGCTCCAGAAACAAAATCGGAAACTTATGCTACTTGCCTATGTTGGAGAGTGCTAAAAGTGATCTCGTATGCCCAAGACTCGAGATGAAAATTAAGCGATCTCCAAAACCAAAATCGAAATCCTATGCTATTTCCCTTTGCTAGAGAGTGCTGAAAGTGATCTCATATCCCCAAAGTGATCTCGTATCCCCAAGTCCGAGATGAACAACTATGTAGTACCGGCTAATGCCGCTAGGGAACCTTACTCAAGAAATGGAGTTTGCACTCGAAAGATCAATACACACACCCCCTAAACCCAATAATAATAATAATGCTAAGAGAACATCAAACCAAGCTCATGTCAAGTTGTGAAATTCGAATGATGTTGATATCTACAACTTCCCCGCTAATAAAACTTATTTAGGTGCAGCACCTGTCAACAGCAAGAGCCAAGTTGACGTCACACGTGATATCTACAACTTCCTCGATAATAAAAGCAAACAGCAAAACCAAGGCAGTTGGTAGTACCAGGGACCGAAAATAACCATTATTTTAGATTTTTCAAACAAAAAAATCACATAGAAATAATAATCGGATCTTTAGATGAATAGGACCAATCTTATCCTCATGAAGTGAACTTTCAGTTTCTAGCGTAATTTAAAAAAGTATAACCAATAAAATAAAAATTTCATATTAATGGTTAAACTTTGATTAATTTATTTTGGTTAACGGATAACCATTATTTCACAATTTCTTTTTTTTTGTTATGAAATAAGAGTTATCGGTAACTTTTTTAAGTCTTCTCAATAAATAAGAGTAATTCTTCAATTTATTTTTTTTTGGTTATCGGATAACCATTATTTCACAACTTTTTCTTTTTGGTTATGAAATAAGGGTTATCAATAACCATTTTGATTCCTCTCAAAAAATAAGAGTTATACTTCGATTTTTATTTTATTGGTTAACCATTCCCTCACAATTTGAATTCAAATTCATTTTATTGATTTATCCACAAGAAACTGGTCGACAGGGTTTCTCTCACATATATTCTATTAGGCTATTCTTATAAATTTTTGCACATTAAAAACGAGTCCGGTTTTTAAATTTTCCTATCATTTTTTACTATAGTACCAACTAGATGCTTTAGTTTTTTTTAATGAAGCTTAAACCCTCTATAATAAGTGCCTATAAATCTACATTGATTTCATCGCTGCTACGATATCTCTATCGCGATTGACTCGTGCTCGCAATTGAGTGCTTGTCTGTTTCTTTTGATGTTTTCTGCCGCCGCTCTTAATCTACGCGACAAATCTGCCAAATTTCTGTATTCTTTACAATAAACCAGCTCCTTGTGGTAGCCCCATAGAAAAAAACGATTGGATTTAAGTCGGGTGACCGTGGAGGCCACGTGATAGGCCCACAGCGACCAAGCCATTTTCCTTCAAATATTTGATTCAATTAATTTCTCACGGATGGAGCACCATCATTTTGAAATAACATATTTCTTCGTGTTTCTAAATCAATATCCTCTAACAATTCATTAAGGTTTTCTGTCCAAAACTGGAGGTAGGACTCATCATTTAAACGATCTGGTAATTGAAACGGGCCTACCAACTGCCCTTTCACTATTCCAGACCAAAGATTTACACTAAATTGTTCTCGGAAATTTGATTCACGTGCTAGTTGCGGATTTTCAAGATTCCACGAATGATAATTGTGAATATTGAAAATACCATTGCGTCGAAAGTATGACTCATCAGTCCATAAAATTGAATCAAAAAAGTTTTCATCCTCGGTCTGTCTTCTCAACATTTCTTGGTAAAATGTTACTCTTCTGGGATAATCCTCCGGTTTCAATTGTTGCACCTTTTGAATATGGTATGGATGATATCCCTCGCCTCTGAGTGTGCGATGTGCTCGTGATTTCAAAATTCCAGTTCGTCGCTTCACATCCCTCACGCTGCATGATGGATCTCTGACAACTTCCTCAACAACTGCACCCACTATCTCAGGGTCTCTAATTACATTCGGTCGGCCAGGCTTAGTTCCAGGGTTACGACCTTCCATGTAGGCGTTATGTACTCTCTCGATCGTACGATAATCCGCGAAATTTTCAGGCTGAGGCCCACCTCTGCGTTCTACATGTTCCCTGTAGAGTCTTGCTGCTTCCGAAGCGTTACCTCGTGCCCAGCCATAATAAAAGTGCATTTCCGCGTATTCATTCGGTAAATAGCTCATGATTTCGTAGTCCAGAATTATCGCCAAGGTCACAATTCCAAGTATTTTCACTACGGCACTAATCAAAGTCTAAGTTCGTAAGCAAAACAAAATACTCGGGCTACTACAATGAGCTCGTTTATTGTAAAGAATGCAGAAATTTGGCAGATGTCGAGTAGATTAAGAGCGGCGGAAGAAAACATCAAAAGAAACAGACAAGCACTCAATCGACTGAAAGAGAATTTTTTCCGTCGTTTTCATTACGTCGGTATTTAACTGGAATTTACTCTATCGACTCTGTGTCGGGTCTTTTACATTTTACTCATTCCTCGTGAGTGCAGTGCAGAGCAAATTGACTCAACTCGAGTCTGGTCAAAATAGCTCGACAATGTAAACACCGTTCTGGTTTAAAGTTGTTTCCGTTTGAAAGTTTCTATAGTCCTGAAAAGGACTGTTTTGGGGTTTTTCTTTGCTGGAGTCAACTTTTATTACATATTTGCTTCCATTTCTTCTTCCGTCTCCGTATTCGAGTATTCATCACTTTGTATCGCTGTGTTGAGACTCTCAATATAACTCTTTATTTGATTGCATCATTGCAAAGATCTCTATACTTCTGTCTAGTGTTTTGCCACCCATTAGTCAACCATGTATTTTTAGTATGTTCAGCCATACAATGCTTTAGGTTGAGAACCTCATTCCAATCATCATAAGCATTGTCTAGATTGGAATGCCTTTGCCATCGAGGACAATAACTTTGGAGATGGCCAGTCATAATAGCCTCTAATAAGACCAATAATTGAAAACAATGCTGGTTCCATATCCTGATTGCAAATGACTTGACATAAACTTCTCTTGCGCCAAACCTAGATCAAATGATATATGCCTGCAAGATGTTGTACTAACACTTTCGATTCGAAGCGCATCGTCTTAAATTAAATTTTGCAATGACAAAGGTTTGTATTACTGAATTTTATTTGTTAATCTGATATTTTTGTTCCCCTGCTGGCAAAAATTGCTCTAGTGAGACAATGGAGTACAGTATTTTCAAAGACGATGAAATATTTTTCGATGTGCAGTTCCTGCAGGCAAATACCAAATTTAGCTTTATATTGAGAGTTGTGTATACATATCAAAAAAGAACTCAGCAGGAAAATTTAGATTTGATGAATAGAGTAATTATCAATTCATACCAATACTAGGAATATTTACATTTTGACATTCTGTGCATATTATCGAGAAAATCGGTACCTACATGGACGGGCCCGCCCATACTCTTAATGAATTAATTAAATTAATTTATCCAAGAGAGCATCATTTCTGTTGTGATCATCAAATTCATTTAATTTACCTCCATTTAGTTGTTCATTAGATTCTTCATCTTCTAAATAATTATGCAATTATTAACTATTTAATTATTCATTTGTTTGATAACTCTTTAAAAACACTTACCACTTTCGGTTAAATCTATTGTCTCTATTGGTTCCTCAATGATTTCGCAATCATCGCGATATTCGTCCGCAATCATTTCAATGAACCACTCATCATTCATATTAAGGGTTCAATTGTAAGACAACTAGTGATGCTCAATGAAATGTTTACTCGCTTTCCTGCACTTTAAAATTCGAATAATCTGTGAGGCTGCGTTTATCACTATATTTATAGGTAGAGCTAGTGTAATTTTTCGTATTCAATTCCAGAAATATCACAGAGAGTTTGTTAGTACCGGTAATAGTAAAAAACAATACATAAAAGTCTCATTATGAAGATCAGAAATACTGATAAAACAAGCAAAGATAAATTACAGATGTCCAGTAGTAGTAGACTACATTAATTAGGTGCGGGTCCAGATATCTGTATTAAATTGTGGTGTAACTTTAAAATAGTTCGTGGAAGAAAAGAACAAAGTTGTTACTTTCATATTTAGTATATTGGTTTTTTCTAAGAAAGTGTTTTGTATATTATTAATACATTTTTCAATGGAAAAAGTGGGTAAGTTTTAGATTTGAATGAACTATGAGTGTAATCTTAGTGCTAAAATTTTAGTATTTCCTTCTAATTATTTTTGTGTGTATTGTTTAATATCTGCAGATAATGATTTCTGCTCAGAGAATGATTTTATAACCAGAAAGAAGAAATTAATGAATAATGGTTATCCGATAACCAATAAAATAAAAATCGAAAATAACTCTTATTATTGAGAAGAATCAAAATGGTTATTGATAACCCTTATTTGATAACCCTTATTTCATAACCAAAAAGAAAAAGTTGTGAAATAATGGTTATCCAATAACCAATAAAAATAAATTGAAGAATAACTCTTATTTATTGAGAAGAATTAAAAAAGTTACCGATAACTCTTATTTTATAACCAAAAAGAAGATATTGTGAAATAATGGTTAAGGGTTAACCAAAAATGAGTTGGTCCAAAGATAACTATTAAAGTGCAATTTTTATCATAGATCTTATAACAATTACGGTCCCTGGGTAGTACTGATTAATGCCACTAGGGAACCTTATTCAAGAAATGCTGTTTGCACTCGAATCCTGTAAAAGCCTAGGCGCATGCTGATATCTACAACTTCTCCGCTAATAAAAGAAAAACAGCAAAAGCAAGCCATGCTGGTAGTACCGGCTAATGTCGCTAGGGAACTTTACTCAAGAAATGGCGTTTGCACTCGAATCCTGTAAAAGCTTTGTAACCAAGAACCCCCACTGACATCTTCTAGAATCTGTTCATGGTGATGTTATGTTGTGAAATTCGATTGATGCTGATATCTACAACATCCCTGCTAAAAAACCTTATTTGGGTGCAGCACTTGAAAACAGCAAAAACCAAGATGACGACATGCTGATATCTAGCACTTCCCCACTCCAATAACCTTCATGTGGTCTATTTTTAGATATTGAATTTCATACCATGCTGCAATGATCACAGTTTCCACTGCTCGTGCTCAAAACAAGTACTAACATGTTCTTGACATCGATTCAACATTTTTATGAATTTCAAATATATTTAAATCTTGGTAAGGTAGTCGTGAAACTATTTTGCTTCAATCAAATAAGAACATATACCACCAATCTAGTGCATAACATACATCGATTCAATCCCCATACCACCCATGAAAGTTTTTCTTTTACACTACACAACATTACATTAATTCATCTCAGTGTTACATACATACATATCCACAGCTAGCAAGTATATGACCAAGTCCCGAGTGAGAAGTTCACTAAAGCTTCCTAATGTGTTAGAGCAAGACAGATGATAAGAAATATCATGGGATTTCGCTGCCGAACTCTCATAGCCTAACACAGACATTTGCTCTGGATCGCTTTTTGGATGTGAAATACAGAGAAAAATAGTTTATAACTTAAGATAAAAAATAGATAATGAATTTGATGTGGATAAATACTGTGTGAAAAATTGATTTGGTATATATTATTTAGAGTTGTTGTTGTTTTTCAGTAAAGAAATTGGGAATCTTACATTTTCAACTTTCACTACTCATCTTCAACATATTCCACATATTACTCACAGCTCTCAAGTACTCATCTAAGGCAACATATTATACTATATTAATATAATAACTCAACCTTCTTTCATTAAAACTTTTAATTTAATCAACTCCCAACCTACTTTCATGGTAAGATTTAAAGATGAATAAATAATACTTCCATATCCTACTAGAATTATATCATTCCAAATACCCATCTCAACATCGAGGTCTTCACTATTGAACTTGAAGCATTATCAACTTTTTTCCGACCTTCCTGATACTCGTACTACACCATTTCGAGGAGATAAATACCAAATACCATCCATCAAAACTTTTAACTTAATACATAACTTACAGTACCTACCCTAAATCCCCTACTACGATCTTCACTATGGACTTGGAAAATTATCAATTATTTCTTCCTTCATACTCCACCATTCAGGCGATACTTTAGGGGCGATTAATATCAAGCGAGATTAGGATTTTACTGCTTATTCATAGCTCCCATATAACTTCCACTGCTCACCTCAGACAACATATCATTCTACATTAATATCATAACACATCGTTCTTCTATCAAAGCTTTTAATTTAACCCACTCTCAAACAAAAACACATTAATCGCTCAATTTGTCTGCTTTACTCGGACGTATTTGTTTACTCAAGATATCAAATTACCAGCCGCCTGGCCACCTTTTCTAATGCTTTAATTTCCATTACTTCTAATGATTTCATGTGTCGTACCATCCCAAGCAGCCGTGATCTATTTTTACACATCGAATATCATAACATGATCATATACAGACCACAACTGACGTTCTAGTTGTTGTTGTTGTTTTTTCAGCAAAAGAAATTTTCAATTATAACTTCCACTACTCATCCAAGACATCATATCTTACAGATTAATATCAGTTGTTGTTTTCAGCTAAAGTAATTGGGAATCTTACATTAAAAAACATAAATTGCTCAATTTGTTTACTTTACTCGGCTGCTGTGCGAATTTGTTTACTTTACTGGACTGTGCGAATTTGTTTATGCAAGGAATCAAATTAGAAGCATTCCAAATGAAGAGCAAAATTAGGCATTCACTAATTTCCATTACTTATCTAAGTGAACATATCTACCAACATTCGCTCCAATCAGCTTTGCCTGATCTATTTTTAGATATATCATCACATGGCGCAATGTTTATAAAAGACACCTACAGAATAAGATAATCAAATCTTTAATCCGCAACTTCGATTACAGTTGTTGTTGTTTTTTGTTTTTCAGCTACTGATATTAATTACACCTGAGAAGGTAAGATCGGTCATATCTCGAACCATAGCCCGTAGAGGATTTCTGATGAAAATTTTACCCCTAGTACTAATACTATTGACATGAACAAAAATATGAATTAGTATTAATACTTATTACACTAATTTTCTTAGGGAATTTTACATTTATTATCTACATAAATACACAGCTGCACACATCCACCCACGCCTTAGATAACGTTTCCTCAGCCACCAAGTAGCCCAGCCCAACATACCACAGGCACTCATACTAAAGTAAACAACTAAAACCAAACTCAAGCTGACAAGTATACAGCCCCGATATAAATTCGGTTAGGGAATTTCACATCATTACTTAATACACATTCTACCCAAGCTTTGGTACAGGTAACATAGCCCAGTCCGAGGTGTCTTGGCAGTCCTAGTCATAGTATTATATATTGCCTCTAAAGCTCTCAGCCAACCCCCAGTACCCAGACACAGGAGGGGGCACCTCAAGGTCAAATTGTAGCCTCCAAGACCAGATAAAACTTAACCAGCAACCTCCACCAATAAAGATTGTCACCACTTCACAAATATTTAGTGCTACGATCTCCGAGATGAAAAAAAAGCGAGCTCCAGAAACAAAATCAAAGACCTATGCTATTTTCCTATGCTGGAGAGTGCTAAGAGTGATCTCGTATCCCCAAATTGATCTCGTATCCCCATAACTCGAGATGAAAAACTTAATGTCAACTTAGAGGCTACGAGTCCGAGATGAAAAATAAGCGAACTCCAGAAAAAAATTGAAAACCTTTTTTAGTGTTGGAGGTTAAATGCAAAAATATATTCGATCTGTTCAATTAATTCATTTATTGACTTGGTCAATGTACTTACAAGCTACTACAATACTTTAAATCTTCTTATTAGGTTAAGATAAACTTCAGTATTTTATGTTCTTACAGATGGGCCACCGTACCAACAGGAGAGTGTGATTGAACTAACTATTTTTACGAGCTGAACTTATACGTACGCTAGAACTTGGAACCTGGGGACGTTGATGACATAAAGAGTGAGGGAGTTGCCAATTATATACAGTTCTTTCATTTTTATATTGAGACATAACAAATGCACTACATCACCCCCCTTCCAGCAGGAGGCGTATATTTGATATTCGTTATTACTGACTACTATCGTCATTGCATTTAACTTTTTTGGAAACTTGGTTATTTTCAAGGTTTTTTAGGATATGTCCCGGTTTCAGCCTGTCAATAGGAATTGCGACATGTTTATTGTTCACGTTGAGGATATACGATTTACGTAGTTTTCGAATAACAGGATATGGACCTTGATAGGGTTGCTTTAAGCTCGATTTAACATTGTCCGCTCGGACGAATACGTGGTCGCATTCTTTCAGGTTCTTTGGAATGTACGTCTGGCATTCGGGCTTCCTAGTTTCGGTTGGTTTTAAACTAGTTAATTTTTCCCGCAGCTTACTTACAAAATTTGTTAGATCCTTATTAGAGTCTGGTACGAAAAACTCTGCTGGCAGTCTAAGTTGTTCACCGTAGACGAGTTCTGCTGGCGAACAACCATGATCGGTCTTATAAGCAGTTCGTATGCCTAATAGTATTAACGGAAGGTCCTCGCTCCAAGATATTTTCTCTTCGCGACACTTCAATGCTGATTTTAATTGGCGGTGAAAACGCTCCACCATTCCATTGGCTTGTGGGTGGTAAGCTGTGGTGCGAATTCGGTGTGTTCCTAAAAGGTCTGTTAACTGGCGAAAAAGTTTTGCTTCAAATTGAGTGCCTTGGTCACTTGTCAGTCTTAAAGGGACTCCGAAACGACTAATGTATTCATGGAAAAAAATTGTCGCTACTGTCTTGGCAGTTATATCGCGTAACGGGTAGGCTTCAGGCCAGCGGGTGAACCTATCGACGATTGTTCAGACATATGAATAGCCTTTAGATGGTTCTAGTGGACCTACGATGTCCATATGTACGTGCTCAAATCTACTGTCTGGTAGTTTGAATCTTTCAAGGGGCGATCTAGTATGCCTCTGAATCTTTGAACATTGACATGGTATGCATGCGTCAGTCCACTGCTTGATATCAATATTCATCCTTGGCCAGAAATATCTGCTAGTAATAAGCTTACGCGACGCTCGGATTCCTGGGTGTGCGATTGAGTGCAGCGAATCGAATACGACCTTACGTAGTGTATGAGGTATGAAAGGACGAATATTCTTAGTACTTACTTCACAAAATATGGGTTCTGTTGCAGTTGGTACTCGTCGTTGCTCTATGGTAAACGTACGAGATTCTAATTTGTCGTTAGAGATTAACTGATTTAATTCTTCATCGTCTTTCTGAAGACGAATTAAATTTTCTAATGACAGTTTTCCGTAGTTATTTTCAGAGATCTCGTTGTTTGGTCGTGAAAGTAAATCAGCGACGACATTGTCGCGACCTTTAATATGGCGGATATCGTTTGTGTACTGTGCTACAAAGTCGAGGTGACGTGCTTGTCTGGGACTTCGATCTGTTTTTGTGAATAACGCTCTTGTCAGCGGCTTATGATCTGTATAAACACGGAAGAGTTGTCCTTCGAGCCAGTGTCTAAAATGTTTGATTGATAAGTATACAGCCAATAACTCTCTGTCGAAAGCTGAGTACTTGATTTCAATTGGACTCAACTTCTTCGAATAAAAACCCAAGTGGTTCCCAATTGGTCCCACTGAATTGTTCTAGAGTAGCTCCAATGGCTAGGTTAGAGGCATCTACCGTTAGTCTAAGGTTCGCGTTTGGCAACGGATGCACGAGCATAGTGCTGTTGGCAAGCTTCTCTTTGATTTTCACGAAAGCAGACTTGCATTCTTCTGACCACGCTAGTTCAGTTTTCTTTCGTTTACTGTTTATGAGAATTTTTAAATAGTCGTAGATAGGAACAAGCAATTTTGCGAGTTCTGGGATGAAGCGATGGTAGTAATTTACCATTCCTCTGAAACGTTGAGTTTGTTTGATAGATGCTGGGATTGATTGATCTTGGATGGCTTTTACTCTATCTTCGGAGGGCTTTATACCGTGTTTATTGATTTTATGACTTAAGAAATCTAGCTCTTCTATGCCAAAGACGCTTTTTGACGGATTTATTTTAATGTGATATTCTGTTAATCGTTTACAAAGCTCCTCCAAGTGTTCTTGATGTTCGACGGGATCTCGACTTGCTACCAGAATATCATCTATGTAAACGAATACAAATGCTAAACCTCTAGTAACCTCGTTCATTAATCTTTGGAACGTTTGTGCTGCGTTCCGAAGACCAAATGGCATGCGTGTGTGAATTCAAACATGCCGAATGGTGTGGTAGTTGCTGTGTTAAAAACATCTTCCTCAGGTACTGGAATATGATAGTAGGCCTTTATGAGGTCGATTTTTGAAAATACCTGACATCCTTGAACTTGTAAGGAGAAATTGTGTAGATGCGGTATTGGGTAGCGATCAGGTTGTGTGACAGCGTTTAAACGCCTGTAATCCCCGCATGGACGCCAATCGTTAATATCTTTCTTTGGAACCATATGTAGAGGGGATGATGTTAGGAATGTTGATGGTTTGCAAATACCCAGTTGTTGCATGTGTTCGAATTCCGCATATGCCATTTTGTGTTTGAGAGGGTCTAGACGCCTTGGTTGGGAAACTGGAAGATGACCGGATGTGAGAATGTGGTGCACTACATTATACTTCACAGGTCGTGAGTATTCAGGTGTACTTGTTAAGGAAGGATATTTCTTTAGAATACTTCCGTACGTGTTGTCGATGATGAGCATTTTTGGGCTTATCGTATTTGTACTTAAAATATTTCCAGTGGCTGATATATTTGTTAGCGGGTCTACTAATTGTTTTTTTTTAGATCGACCAGGAGTCCGCGTTTGTGCAAGAAATCAGCACCTATAATAGGTCTGCTTACTGTTGCCATAGTAAATGGAAATGGGAAAAATCGCCGGAGTTCAAGGACAATCTTCAACAATTGTGTCCCATACGTTTTGATTTTTGTACCGTTTGCCGCTGTGAGATCTGGCCCAGTATATTTGTGACTTGCAGTTGGGAAGTAAGACAGGAGTATTACCGACACATCAGCGCCGGTGTCAATTAAAAATGTCCTCTTTGTATTGTTGCGCTGTATAAAGAGGCGGCGAGTTTGAAACAGCCGATTGCTAGCCGCTACAGCTTTCGACTTGTTTAGTTTACCGAACTCGAGGCTTGATATTTTGACTTAAATGTGCATGGAGGCTTGCAGTTTTTAGCCTCTTGACCATATTTCTGATGGTACCAACAGTTTGTCGTTCGAACTTGACTTTTTGGTTTGAATTGATACCTTTTATATTGGTGGTGATGTGGATATTTGCTTCGCCCGCGAGAAATTATTTGTAGAGATCTCTTTATCTCTTTTATTTCCGCGCGTGTTTCTTGAATTTGCTGTTCTAAGCTATGGTAATTCTTTTGATTCACAGGGGATGCGGTAGTGGTATGATGGATCGTAGATATTGTTGGAGTATGAGTTACTTCCCATACCTTATCTGCGAGCTCCAATTTTTTATTAAAATCTTGGTTAGCTGCTACTGCGAGTGGGATGGTTACTGATGATGAAAGCTTTCGCTTCCATAAAGTCTGAATAAGAGTTTCACCTATTGTTGAAATATTGCCTGCTAAGCTTTGCATATGCCTGAACAGTTCGGATGGCGACCGGTCGCCTAAGTCTTCCCTAGCTAATAATTGTTCTAAGCGATGTTGTTCTGATAATGTATATCTCTTGATTAGATTATCTTTTATATTTTGATACCTATCCTTGTCAGGTGGTTTACTTAGAATATCGACCACTGTATTTATAGCCTCCACTGGAAGGGACGATATAACGTGTGCGTACTTGTCGTCGTCTTTTTTAACTTTTCTTACGCTGAACTGTGCTTCAGCTGCTATGAAGCACGCAGCGGGAGCAGATTCCCGAAAGGTGGGTAACTTTATACTAAAGAGCTCAGCTCTGGATTCGTTCTCCGCGTTTATCTCACTTCCCTTCGTTTCTTTATCATCACCATTCGTCATGTTAAAAAAAATAAAAATAAAATTCTGTGTTTTAATGTCGATTCTTTGTAGTCAGTTAAGGGATCCGAATTTTAAAATTATCCGCGTATCGCACAAACTATTCAAATTTTCAATAAATCTGCTCTCCTGAAGGTTTATCGAAACACAGGCCACTTTATCAAACTTCATAACTAAACAATTTGAAGCAAGTTATGTTTAAGTTAAATTTTGAATAAATGTTATTTCTCGTTATGACTTATAGATGAATCTAATTATTTATCGCTACACTGGAAAAAAAATGTTTATTTTCTTGGAAAAATTTTGTATGCTATACATATAATAAAATTTAATGAATATATATAATACTGTTGCGAGCGTGGCCTTTGGTTCGTTATTTAAAAACACAATATTAAATAATTAATATATAAGTTCTTTATTTCACTCTAATCATATAAAAGTTCACAAACATTCATCTAATCAACTCAACTCTAATTATCGCTAATACTGTACTTTCAATTATCGCAATCTAATTACATACACTTCCGCTTCTTTATTACTTTCGCTTCTTAACACTGCAACGTCTAAGACAAAACTTTTTTTCTGGCGATGACAACTGTTATATTTATACCCTAGAAACTCTCCGGATTATTCTGGAGTGTTCTATTCCAAAAGCTTCTTGACTATTCTATTTGTTCTATTTCTGAGCTTTCCTGTAGATTTCATAATCGATTCTCCGAACCTGAAGTCATTTACTCTCCGAACCTGAAGTTGTTTATTGCCAGTAGATGTCAGCAGTTGTTTCTTTCTATTGCACGTAACACTGCCCCCTTCTTAAACTTGTTCGTCCCGAACAACAGGTGGTCCACGGTCTTGATGCTCGTAGTATTGACACAGGCGGTCCAAATGAACAATTTTGTGCTTGCCTCTTGTGCCACGCTGAATCCTGTATACTACGTCATTAATTCTAGTTACTACTGAATATGGTCCTTCCCAGTGTTGTTGCAATTTTGGAGAACGTCCCTTACGTCGTTTCGGGTTGTACAGCCAAACAAGATCACCTTCGTTAAATCCTGCGGAATTAGCGCGTAAGTCATAGCGGGTCTTCATCCGATCAGTATTTGTTGCTAATTTCGTCCTCGTGGCCTCGTGTACATCGGCTAATTGTTGTTTGAGCTCCGATACGTAGTCTTCTGGTAACTTTTGTTCACCTCTGGGGGTACCGAATTTGAGGTCGCTAGGTAAACGCATCTCTCTTCCGAATATGACTTTAGCTGGGGTTTGTCCGGTAGTACTATGAACGGCTGATCTATAAGCCATTAGGAATACAGGAATATGTCGATCCCAATCGCGTTGATGATAGTCAACTACTTTCTTTAGATGCTCGATCAATGTTCTGTTGAAGCGCTCTACCATGCCATCAGATTGTGGGTGTAGAGGAGTTGTTCTAGTTTTTCTTATTCCCAACATTTTACACATCTCCTGGAAAGTCCGCGATTCGAAGTTCCGTCCTTGGTCCGAATGAAGTTCGTGAGGCACACCAAACCTACTGACCCAATTCGTTATTATTTGTTCCGCAACTGTGGTTGCCTCTTGATTAGGGATTGCATAAGCTTCAGGCCATTTACTGAAATAGTCAATGGCAACTAATATATAACGGTTACCGCCATCCGTTTCTGGAAAAGATCCAGCGATGTCTATACCTTCCCTTTCAAAGGGGGCTCCGACATTATACTTATGCATTTCTCCTCTGCTTCTGTGTTGCGGCCCTTTGCAAGCAGCACAGACGGTGCATATGCGGCACCACTCCACCACATCTTCTCGCATATGTAGCCAATAAAACTTTTCTCGTATTTTGGAAATGGTTTTCTTCACTCCCAGATGTCCTCCAGAGGTTCCACCGTGCATTTCTTCTAAAACATCTTTGACGTTTGATGCCGGCACGACTATCTGCATTCGGAAAGATTCGCCATTAGGTGCTTCCCACTTGCGTTTTAATATACCACATTCAACATGAAGAGAGTTCCATTGAGCCCAGTAACTTTTCAGCTTCTCACTCCGTTCCGAAATATCCTTCCAGTCTGGTCTTTCCATGTCTTCTTTCCAAGCAAGAATAGGTGAAATGTCCGGATCTTCTCGTTGTGCTGTTCGTAAGTCCTCGTTGTCCCAACCTGTAGATGGCTCCACGGTTACCAACTGTATAGTTGCTGTTGTTTCTTTTTCTTCTATTCGGGTGAAATGTTTGCACTCAAGTTTACATGGACGTCGTGAAAGGGCGTCTGCATTTCCATGGATACGACCTCTTCGGTGTTGTATTTCAAAATCATAAGCCTGGAGTAGCTCTATCCATCTCGCCACTTGTCCCTCAGGATTCTTAAACTGCAGAAGCCATTTAAGCGCTGCATGGTCGGTGCGAAGGATGAATTTCTGCCCGTAGAGATATTTATGAAAATGCTTTGTTGAACTTACAATGGCAAGTAGCTCCTTTCTTGTAGCACAATAATTTTTCTCTGACTTTGAAAGTGCTTTGCTATAGTAAGCTTCTGGAACTTCTTGACCATTCTCCTCCTGAGAAAGCACTGCACCAATACCTTCATTGTTGGCATCCGTGTCTAATGTAAATGTTTTTCCCAGCTTTGGATAGTGAAGTACTGGAGCCTCACAGAGCTGTTGAACGGCTTTCCCTTTTCGGTAAGTTGAAGTAGGCTTCTTGCTATATCTGCAAAACCTTTCAAGAATCGCCTGTAGTAGGTAGTTAAACCAAGAAAACTCCGTAATTGATGTTTGTCCTTTGGTGCTGGCCAATTTTTGACGGCTTCTATCTTCTCTGGATCGGCTCTTACTCCTTGTGATGAAACTATGTGCCCTAAATATTTAACTTCTTTTTTAAATAGAGCACATTTACTCGCACTGAGCTTTAATTTTGCATCTTTGAGTCTTTGAAGTACATCCCGTAAGTTGTGTTTATGTTCCATGAATGTCCTTCCGATTACTATTATGTCATCCAAATAGACAAGACATGTTTTCCAGGTTAAACCTCGTAGAACACATTCCATTAGTCGTTCGAATGTAGCTGGAGCATTACATAACCCAAATGGCATTACTTTGAATTGCCATAAGCCACTGCCAACTGAGAAAGCAGTTTTCTCTCGGTCCTCGGGATGTATTTCCACTTGCCAGTAACCACTCTTCAAATCCAGCGTGGAAAACCATTGCGCTCCGGAAAGGGTATCCAATGTGTCATCAATCCGTGGTAATGGATAACTATCTTTTCTCGTCACGTTATTTAGTTGGCGGTAGTCTACACAGAATCGGGTGCTGCCATCCCCTTTCCTAACCAGAACAACCGGCGATGTCCAAGGGCTGTTAGATTCCTCTATGATGCCTTGTTTCTTCATGGGGTTCATCATGTCTGCAACTTCTGGTTGTTTGGCTAATGGCAATCTTCGTGGTGTCTGTCGAATGGGTCTGGAATCTCCTGTATCGATTCGATGCTGGACAAGATTTGTTTTACCATAGTCATCATCATTCATTGCAAATAATTCCGAAAATTCATCGATCACCTCTTTGGCATCGTTGTGTTGTTGTACACTTAAGGCACTGGACGAAAGAAGTTTCTGAACCTGTTGGGTAGTAGCTGGTATAGTTTTTGTCTCCTTGACATTATTTCCATTATATAAATTGACGATTTGGTAAACGGGTTCACAATTTCCAATTATAGCACCTTCTTTTAGTTGTACCTCGTTTTCGGATGTGTTAAGCACTCTGACTGGAATTAATGTTGCACCTTCTGCCTTCACTAAAGTCTTGCCAACGATGATGTTCGATGTAACTTTTGTGGGGTTAGGCTCCACCAGATAGAATCGGCAGGTCCCGATGTCATCAGTAAGATTTGTTCATATTAGTGTCTCGGAGCATGGCGAAAGAGTAATATTTTCGCAAACCATCGTCCTTACTTTCGCAGGATGATCTGCTTCTTCTCCTAGTTTCATAGGAATTTCTATGTTGCCATATTTGAGAATCCGCTCTCCGACATCCAGATTTATTTTGTATGTGGTCATGAAGTCTATTCCAAGAATGCAGTCATCCATTATGTCTGAAACCAGGAAAGTGTGAGGAAATAGTAGTTCGCCTAGTTGAACATCTAAAGTTATTTCTCCAAACACCTGTGCTGCCGCTCCAGTTGCTATTCTTAGTAGATATTTGGTGGTGTTGTGAAGCCATTTCTTCTTAACAAGATCTGCTCTAATAATTGATCTTGAAGCTCCAGTATCGATAGTAACTGCGCAGTCATTTTTTCCTACACTTCCATATATAACAAGACTGCTATTATTTCTCTGTAAATGACTTACTTGGATGATGACTTCGGGGCTGTCGATTCCACCAACCAACTTCTGCCCCATGAAGTTGGTTTTTACTAGTTTTCCGACTGCTCAAGAGGAGAGACGATGCGACTAGTCGCTGTTTGATATCTAGTCTCTCCAGGAATTGCTTGTTCCCTGGCTCGACATCTTTGGCATTCTTCTTTCCCCTCTTCTTCTGGTGATTCCACTCGTTGACGTTTTCTGCAGTCTCTTTGAAGGTGCCCTGGTCTATTACAATTCCAGCATCGAGGGACACCACGTGAAGGCGGGCTCTGTGATGATTGCACTCTATTACAAGTACATTCTTCCACTGAAATTTCTCTTACTCGTACTGCACTCCGTGAAGCTTGTCTGGCGGATTCGTATGCTAATGCATAGGCTAGTACTTCTGCTGTTGATTTCTTTCCTGCTAGCCTTAAAGATTGTTGTAAATTTTGATCTGTAATAGCGTTCACAAATGCCTCCGTCGCCATTTCATTGAGAAAATCCGCATTCACGCTGGAGTATGACAGATGCGCTAATCTTTCTACATCTGCCTGCAGTTGTTGTAGTAATTCGCCATGTTTTTGAATCCTGTTGCGCAACTGTAGGCGATATACTTGCTGCATGTGCTCATCTCCGTAACGTAATTCTATCGCCTGTACTAATGAAGAGTAATTACGTTGATTTTCAATCGGTACAGTTTGTAAGAGTTCTGACGCAGGACCTCGAAGTGCTAACACCAGAGCTATAGCTTTGTCTTCATCATTCCATCCATTTACCTCTGAAGCTGCCTCGAATTGTCTCTTGAAGATATGCCACGAATTTTGTCCATTAAATATGGGAGGTTTCATTCTACCTGCACCGGATATTTCAGTTGCTACGTTTAGAGGCTGACGATGCTTTATTCTTTCCAGATCTGATTTAAAACTGTCAAGCTGCTCGGTGACTTTTTGTTGAGCTTCCGCCACTTCCTGCTCGATTCCTTCAATTTTCAAATTTTGTTCGTCTAATGATTTTTTCAGGAAAGTCTTCTGATTCTCCAAACGAGTTTCTAGACAATTCTCCAGAGAGATCTTTTGTTCGTCCAAACGGGTTTCCAGAGATTTCTTTTGTTCCTCAAAATCAATCTTTTGTTCAGCAAAACGGGCTTCCAGAGATTTCTTTTGTTCATCTAAACGTGATTCCAGAGAATTCTTTTGTTCCTCGAGAGAATTCTTTTGTTCGTCGAGAGAATTCTTTTGTTCGTCCATAGATTTCTTCTGTTCATCTAAACGTGATTCCAGAGAATTCTTTTGTTCCTCGAGAGAATTCTTTTGTTCCTCGAGAGAATTCTTTTGTTCGTCCATAGATTTCTTCTGTTCATCTAAACGTGATTCCAGAGAATTCTTTTGTTCCTCGAGAGAATTCTTTTGTTCATCAAAACGGGCTTCCATTTTGCTCATTAAAGTACTCAAAAGCTGTTCCATTTTCATCGCAGCCGCTTCTTCAACTTCGATTTCTTCCAAGTTCTCTTCGAAAACAAATGTTTCAGGATTCTTTCCTTCCTCTACCAAAGCTTGTCTAAGTCGCTCGACTAGAACTTTCTTTGCACCTGTCGTTTGTAATGAGCGGTTCCCTAGCTCCACTTTCAAATCCTGTATTCGAAGCTCCTCCACTTTGCGCCCCATTACTGTAGTAATTCACTCACAGTTGAATATAAATTATTTTCCAGAAGTTTTAAAATTTAACACAATTCCACAAAATTAATCACACTTTTAATTTTTCAGTCAATTGCCACCACTTTATTTCGCGAATTTATTTCACTTCTGACACCAGTTGTTGCGAGCGTGGCCTTTGGTTCGTTATTTAAAAACACAATATTAAATAATTAATATATAAGTTCTTTATTTCACTCTAATGATATAAAAGTTCACAAACATTCATCTAATCAACTCAACTCTAATTATCGCTAATACTGTACTTTCAATTATCGCAATCTAATTACATACACTTCCGCTTCTTTATTACTTTCGCTTCTTAACACTGCAACGTCTAAGACAAGACTTTTTTTCTGGCGATGACAACTGTTATATTTATACCCTAGAAACTCTCCGGATTATTCTGGAGTGTTCTATTCCAAAAGCTTCTTGACTATTCTATTTGTTCTATTCCTGAGCTTTCCTGTAGATTTCATAATCGATTCTCCGAACCTGAAGTCATTTACTCTCCGAACCTGAAGTTGTTTATTGCCAGTAGATGTCACCAGTTGTCTCTTTCTATTGCACGTAACAATACTATATTTAATGAATAAATAATTCTTTGATGAAAATAATACGCTGGAGATAACAAAAACCATTAAATTATTAAATATTGCCGAACTCTTTTCTTATCTGTTGATTTTAGGAATACAAAGATAAACTGTCAAAAGCTTATAGTTGTGTAATGTTAAGCGAAAAGAATATATAAAATTTTTTTTTCAGAAATTACGCATGTACAAAGTTACTTAGCTATATCTATTGCAAATCTCTAAAATAGATCACTTCATGTTATATTTCGTTTGTTACTTGTGTAATCCCTCGCTGTCCAATATAGTTTTGTACTGCTCACTCGTCTAATATGTGTATTAGAACGCTAGTAGAATGTTGGTGTCCAATTTGAACTTAGCTGATGTACTTTGTGCGACGCTTTGCGTTGTGATGTTTCCTTTTCTTTTTTGCAGCGATGAATAATTATGTTGTGATATGCGTGTGTGTGTGCTTGCGGTTGCAGTACATACAGTTGTACATGGAATATTTTAAATAAATTCCACTTGTTGAATCCTTGCCGTAATTTCCTTATTGCGGAGAAAGCGTGAAAATTTTGGTCTGCCGGTATGTTTGGGTGGCCTTTGGAATTTTAATGTTCTCTCGAACTTTCTTCGATGTGCGGGGTCACCACTTTAGTGTTGGAGGTTAAATACAAAAATATACTCGAACACTAATTCAATTAATTCATTTATTGACTTGGTCAAAGTACTTAAAAGCTACTACAATACTTTAAATCTACTTATAAGGTTAAGATAAACTTCAGTATTTTATGTTCTTACAGATGGGCCACCGTACCGGCAGGTGAGTGTGATTGAACTAACTATTTTTACGAGCTGAACTTATACGTGCGTTAGAACTTGGAACCTGGGGACGTTGATGACATAAAGAGTGAGGGAGTTGCCAATTATATACAGTTCTTTCATTTTTTACATTGAGACAAAATGCACTACACTATGCTATTTCCCTATGCTGAAGAGTGCTGAAAGTGATCTCGTATCCCCAAAACTCGAGATGACAAATAAGCGAACTCCAGAAACAAAATCGAAATCCTATGCTATTTCCCTATGCTGGAGAGTGCTGAAAGTGATCTCGTATCCCCAAAGCGATCGCGTATCCCAACATCCAAGACAAAAACCAATACATCCAAGACACAGACCTACATTAGTAGGGACTCAAACCACCTAGCGACGGTGGCGCCATCTGTGGCGAAATCCTGGAAGCTAAAACGGTGGTCTGGTGCTCACATAGAAAAACTACTAATTTTCGTCCCAGTTTAGCACTAGTCTGCTGTTGGAAATTGCTTTGGGCAAAATTCCGTCTGAATACCTCTTGACCCTCGTTGAAATTAACAGGCTTTGCCATGAGATTATAGGCTTTTGAACCGTGTTCGAACGCATGGTGTAAGTTTTCCTGCACTCTCGCACGGATGAATCTCATTTTGTCTTCAGCATCTACTCTCAGAGGCTCATTAAGGGTCCCAAGGCTCCTCAAGATGGAATAGGAGCTGCCATGTTCAATCAGTTGCGGACAGAAAAGTGTTCGATAGGGAGAAAAACCAGTTGCTTGGTGGAAAGAGCTCCTGAGGGAACTAGCTATCTGGCTCAGCCTCTCATCCCACTTCGTATGTTCCTTCCGGATGTAGGCTCTAATCCCTGACAATAGAGACCTGTTTACTAGCTCTGAGGCGTTTGCTTGCGGCGAGTAAACTGCCGTTCGCAAGTGCTTCACCCCATATTTTTTCAGTAATCTGGTGAACTGAGTCTAGCAAAACTGGACTCCATTGTCAGAGACTATCGTTTCCGGGACTCCGAACACATGGAACACTTCCGTTTCGATGAACTGGCACACATTGAGTGTAGTAGAAAGTTAAATTAAGAAGATGGCTGTCATCGTAGACATCCAAGGATTCAAAACAAACCTCAATGATTTTATCACTAAAGAACTGGCAATTTTAAACAATGAAAACCAGATGCAGTACTTTATATTTCAACCACCGTTCAGATACAAAGATTTGACTTCAGCAAAAAGGAGACAAGTAAAATGGCTTCAACACAATTTTCATGGATTCCGCTGGGATGATGGCTACATACCGTGTCACAAGCTGTACACTATAGTTGAACCACTGCTTCGAAACAAAACCATATATGTAAAGGGAGCTGAAAAAGTTCATTGGATGCAGAAGATAGTTGCAGAGGGTGAAATCATTATTAATGTCGAAGATGAATACAACTGTGGAAAACTAATAGAGATTAACACAAATGCGCCATCTTGCCAAGTTCTTATTGGACAATGTGCTATAAGAAATACTTTTATAATAAGAAATTTTATTGGAAATAAAAACAAGTGTTTATAAAACATAAGACTTTTCAATACACATACCTGAGAACCCTCACTGACATCGTCTAGAATCTGTTCATGGTGATGTCATGTTGTGAAATTCGAATAATGCTGATATCATCAACTTCCCTGCTAAGAAAACTTATTTAGGTGCAGCAAAACCATGATGACGTCATGCCAATATCTAGAACTCTCCCGCTAATAAAAGAAAACAGCAAAACCAAGGCATGCTAGTAGTTCCGGCTAAGGTCGCTAGGGAACCTTACTCAAGAAATGGCGTTTGCGCCCGAACAAATGTCGCTAATATCTCGAAAACCAGAGGATTTCTGATGAAAATTTTGCTCCCCCCCCCTCCCACCACACACCGCCAAGAATCCATTAAGCAAAAATAACTTGAATTATTAATACGCTAATATCTCGAAAACCAGAGCTTGTAGATGATTTCTGATGAAAATTTCATTACCCCCCTCCCTATCTTTATTATCCCCCACATACCCACCATCTAGAATCCATTGGTGTGAACAAAAATTTCCTACTATTAACTTTAATTATTAGTTCAAAATCAAAAGCCTACATTTAGGTGCACCACATATCTATCTAAGAAAACCGTAGTACGGGAGCATGCTGGTAGTACCGGCTAGTGCCGCTAGGGTGCAGTCAAGACCAAATGACACATCCCGGTAGTACAGGTTAATCCCGCTAGGGTGCAGTCGGGACTCAATGGTGCACCCAAGACGCAGTGACAAAAACCAATACAGCTAAGACACAAACCTGCATTTATCATGGGCTCAAACCACCAAGAGACGGTGGCGCCATCTGTGGTGAAATCATGGAGGCTTAAAAAAGTGATCCAGAACTCCCATAGCGTAACTACTTACTTGAAATGTCTTCCATTGGAAATAAGGAGTTTTTGTTCTTGTGTGCCCGTGAAACGGTAGTAGATTCATTTTCCTCCACTATTTCGAGAGGTACCGTGAATTCGATAGGATTGATTTCCGTGCGAGGAAACCGAAGTAATCTGTTAGGCGCTTCAATATTGCAATTTCTTGCAAGAAAATTGTTACCTAATTGCCCATCGTGCGAGATTTGGGTGTTGTCTTCTACAACCTGTATATTGCCTTGGCAGTTACCCAATGTTTCTCCTTCTCCAAATGGAGTTTTCAGAGTGACTTTTTGTCCTTTTTCTATCCGTTCCGGCGAATCTAGTGCTTCCTGTTTTATAAGGCTTACTTCAGCTCCAGTGTCTACTATCAGCCGAACGGCTGTGTTTTTGCTTATGTCCAATGGTAAATTTACCACTGGAACATTTTCTCGAGTTTGTTGCTTTGTTCTTTGAGAAGACCCTGAAGTAATTTGCACAGTTCTATTTAATGTCGAGCCGGGGATTTTTCGGTCGACAGTGAGCTGTTTCCCGAATGTGTTGCCTCCCATCGTTGTTTCTGCTGGCAAGTGGACACCGTATGGCTTCTTCGGCCACAAAAATCGCACATATTCTGTATGTGATTTATTCGTTGTTCCCGATTTGTAGGGACCCACCGAGTAATGTTGCTAGTGTTTGCATGTTCGGGTGGCGCCTTAGAATTTTGCTTGCAATGTTGGGCATAATGGCCCTTTATTCTGCAGTTTACACAGAAAGGAGTGTTTTTCCGTTTTAAACATTCATCATACGTGTGTCCCTTGTAGTTGCAGTAGCTGCAGGTGATTTTATTCAAAAGTACCTTTTGTTTGTCGTACTTTCTTTCCTCCCGCTGGTAAGAAGAGTTCTGTTATGGAGGTGGACTTCCTGATGGTTTTCGGGTGAAACTAGTTTGATTGGAGTGCCAATTAGTTGCTTGGTATCCCTCAGTGTTAAAAGCCACTGATGGCACTTTTGGAGGCTCCTGTATAATAGGTATATTGTACTCCGTTTTTATATTAGGTTTGCTTATCTCATTGGTGTAAGGGTGTGGAGCACAACACTCTCGTGAATAGGGAGATTATAAAGCATTAGCATAATTTGGAGGCTTATGCCTTAAAAAGTTGTCCATTGGAAAATAGATTGTGGTATGTGGAATGTAATTAGTGGGTTGTGGGATATGAAAGAGTCCTTGTTGCAATCTTTCCATATCTAGTGCCCTTTGAATGAGCTGGTCTACTGAATCTTCATTCAATTTAAGTAGATATGCACTTAGATGCGGATTAGTTGCACCACTCTTCATTGAAGCCATAGCAAAATCCTCTATTTGTCATTTCACCACGTTAAAATTTCCAGCACCCTATTTCTTATGTGCTGCTTCGTTACATTGTAACAATAGGCCTTTTGGCCTAGTGGTGAAGGAGTTAAAAGACCCGTGTGGATATTGCCGACAAGTAATTAATCTGTTTATCAGCTCATGGTATGTCTCACGAGGTAAGTAATTACGATAAAGCAATTTTTCAACCTCTTCAAATGTTGTGAGTGAGCTTGAAGCGATTAGCTGGTATGCATTTCCTCTCAACCTAGTGGGGAAAATTTGCATAAAAGCTACTTTTTCTTCCACTTCTAGACATTGCTGTACTTGCTCACAACAGCCTATAAAAGTTTGTAACTCCGTGAGGATGTGGGGGCTAAATTCCCCAGAGAATAAGGGCACCATTTGTGCTGTTAGTTTAACCACCTTTTCATAATTTACTGGCATTTTATTTATTTTGTTTGGCTGCTCTGTCTGGATAATATCTGACGTGCCTTGTTCTGAAGCAGGCGTGATTAAGTCTGTTATTAAACCGTTTAAGCTATTGTTTCTTACGGGGAAGTTAAGCAAACTATGCCTTCTGAAAAGTTTGCCTGACCGATGCTCGCGAAACCAGATTATGGATGGTCTACTTTGGGGGGAATTTTGCTCTACTATTGGGTTATCTGAAGGGCTCCCTGGAGGGCTAGTGTTATCAAATGACAATGAACTTATTGCCGTCTCAAAATTGGAGCATGAAGAGCTTCGGTCAGGTTTAGGTATGAAAGCCAAAACCTTGAGTTTCCACGAATAAGTGTGAGAGAGAGAAGTAGGGAAGAAAAGGGAATTAGTAGTTTAGCGACTTTTGTTTAAAAACAAAGAAATTTGCATTAATGTGTGAGATCTGCTCTGTTTTATCACTTATAATTAATAAAAGCTACTTAGCTTGGAATGAAAAGAAGGCGTGAAGAATCAACGAATTTCTTTTTTTCTTAAATGCCTTAGATATAGTATAATATATCTTTAACACCGTTTAAAGTGATTTCGTTAAAAATTGTTTGCCTCTTTTTAACAATTTTTTATGGAAACTTACTTAAAAATGTTTACGTTCTTCCTTTTCGGTGGCGTTAGCATTGCTTAGCTATATATATATATATTTCTCAATTATTTTATCCGGGGAAGACGTACTGCAATTTGAGGCTTCTTCCGTGTGTTGGATGGGTTAGAAGCGCCCTATCGTGGTATTTTTGAGGTCAGATTCAACAGTTAGATGTTCGTATGCACTCGTAGGTTCGAGGATCAAGGCTTTTCAAGTATTTGTAGCTTGAACTAACTTCCTTGATCCTACCGGCTGCGCCAATTTGTTACTGTTTCTTTGCGAGGAAACTTGTTTTGAGTTTATGAAGTACTTGCTATCAAACTATAGCCAAGTACTCTCCTACAAGCACCTTATTTGTTGATCTGACTGTTAGAAATAGCTTACTCGCTTTTCTTTATGACGATACGTTGGTTGTAGGTACGTTGATTGATCGGAGTAGCTAAAGTAGCTTTGCTCCTTGGTGTGGTGTAGTGGAGTAGCTAATATAGCTTTGCTCCTATGTTTAGTGTAGTGGAGTAGCTAATGTAGCTTTGCTCCTAGTGTGGTGTAGTGGAGTAGCTAATGTAGCTTTGCTCCTAGTGTGGTGTAGTGGAGTAGCTGAACAGCTTTGCTCCTAGTAAAAACAACTTGATGTGTTTCTTGTGAGTTACTATAACTGATCTTTTAATTAAAAACGTTATAATATTTATACTAAAATTTAACTTTAACTGCTACGCAAGTAAAGCTAAAACTCTTAATTTATTTCCTCACAGCGTTTGCCGTATACATATATATATAAATTGCACTTTGCTAATATCTACAGCTGGCCATTATCATCCATCGTTTTTCATCCGTAAATATTATTTTCGTCAAACGTGTGTACTTTGTTTCTATACGTACATACATAAATATAAATTTCGCTAAATGCTTGCAGCTGGTCATTACTACTTCACGTCATTCGTCGTGAACCATCAATTTGGTCACCTACATACATATATTTGTTTTACCCCCGGCGCAAGGTCGTCATATTACAATGTGGGATTTCTTGCGCGCAGGGGTATCACCTCACTTTCTTTTTCCACTTGTTTTATATGCGGAAATAATTGCTATAGGTCAGTAATTATATGTATGTACGCGCCATTCTTTAGGTATAATGTACCGCAGGTATGTACATGCATGCAATGATTTATTTCTCTTGCTATGCAATGGAGGTATGTACATATGTATGTACATATTTTCTTTTGGCAAGAATTGTAGAGTCATATGCAATGCATGTACATAATTTGGATAAACGTAGGCCTGATATGTAATGTACGTATGTATGTACGTAATTTCTTTTAGTAAGGGCTGTACGTAACAGGCTTGCATTCCGCTACATTGATCATTTGGATGTATTTTCATCCTTAATTGCAGTAAAATCCACTGCAACCGGGTATGATTTAATCCCTCCTAAGTTCATCAAGTTAATTGCTCTCTTTATTGTTAGTACATTAGTGCACATCTTTAATGTTTGCCTTACCACATCGCAATTCCCTGCTATTTGTAAAAGAGCTCTTGTTATCACAATCTCTAAAAAATCTATCGCCTCTTCTGAGAAAGACTACGGACCAATCAGTATACTCTGCTATTTCAGTAAGATGTTCGAGAAAATAATATATAACCAAGCTGTTAAGTTTGTTGACCGGAACAAGTTCTTATCGCCTTGGCAATCTGGGTTCCGTAAAATGCACAGTTGTGAAACAGCTCTATTAAAGGTAACATCTGATATTACTGAAGCCCTTGATCAGGACTTCCTACCGATACTTGTTCTGCCTTCTTTATAAACTTGCAAGCAATTTTAATTTTTCTTCATCTGCTGTTAACCTCACTGGGAGATTCCTTTCACATAGATAACAAGCCGTCAAAGTGCGTAATATAATATCGCAGTTTCGCTCTACTGAATGTGGTGTTCCCCAAGGCCCGATTCTTGGTCCTTTCTTATTTAGTTTACTTTTATATGATCTTCCCAAAGTTGTCCAGGACGTATCTATTCATCTCTATGCTTATGAAGTGCAGATTTACTTCAGCAGACCAATTGGGTTACAAGAGGACTGCACTGCTCGTATAAATGAGGATTTGCATCTCATATCTGAGTGGTCACTTGAAAATGGGTTGATTTTAAATGCCAAGAAGTCGTGTTGTATGCCCATCTATAGAAATGGTCTTGAAACATCTGATATGCCTCCTGTTTTAACTAAATAATGTTATCTTACCGTATCAAAACTCAGTCAGAAATCTAGGAGTGGAACTGAATTCTAAGCTTTCCTGCTGTAGTCATATCACCAATATTATTTGCAGAGTTTATGGGTCCTTGCGCCAGTTATGGGTCCATGGATATCTTCTCTCAACTGAGATGCACATGAAATTAGTAAGAACTCTTATCGTACCTCATTTCATGTACGGTACCATATTATTTCCAAAGTTAGACTCTGTCTGCCGCAGAAGACTTATAGTAGCATTTAATGACTCTATACGATTTGTCTATAATCTACCGCGTAGTGCTCATATCTCATCGTAATCTGTTCTTTTTGCATAAATTACTATTTAATAAGTGTCCCGAAGATCTCTACAAGAAATTAAGATTTATGCATTCATCCAGAAGTATTGGTTTTCTTCTTCCTCGATGTAACTCACATTATGACGCTCTTATTTTGTTCAAACCCTACGTAAGTGGAATCTACTGCCGTTTGACCTAAGGGCTCTAGCAGAGAATTCCTTCAGTGATTAAAGTCCTTTTCATCTAATTAGTGTAAATCCTGGTTCGACGTTATTGCTATTTTATTATACTTTGTTAATTCTTATTAGATGTTAATTTTTCATCTTTCTTATTTGATTGTTTTAATTATTACTATTATTATATATTTTTCTTTCTCCTTTTCCCTTCTTCTATATATATATGTACTAAAATCTCTTTCCAGTAATTAGGTTTATTGTGCTTGCTATTTGACCATTATATTTTCATTTCTTTTTTATATATATATCGTTAGTCTTTATTGGTTTTTCTGTTTATTTAAATTCCACCTCTTATCTGTATGTTAACAAGATTGTGTAATCTTTATACAGTAGCCAGCAATAAAAGTATTATTATTATTATTATTATATACCCGTGTGGCCTGACTGCCGACACCAGCTTTAAAAGTAGCTACCGCGTCGACTAACAGACCTCCATCCTTATTGGGGGCACGTATTTAGAAACGTACGTCTCTGGCATGTTGCTCTTTAGAGGTGCTTTTGACTTGTCAGATTCTGTTCTTGGTTTATTTCGACCTTGTTCCGTACTGCTACTGAACGTTTTTTTGCTGCGTGTCTTTAAACGTCTCAGAGATCCTCTTTTTATCTTGTTGCTGGTCCCAGAACACTAATTTCCTTGGATGCCACCTCCTATTAGCTGATGAACCTGCCGATTTCTCTTTTGTTGTTGTCAACTCTGGTGCTGCTTCCTCTGCTACTTGCAGCTGCTGCTCTAGTGCTGCTACTTTGTATATTAGAGCCTTATTTTTCTTATTGTTTTCCTCCAATTCTTGCTCCGACTCAATTTCCTTCTGTTGGATTACTTGGAATGTAATTGTAATTAACAGACCCAAGGCTTCTCCTTTCGTGCAATTCTGGGTAACCGTACTCAATTCTTCAAGCTATTTCTTTGATTCTTTACTTGACAATCGTTTTTGCAGTTCCGAAGTGAGATGATCTCCAATGTATTGCCAGTCTTGCTCGTAGCTCAGAATTTTTGTTTCGTACTCTTTTAATTTCTGATCTCTGATCTCTAATTTTTTTTTCCTGGGCTTCGAAATGCAACAGTTTCTCCCTCTCAACACGTTACTTCTTCCTACTGACATTGAGGTCTCCCATATAAAACAAAGAAATACCTAAACCCACTTATCCCTGCATACTTAGAAATCACTTTTTCACCTATTCTACATAAACTTTATATTTAATCGCATCGAACCCGAATTCATATGACAGAGCAAACAAATGTGCTTCAACCTAGATTATTTCCGTTAATAAAAACTCTAGTAGTTACTACCAGCAGTTATTACAACTTATTAAAAATGCGAGAAGTTATAGAAAAGCGTGTGTGATTAACGTTTAAACCGACATGCGACGTTGAAAACATATCTAACCGATATCTATCACAATTCAAAAATTACTCTCGAACTCCATTCCATGCTAAAATTGACATCTGTTACCCAAAAGATCGTCGCTAATTATTGTGTATAATGATGAAAACGCGGACGTAGTTTTTTATCTGAAAACGGTGAATGGTGTTTATAAGGGATGCGGGAGTAACTAATATAGCTTTGCTCCTAGTGTAGGTGCTGGAGTAGCTAATATAGCTTTGCTCCTTGTGTGTGTGCTGGAGTAGCTAATATAGCTTTGCTCATTGTGTGTATGCTGGAGTAGCTAATATAGCTATGCTCCTTCTGTGTATGCTGGAGTAGCTAATATAGCTTTGCTCCTTGTGTGTATGCTGGATAAGCTAATATAGCTTTGCTCCTTGTGTGTATGATACGACGCGACTGATCACTTAACGGCACTTGCCAGATCAGTCATTGGTCTTTGATGCCCCGATATTCGGAAGTAAGCTTTCTTTCTTCACAACGCGGAAGTAAACAAACGACATCAACCTTGTCGTTTATTCTACCGGTTGCAGCACCTGAGTCGCTTAGTAGTAAACAATGGCCTTACATAATAATTACCATGCGAGGTAAATTATTATCGTAATCGGCGATTGCTCCACTAAGCGCTCATCGCAGCCAGCTGTTCGGCTAATCAGCAAAACAACCGACACTTGCAGAACAATACCATGCGAGGTTATTATTTAGCAATTGCTGATTATTTCGCTATAATGCATTTGGATGTTGGAAGAATCTTGCGTATATTGGACCATCACAATGGTAATGGTTCGTAGATAACGAAAACTGAAATTTTATTTGATTTAGGTGCTCCAGCAAGATGTTAGCACTCGGTGAGGCTCTATAATCTAATTAATAAATTTACTGCATAAATATATTTGGCAATATCATTATCGTAATTGTTCGTAAATAACGAAAACTAAAGTAGAGTTTTAGTTAATTTAGGTGCTCCCGCAGGATGTTAGCACTCGGTAAGTTCTATAATCTAATTAATAAATTCACTGGATGAACATCTTAGCAATATCAATATAGTAATGGTTGGTAGATAACGAAAACTGAAATTTTATTTTATTTAGGTGCTCCCTCAAGATGTTAGCACTCCAATAGCGTATTTACGGCTCTGCTCCCTGAATTTCGGGCTATCTTTAGACCTCCCTACGCTGCTGTATGCCGGCGGCACTCCGTGGACGGATTGTAATAGTGGGGCCAAGGACTAAGAGGACTTTCATTGTTCACAACGTTCATGTTATAGCTAAAAATTTGAATTTCCTTTCCAGGTGCCCTTGCGTCGACTTCTGCCTTGAACGTTCCTACGCTTTTCGTCGAAATATGCTGCTGATTACTGACCTAATTTTATTTATCTATATCTTGGCCGACGTAATTTCAAACAAAACTTAATGTTACTTATCTTTTGTTTTTATTTTTTAATTGCAGCGTCTCCTTCGTTGAACCACGTTCTCTTCCTTAGGTGCTTATTTGGCGGGGTCATGCTTCGTCTTTTTCTTCTACTGGAGATTCCAGCGGGCTGGACTTAGCACTTTGGATTATTTACTAATTGTTTTTACGTGTGCTTACTTTTCGTCTCGCGGTTTAAAAAATACTTTCATTTTACTTCATGTGGGCTGTTATTTTTATTCTTTTTGCTTTTCGTTCTACCTTTCTGCCTTCCACCATCGCTGCTGAATATTAGTGTCTTCATGGCCACTGTCACTTCTTCCGGCCGCTTCGCTGTCCAATCTTGTCTTCTCCCCACATTGTGCACGATGTTCCATTGTGTGGTCCCAGTAGTTCCATGGTCCGTTTTGACAAGTAGATATCGGGTGGGTTCGTAGAGGCGGCCCGCCATGTTTACACGCAGCTGTATGCTGCCGCCGTGTACACATGAGACCATAACAGGGCAGGGTCTTCGGATCCTGGGGATATCAAAGGCGCTGAAGAATGGTCCATTCTAGAACTCGAGTGAGCTAGCCGGCCTTTACACGTTTGCCTGTTCCTTGTGGGCGCCCAATGTGTGACTCGACCCACGACCCATACAAGCATTTTCCTAACCAACTGATCGCAAAGCCCCCCCCCCCCCGGTACAAACATCTCACTCGGATCTCAGACCACCGCTCATTCCAGTGTGCGTCTTCCAGGCTTCGTAGAGGTAGGTACCTAACAGATTTTCTTTAAATTTTCGGGGATATCGTACAAGTGGGATTCCTTCGGCGACATATCCGCCGTAGTGTACCATGTGGGAGGGGTTCTGATGCATTGTCAGGCTAGGGAGCACGAACAAGTGAGACTTCAGTCCACATACACAATCGGCATCCCGATGTAAAATTCTTCCTCAGTATGTGCCTCCTAAAAAGATATAGAACTAAAACACAAGGTATCTAATTCAGAAAGTTCAAAATAAAAATACTTATCTAAAAGGCAATCCTTCTCTGCAGGTTCCTTGCACCTTCACGACTGGAACAACTCCATCCTTACACAATCGAACCTTTAAAGGCTCAATATGTACTTTTATATCTAATAAAATTATCAAAACATTAAAAATAAATAAATAAAATGCATAATTAGTAACAAACTTACCAAAGTACCGCAGTATATTTACAAATTGACATGTCAAAAGGTCAACACATCACACCAGATATTCTCGTCTTCGCCGTAGTCAGAGTTCAGTGAGTGAAATCCAACTTTTTGTTCGATAATGGTACCACTATGACTTCACTGCGGGACGCTGCCGTCAAAGATTAATAACTTTGAGAACGAGCATTGCCAAGGCAACCCATCATGAAGCCGAAACGTAGCGGTTTGCGGCGGCTATAAAAGGGTGACGAGGTGCAGCAGAATCACCCATTCCTAATTCAGAATTTGATCTGAACCCATCAGAGTTTAATCTGATTTTTTCTTAATTATCTAAAATCCAAGTTTGCTTCCATCTAAGTAGGAATTTACTGCTACTGCAGAAATTCAATTCTGCTATTTTCCTCTCCCACCTAAGTAGGAATTTACTCCTACTGCAGATATTTAATTCTGCTATTTTTCATCTCCCACCTCAGTAGGAATTTACTCCTACTGCAGAAATCTTCTTCTGCTTCACCTTTATCCTACATCTAAGCAGGAATCTACTAATTCTGCAGAAATTTACTTCTGCTTTATGCTATCGTTTATTTAAGCAGAAACTTGTTCCTGCTGCTGAAACATATTTCTGCGAAATTTTTTATTTCTACTACTGCTACCGTGCTTAGACGGGCAGCAAAGAAACTTCTATTTTATTTTTGAAGTACTTCATTAAGTTCATTGTGGATTTGCTACTCTTTCTTTCAGAGTAAAAGGAGCCAGCCTCTGTAGCAGCAATTTTTTGTAACATTTGAATTTTTTATGAATTATGTGAATTAACTTAGGTTTAGAATAATTGTTATGAAATGTTGTAAATGAATTGCAGTAATAGGTTAGGGAATTGAATTCAGTGATATTTTTGTAAGCAAATAAATATATTTGGAAATAAAGAATTTTATATTTTAATTCATAAAAGTTGAGGTATCCTTTAAACCGGCACCGCCTTTCGCTTGAGCACAGATCTCACAAGTAACAAGAGGCATACCGACCGCTAGGCTGGGTGGGTCCTAAGCGACACATTGGTATCCTGTAATTTACCAGTTAGGCTGGCTGGAAGCCTTCTTTGGGCTACCAGGGTCCTTGTTCCTATATATATTGTTACCCATCCACTGCAAATTAAAGAACTTGTGAAGAAAGACAGAAAAGTAAAGTCCCCAGAAAAGTAAAAATCCTCATAATGAGGCTAATCCAGGATGGATTAGAAGGAAGTTATCTACTCCAAATGAGTAGAGATATGTTACAAAGATCGTCGTCCTTTATAAAAATTTTCTCCAGACCACCGCCGATTGAAGAAATATTGAAGAAAGACAGAGAAGTAAAATCCTCAAGGAGGCTAATCCAGAAGGGATTAGAAGGAATTTATCTACCCCTAAATGGGTAGAGATATGATTGCTTGTTTGCATTATAACACGTATATCTCCCACCATTGACGAGGCAATAGGACGGTTTCGCAATAACCTATAGTTTACAGGTGTAGCTTTCCGGATGCCTTCTTAGGGCTACCGAGTTTTAACGACAAGTTGTTCGTTCCCCATCTGGTCATGGCCTGATATCCTTGGCGTGGAAGACGCCGATGAGTTTTCCCCGGAGATCTTCAAGTTCATATAGGGAATTCACTCTTCGAGATTTTATTCGACATTTTTCGACTTAATTTAGCACTGACCTGGTTTTGGAAACTACTTTGCATGAAGTTGTGTCGATACACTTCTTGGCCTACTTTGAGCTCTACAGGTTTCGAGCTCAGGGTATAGACTTTTGTGCCCTCCTCGAACGCATGGCTCAAGTTTTCCTGGACCTAAGCACGAATTAACTGCACTTTGTCGGCCTCGTTTACTGCCATTGGTTCGCTCGAGGTGCCTAGATTCTTTAAAAGTCTATAGGAACTTGCGTGTTCCACCATTTGGAAATCAAAAAGTACTTTAAATGGGGAGAACCCGGTCGCCTGGTATATTGAGCTCCGTAAGGAACTGTCAATTTGGCTTAGCTTCTCCTCCCACTTATTGTGTTCATTTGTCAGACATGCTCGGATTCCCGATAGTATGGATCTATTTACTGCTTGCTTGCGGGGAGTAGACGGCGGTTCGTACTTGTTGCACGCCGTACCCCTCCAGTAATTTAGCAAAGTGGGCGGAGCGCAATTGGGATCCATTGTCCGTGGCGATGGTTTCCGGAACTCCGAACATGTGAAATAGTTCAGTTTCCACGAACTGACAAACTTGTTTGGCGGATGTCTTTTTAAGAGGTCTCAATAAAGGGTATTTTGAAAAGTGGTCAAGAGCGATAATCATGCATGTGTTTCCAGAAGAAGATCTGGGATAAGGGCCTATATACTCATTACCAGGGTCGTTCTGTCTGAGCCTGGGTTCCCATGGGCGGTCTTAAAATGGTGTTCGGAGCCTTTACTTCCTTACATACGTCACATGAGCCAATATAATTCCGGAAGTCGACTGTCATCATTGGCCAGTATAGGTGTCGTGGTAAGCGTTTCAGAGTCTTCCCTATGCCTTCATGAGAAGATAATGGCGAATCATGCGATCTTGAGATGACGCTCGTGACAAGCCCGCGCGGAATCCAAAGCTTCCAAGCTTGTACCTCCTGAACTGGATCCCCGGTCCTTGGGACGGTTCGGATGTAAACGAAGCCCCTCTGACACATAGATCTGGCAGGTTGTCTTTAACTCGCTGCCTGAACTCTTCATAATCCAATGAGTTGAAGTGTGGAGAGTTAAGGTCGACCTCAGGACCAGTATTTTCTCTGGCTGTTAAACTGTAATAGTGTATTCGTGCCAATGCGTCAGGTACTACGTTGAGGCTTCCCTTCCGATGTTCAATTGTGAAGTCAAAGTCCTGAAGATTCAGACTCCATCGAGCGAGTCTACCGCTGAGGCCGTTTTGGCACATCAGCCATTTCACGCTAGCATGATCCGTCACGATCTTAAAAGGTCGGAGCTTCTGGACACTTAGTACTGCTGCCAAATATTCTTGCTCAGTGACGGTGTAATTGCGTTGTGCTGAGTTCAACTTCTGGAGACGTACGCGATAGGTCTTTCGTGGCCTTCGTCATCCAGTTGCATCAGTACTCCCCAAGTTCCTTGTTGGCTGGCATCATATTGAATGACGAACGACTTGGTGAAGTCTGGACGGAGCAGATGTAACCTTTAGCTTCAATTGTTCCAGAGACGTTTGGGCTTCCGGGGTCCACTTAAACTAGGATTTTTCAAGGTGTCAGTTGTCGAAGCAGTTAGGTCAGCATAACTTGATATGTCGCGTCGATACCAGCCTGCCATACCCAATAGGCGTCTCACCTGACGAACAGTATAAGGTATAGGATATTCAACTATCGCTGCAACCTTTTCAGGGTTCGTTTAAATCCCACGTTCTACGACTATGAAGCCCAAATACTTAGTCTCTTTTATGCAAAATTTGCTCTTCTCAACAATAATAGTGAGGCCGGCCCTCCTTAAGCAATCCGCCACTCGGGCTAGTAAGGCCAGGTGTGAGTCAAAGTCTTGAGACAGAATTAACAAGTCATCCAGGTATAGCAGGACATTGTCACGAAGATCGAATGGGATGAATGTCCATGAGGCGGCATATGGTTTGAGGAGCATTGCATAGTCCGAATAGCATCACCGTGAAATGATACAGAGGGTGACCAGGCACTGTAAACGTGATCTTCTCTCGGGACTCTTAATCTAGCGGGATTTGCCAGAATGCGTCCTTCAGGTCCAGACTTGAGATGTATTTTGCCGGAGCCAGTCGACCCAGAATTCCATCTACCTGTAGTAACGGATAGGCGTCCTTCTTAACCTTCCTGGCGTCAAAACAAAGTCGAACCTTTCCTGGCTTCCTTACTAGAACCACTGGAGAGCTCCATGGGCTCTGGCTCTCTTCTACCACTCCCACTGATAACATCCGCTCCAATTCGGCGTCCATCAGAATTTATACTGCTGGTGAAATAAGATGTTTTATAGGAGTAGCATCACCAGTGTCAATCTTGTGGGTTATTAGCGACGTTTTGCCCATGCCGAGTGCGGCAAAAGATGGAAATAACTGCTTGGTGGCTTCTAGACGTCTCGCTTCCAGCTCTGAAAGAAGATGGCGATCATTGTCTGAGGTTGCTAAGAGACCTGGTTTCACCTCCGCGACTTCACCTAGGATATCGGAAGCCAACCCAAATAGGCGCCAGAAGTCTATCCCTTAGTACAGTGCCTGCGTGAGCCCAGGAACCACGTAAAAACGCACGTTCTTGGTGTCACTATGGAAGGTAACATCACCTCCTCAGCAATTTCAGAAAGTTTGATAGTCCTGGGAGTTAAAGGAATGTCGAAAATCATAGACATATCGCAAGGACTGTCTAGTCTGTCACAGGACTGTCACAGTCATTGTTATTGATCTCAGTGGTGGAATTCAGGGTCTCTAAGTCTAATATTATTGATTATTTCTCGAGATCTCCGATCTTAGTCTTTAGACCGGTAAAGCTGTCCAGTGGGAGACTGTCGGGATTGTCTTCCAAGGATATCAGGTCCGGAGTTAGAAGTGGGTTTATTGAGAAGTTTGGTGATTCTCCGTGACGGTGGTCGGGTTGACCGTGGGCTGAGACACTGGAGTGTTGGTCGGCGTTGTCCGAGGATACCTTGTTGTATTCGGCCGCAAGCTCGTGTTGTTGCTCCTGTTGAGTTCTATAAATTACTTGAGATGAGACTGTTATCAAGTACTTTTATCTGAGCACCTTTAAGCATCTTTATATTTCAATCTTACGTGCCGTCAGGACGATTGGGCTTCTTCTTGTTTATGAGTAGAGCAGCTTACTAGCTTTACTCCTGGTGCGTTTCAGTGGAGCAGCTTACTAGCTTTACTCCTTGTGTGTATCAGTGGAGCAGCTTATTAGCTTTACTCCTAGTGTAGATGAATGGAGCAGCTTACAAGCTTTACTCTTTGAAAATGAATGGAACAGCTTACTAGCTTTACTCCTAGTGTAGATGAATGGAGCAGCTTACTAGCTTTACTCCTACTGTAGATGAATGGAGCAGCTTACTAGCTTTACTCCTAGAAAATGAAACAACTTGTGTTGTTTGGTGATACTACTGCTACTGCTGCTTTATTCCAAAACATCAGAATAGTTATACAATAATTCTTGACTTAATACTATTGCTTTTTTCTTATTACGCTAAGCGCTTGTAATTTTAATTTCATCACGGCATTCGTATAAACATAATTATTACTTCCGCAAAACTTTTGCCGGTTTGTTGTTGTTACATCACGGCACTCATCGCTTTCATATGTACATACATAAATACTTCCGCTCGCCGCTTTGCTGCTATTATGACATCATCGTAAACCATTGCTTCGTTCACCTATGCTCTACCGCTGGCGCAAGGTTATCGAATTGCATCGTGCGAATTCTTGTGCGCGCAGGGGTATTGTGTCACTGCTTTCTCTTGTTTCTTTATGTGATTAAGAAATTGGTGTAGGTCAGTAGCGAGTGACTTTATTCAATTACAGAACTTTGTAAATATGTTTATACTTGCAGCTGGGAATTATAAACCTGCATGTTGTAGGTATGTATGTATCTACATGTTTGCATTTCTTCATTTATGCATGAAATTATAATTCTGCGTAAAGCGAAATCGATTCAGACATGTATGTATGTATATGTTTAACTGATGCAGCAAATGGGTGCCCCGTATGTTACAAATCTCTCCTTTTAAAAGAAAATGTGTTATTCTTGGGAGAGGAATAACGCATTAAATATTATTTTACAAGTTTGATAGCTTGGGAACCTTTTGTATGTATATACCTAATGCTGAGATGAGTACATAAGATGTGTAAGTATATTAAAGAACAAGGCTTATCTAAGCGTGGATTAATTTGGGTTAGCTTACCTGTATTTTGTACATATTTTTTTTTGCTAGATTTATTTTTATTTCTACTATTTATGTCTACATTTTTTCTGTACAACAATTTATTTCTAATATATACATATATTTTTGGTACAATTATTTTTCATTATTCTTATTCGTACTATATGTGCAAATACATATTTTTCGGTACTATTACTCTTATGTACTATATGTGTAAATACATATTTTTTGGTACTTACGATTATTGTTATTCGTACTATATGTGGAATACATATTTTGTGGTACTATTACTCTTATGTTCTACATTACATGTGTAACTACATATTTTTTGGTACTATGTATTGTTGTTATTCATACTATTTGTGTGAATACATATGTTTTCTTTTGTTTATAAAATTTAACTCAAACCTATTTATACATTTATGAATTATTTATATTGATTTATTCATGATATATGTACATGTAAAGTAGTTGTACATGTGTAGTAGTTGAGTTTACCATTCAGAAGTTTGTTATTATCTTTGGTTATGTAGAATTTTATTAAGAGATTTAATTAAACTACCTGTAAATGGCGGGTGCGTGGAATTGACTCAGGTTCGACATGGCTTAGTGTTTGTGGAAGTGGTGGTGGTGGGGGAATTGGTAAATTTTGTCTGCTACCTGCTTGTTGCTGATGGGTGGTACGTTGTTTAATGGCATCCTTTAATTCTGAATGAGAGGTTTGTGAGACAGCTTGTTCTTTCTTTCTTGCTGTCGTTGCCTCTACAGAGGTTGGTGCTTTAAATTGGGATTTGTTTGTTTTAGTGATCTCCGACTGGAAATTTTGCGAGATTTGCTTGACTTTGTTTGTCGATATATTTTCCTGGGTTGGAGTATAGGAATCAGATTTGATATCTTCTTTGCGTTTGGTATTTAAGTCAGCCGTAATTTCTACTTTATGTTGGTGATGTGCCTCAGCGTCTAACTGAGATTTTGGATATTTTGGGTGTTTCTACAATGTTTCTGTTTTCTTGTTTTTTATATATTTTTTTTTGTGTTTTTACTGAATAGGCATGTTGGGTTGCCTTTTGTTGTTGTCTGAGAATTGTCACCTCGTTTTTCTGTCCTTATTCGTGAAATGGCTTCAATCTGTTGTTTTGTTATGTACTGTTACTCTTGGTTTACCGATTTGAATAACAGTATTAACAGTGTTAAAGACTTGTACAAATAGATATGGTCCTAGCCATATCTGGGAAAGCTTGTGTTTTATAGCGTGGTCTTTCAGTAAAACTTTATCTCCTGTTTTGGAGGTTACTGGACGTGAACGCTTATCGTAGTAGACTTTTGACTTTTCCTTGACTTTCAGCAAATTTTTCTGAGCGGTAGCGTACGCTTTTTGTATTTTGTACCTGTTGCAATTAGCAACCGAAAATATATTGTAATATATTATAAATAAAAAAAAAACAAATACAAAGAATATAGTTTGTAAATATATCAAAAATATAGAATAGATATATAAATTTTTAAAAAAAGGTATATAAAAAATACTAGGCAACATATACATACCTTCATGTGGACGGAAATCTGTGCCACTTTTCCATTTTTCTACTTGAAAATAAAAAATAAAAAGTACCATAAAGACATTACTGCAGCCAAGTTGCTTCACATTCACAACATTCACCATAAAGATGTAAGGTGTTCCAGGTCTTACTATACCTTTTAATATAGTAGCATGCATAAAGGCACCAGTCTTATTGAAATTTAATGCAAGATTTCAAAAAGATGACCTTTGAAGTAACACCTTGGTGAAATTGAATGTATTCATCCAACTCGAATATATCCAGTTCGGTCCACACAATAACCAGAACATGCTTTAAAAACCAGCAAATGCAGCTAAAAATAAAAACGAACAAAAACACAATCACAACAGTTTTGATAAAAACTTTCAGGCCACTTATCTTATCAACTGCAATATCCAGTGCAGAGTTTTTTGTTGCACGACGTATATGTCCTCACAAATAAATTATCACTATGTTGCACAAATTTTATTTTTTAATTTATTTATATTTTTCACAATAAATATAAATTTTTATTATAAAACAAAAAAAAAAAACACAACACCAATAGAAATAAATTTGTCATTCAATGACAAATGTCAAACCACATCATGTGAATAGTGGCGCCCCCGTCATCTCAAAGATTGTAAAGTCTACAGCGCAGCGCCGTGGTGAACTTGCGCAAAGTCGGCAGCTGGCCCCAACCATATAAAAAGGGGGCAATTTCAGAAGAAAAATCACTTGTTGCTCGGTATTTCACCAGTAAAGGTCACATTTTCCTCAAATTTTGTAGGGTTATTCCCACAACCAATTTTTTCATCACTCACAGGTAATAAAAATAGATTTTTTTTTGGGATATTACCAGAAATTTTCTATTAATTAAAATACCACTGAAAGTATAGAATAAATTTAAGATTTTGAGATATTATTAAATTGAGAATAAACTTCTATGATTTCAGATCTTCGTTCTTCACATAAAAAAGGGAAAATTTCTGGGATATTTCCAGAAAATTCCACATTCAAATTTTTCTATATATGTTGAGATTGGAGAATTAATTCGCAGTTTTGGGACATTACCAAGCTAAGAATAAAGTTCTGTCGTCTCAAGTTTTTTTTGTCTCCTCTTTTTGTTACTAACTATTCAACAAAGTTAATTTGGGAAATATCCAATTAACTAAAGTTAGCGTAAGGGTTTCACAAAACATTTCATTTCGGGACATATCCAAGTGAAGTGTGGCAGGAAACTCCAGTCAATCAAATTAATCGGGAAATCAATAGTATTAGGCGATTTCCATACTAAAGAGGAATGCCGGTTAACATCTAGGCTAGATCAGCGGCAAAACCTTTTGGGATATTTTCAGGGTCTTTTTTGCTGATTTGGTTTTGGATTCAGGAGAGGGACCATATCTTGGCACTGAACCTTTTGGGAGATTTCCAGGGGTTTAATCCATAGTCCAGATTTAGGTTAGACACGGGCACAGGGATTAGCTGCAACAACCATTCAGGGTTGAGTATAATACAGGATGTCGATAAGTCTAAAACTTACTAACCTTTTTTCAAGAAGATATTAATTAACTCTGTTTTATATTGATTTTTCTAACAAAAATTTGAATTGCTATCACCCTTTTTGTGCGCTTTATTAATTTTGTTCCCTTTTCTTATTGCAGATAATTAGCAATAAGTAGAGATAAATTTTTTGTTTTAATTAATTTTTTTTTGTTTTAATCTTGTTTAATTTTTGTTTGAATTTAATTTTGTTTTAATTAATTTTTTTGTTAAAATATTGTTAGTTTTAAGAATACTCAATAAACATATTACAAGCAGGTTAATCTTTTAATCAGCGGTTTACCTATTTTTTTCATTCCACTATTTCATTTCATTTTATTACTTTATTTTTTTATGTACAGCCATTGGAGCTGTAACATCGGTCCTTCAAAGCCGAATAAACCGGTAGCATAATACGTTTATTGAGTGTTCAAATTAACAATAAAAAGAAAAAAATAGCAATTCAAATTTTTCTGTGTATTTGGTGATGGAAGACTAACTAAAATGGAAGCACTTATAAAGAGACAAAGAGCTTTCAAAAAAGTTTTATCGCATGCTGTCTCTAATTATGAAGAGAGAGTAGGTTCAGGGCAACAGTTAACTAAAAGTTATCTGAAGCAAAGAATCCGAAGCATTGAGGATTTGTGGGAACAATTTTTGACTAATCATCAAAGATTATTAGTTGAGTTTGAGGAAACAGCACTCAACGACTACGAAACAAGCCGTGTTTTTGAGGAATGCGAAGGAGCATACTTCGGATTTTTAGGCGAGCTCCAAGAACAGCTATCGAAGCTAAAAGAGCTTCAAGAGCCAAAGGTAACTGAACTAGAGGCAACGGTAATCAATGACCACAAAACGGAAATAAAATTTCCGAGCATTGAAATTCCGAAATTTGATGGTGATTACACTAAGTGGAGATCTTTCCACGATATGTTCGAATCTTTGATTCATGAAGATTCTCAAATTCCCTTAGTGCAAGAGTTGCACAATTTAAAGTCTGGAGAACCAGAAAGGATATTGCGACAATACGATGTAACTAGTACTAATTATCAACCAGCTTGGGCAGAGTTGACACAAAGATACAATAATAAAAAGGTATTGGTGTTTACACAACTCAAAGCCTTATTTAATCAAGCTATAGTAAAAGGTGAACAGAAAGTAGCCAAAAAAAATTTACATGATAAAACAAAGGAATGTTTACATGAATTGGAGTCCCTTGGAATAGGTACAAAGACCTGGGATCCACTAATTATTTTTATAATAACTCAAAAATTACCTATGGAAACTCGAACTCTATGGGAACAATCAATTTCCAAGAGTACAGAGATTCTGGAGTTAAAGGAAATGATTTGTTTCCTAGAATCTCGCTTCCGAGCTTTGGAAGCTATTAACCCTAGTAAGGTTGGTTATGTTGCCATGAACAAAGATGGATAAAATAAATCCTTAAACTATGACGTCAACGAACAATATGGTTGCGTGGTATGTAAGGGAAGTAGGTAAGTAATGCGGGTTCGGGGACAAAATCCCATGTTATTTCTTATGGAGGTCCCAATTTACTTTTGCAAATCTGAAAGTTCTGGCACAAAATCCCATGTATTTTTAAAGGGGAAACCTAAATTCACTTTTGCAGCTATCTCGCTCGCACATATCATTCGTCTCTGTCTCACTCCCACACATGATGGGGAGCATGACGTCATTGGAGCATTACACACACACACACATATACACACATGGATCTTAAGTAAATGAAAATAGAAAATTATATTTTATTAGAAATATAAATGTATCAATTACTACTGACAATTGACAAGCTAAAGGCAAAAATAGATTACCAGGCGATCAAACACCTTTATAGGCAATCGCAAACTCTACTCAACATATGTATATAATTTGCATGACGCAAAACCTGCTTTACAGTTTAATTATTAAGCATTATTCACTATTGCTTCTTCGTTGCCGGCGTAAGTACTTATCGTTTTTTATTAAACTACAAAATAAGAAGAAAAAAATGCATTGCGAAGGTTAATATCACGCCACATCTTTATAATCACGTTGCTACTGCTTCACCCAATTAAATTAACATAACAATGTAAATTGCTACGGGATTGCTAGCATGTGTAGGAATGGGAGATCAATGATCTTTAATTATATGTATAGAAAGATAGAAAGATGAAAATATAAACAAAAGCAGTTTGTAAGAAAAACAAAAACTTTGCCGGTATGTAAACAGATTATAATTTAGTAAACTTGAACTGCGAGCTAAAAGCGAAAGGTGACCCAAATTAATTTTATTGAATGAATCGATGGATGCTTTGGATACCACATCTTTATGAGTACGTTTAAATTATGTGCTCCTGCTACAACACTTTAGAACCACTTCGTTCACCTAATTAAATTCGCATAATAGCGCAAATTGCTACGGTATTGCTAGCATGTGCAGTAATGTGAAGATCAACGATCTTTAATTATATGCGTAGAAAGGTAGGAAGGTGTAAATACAAACAAAGCAGTTTGAAAGAAATAGAAAAAAATTGCAGGCATGTAAACAGTTTGAAAACTTGACCTGTGAGCTGAAAGCGAAAGGTTGGGCCATATTAATTTATTGAATGAACCAATGCTTTGAATATGATTATTTTATATATATTTAACAGGGGAAGATATGATTAAGAATCCGAAACAGAATTTTCTTGAAGCGAATGGAAAATGTTGTGACTAAACATGCAAATTCACATAGAGCAATTTTCACACTTCATAACCTTTATTTGTTTGCTATAGTTTATTGAGCTTTATGTATGATAAAGCAGTTTAGTTTACAGCATCGAATGGGTTTTGCTAAAAAGTTATCAATCTACATATTTGTAGACAAATCCGCAAATATGGTTGCATATAGAGCTTCACTTTCCACTACAGGTGTAGAAATTCAAGACAGTGATTTTGACTATACAATTGTATACACTTCAGAAGAGCTTGTTGCAGAAGATAAATTAAATCAAATATTTTTATTGTAAATGATGAACATTGATCATAGTTTCTGTTTGAAGAATTCGCAAAAATAAAAAATTTCGCAAAATGTCCAAGAGCAAGTATAGTACAATTAGAAAAATCATGTTTATAATCTTTACGAAAATATGGGTTTAAGTACCCCAAACTGAATTTTCTTGAAGCAAATGAAAAATGTAGTATGAATTGCTTCATCGTATTCTCTAACATAATATACTTAAGGTTTAATGAAATGTCATATTTAAAATGAACGCAAAATATTATCTGTTTACATTGTACTATTATATGAAGAATTTAAAGATGCTTTTATCAATTAACGTGATGAGTTGAATCAGAATAGAATAAGGTTGGGCCATATTAAATTTATTGAATGAACCCATGCCTTGAATGTGATTATTTTATATGTATTTAACTGGCGAAGTTGTTGACCCCTTAAAAATGGCAAATTTACCTCCTCCACCTTGGTTTAAATTGCACTCTGCCGTATCGCGGAGATTAAAAATAAAAAAATTAGTATAATTGCGAAAATAAATTGCAAAAAATCACTAAACGTAAAAACAAATTGCAAAAAATCATAAAAACATGAAAAATAAAAAACAAAAACGTAAATATTTCAAAACTTCATAAAATTCCGAAAACAAATTACAAAAATCATTAAATGTAAAAACAAATTGCACAAACTGCAAGGAAATCGTAAAAATTTCAAAACCAGCCGCCGGTTTCTTATTCGCAATTCAGATAGATAAGTATTATCTCTAGAGTAAAACAACAAATAAACCTAAACTAAATGAAAGTAAAATGAAATAATCGTAAACAAATTTGAAAAACTGGAAAAGTTTATTGAAATAAATATTCAAAGTATGCTAATATAACAATATGTACAACATGGCAGCTACCCACCAACTGATTGTTTTGTATTCTATTCTGAATCAGTTAGTAGAAACTCGTAATGTTTTCAGTATTTCCAAAAATCAGTTTAAAATATTGAAATTCCTATTTATTTCAGAAAAATTGTTAAATTTCGAAGCGGTTTTCCAAATTATTTGTAAAATTTATGATTACTTGTCGGTAGACTTTTATAATATCTGTCTGTATATTTGGGATGGGATGACATACTAAAAGATTTTCTACCAGGCGATATTCAGTACCATGTTTTTAAATTAACAACAACAACAATTAACGTAGGTAGATATGAAATAGCCTAATTTTTTATCTTCAGGTGTAATGCTTCTAATTTTATTCATTGCATAAACAATTCGTACAGCCGAATAATGTAAACAAAATCGCAGTCGAATAATGTAAACAAAATTCTCTGAAAAAAAAACAACAACTGATATGTTGTCTTAGATGAGTAGTTATAATTGAAAATTCCTTTTGCTGAAAAAAAAACAACCGCGGACTAAAAAGCCGAGAGTGATCATGATATCTAAAAATAGATCACGGCTGCTTGTAAGAAGTAGTGGAAATTAAAGCCTCGGTGGACAGGTGGCTGGTAATTTGATACCGCCGAGTAAAGTAAACAATGGTTTTTGTATCTAGGAGTGTGTATTGAAAAGTCATTAGTTGTATTTTTTTTTTTTTATATTATTAAGCCAAGCTCAGCGGATACCCTATGATGCAAAGCACAGCATGGCAGGAAAGAGATAGGGAAAGGATTAGGGGATATGAGGAAAGTGGCGGAGGTGCCGATGTATGTCGCCCTTAAACTTCCGCAGATTGTATGCCGGAGGAAAAACAGAAGATGGTAAGCAGTTCCACATTCGCACTGTTTGGGATAAAAAAGCATCTCGGAATTTTACTGTACGGCCGAAAGTAATTTGAAGGGTTAAAGGATGTGCGCGGTTTGCAGCGCGAGTATTGCGTGCAGGAATCATTCTACAAGGGATTAGACTAGATATTTCATCAGAACATTGACCATGCATATAGCGATAAAGGAGCGAAAGGCATCCAACATTGCGGCGGTGCTCGAGTGAGTCGATATGACAAGTTATTGCCAAATCGCCAATGAGCTTGAAGACTCTCTTTTGGACAATATCCAATGAAGATAAGGCTGTGCGACCAGCCCCGGCCCGTATATGGGAGTTGTATTCCATTCTAGGTCTAATGTAGGACTTGTAGAGGAGCGCTAGATTTGACGGGCTGAAATATTTCTTACACCTTTTCAGAAATCCAAGACATTTCGATGCTTCTTTGGCAACAGAGAAGATGTGATCTGTCCAGTTTAACTTACTGGAAATATTAATGCCAAGAATGCTTAGTGACGGTGAATCAGAAATGAATGCTCCATCAAAAGAAATGGGTGTGGTTAAGCTATGATCTTGTTTTAATGAGATAAGACAGCTTTGGGACTTTGATGCATTGAATTCGACGCGATTCGCTTTGCCCCAAGCGAGGATATTGGCAAGATCGTTATTCAATGATCTAGTCATGCAATCTCGTTTAACACATGCAGCATTCCCCCTGGATTCCGCAAGAGTGTCAAAGGAGTAAGCGAAATCAAGAGTACTGTCATCTGCGAAACTATGGATGGGATTGAAAGTAAGGGAAAGCAGATCATTAATGAAAATTAAAAAGAGAGTTGGAGAGATAACAGAGCCTTGAGGTACACCGGCATTTATGGGATGCGGTTCAGACGTAACGCCATCTAATACAACACGTATTTGGCGACTAGATAGGAAACTTTCAATCCATAATACAAGAGGAGGGGAGAGACCAAGTGCTTTGAGTTTGGCTAAAAGGGCTGGATGCCAGACTCTATCAAAGGCTTTTGAAATATCTAGGGCAACGATTTTAGACTCACCAAAATTGTGAAGACTACGGTTCCAAAGTTCCGTAAGAAAGGTCAGCAAGTCTCCAGAAGAGCGTCCAGCTCGGAAGCCATATTGGCGATCGTTGATGAGATGATTAGTTTCTAGATACTTCATTAATTTTGAGTTAATGATAGATTCAAAAACCTTTGAAAGAATCGAAGTGATGGCAATTGGTCGATAATTTGAGGGATCGCTACCCTCTCCTTTCTTAGGAATAGGCTGAACGTGAGCTAGCTTCCAAGAAGTTGGAAATTTTGCTGTCGAATAAGACAAGTAGAAGAGTTTGCGCAGAGGTTTAGCCAAGGATGAGGCGCAGCTTTTAATTAACAGGGGCGAAAAACCATCAGGACCTGCGGCTTTGGAGACGTTGATCCCCTTAAGGACCCTGAACACATCCCTCGTACGAACGTGTATTGGCTCTTATATGAAAAATTGTTTTTTATTCATTCGCATCATTAAATCTTAGATTATAAACTTTTTCTCTGTGCTTCCTATCCAAAATTGACAACAATATATCTGAAGTTCTATTAATCCTATCTTGGAAGCGAAAGCGATCCAGAGCATATGTCTCCCATGGTCCTTTTCTGGGTTCATAATCAATCATATAAACTTGTGGAGCAGCAGTACTAAACTTGACATTCATTATCACGACTAATTAAAACAACTATTTTCACATTATTCCCTTTTTATTATTCAACGGTTATAATAAATAATTGGATCCAGACTAATTTCATTCTGAATAAATTCAATTTTATATGATCGCCCGATTGGTCCTCTGTTAATCACCGAGAAATCTCCCTGGACATTTATTTTACTCAAAGTATCGTCCGAAATTGTGTTGTATCGTGAAGGAAGAAAAAGTTGATAATTCTCCAAATCCAGAACCACACGAGCTCCAAATGTAGTTGTACACCTTCTCGCTCCAAGAATCTTGTACTCTTTATCCAACTCCATTTGGCACGTCTTCAGGGACGGTTGGTACTGCTCCAACTTCTTTAGTTCATCCATTGCGTTTGACATTATTATTATTTTCTCCTTGCTTCCTATTTGTTTAAACTCCGGGATGAAACTGATAGTGAATCTGATTCAGCTCCTTAATTTATAGCCAATCTTTCAAAACAAGTTTAATCCTGTTGTAACCAATCCGCGCAGCTGAATAAAGTCATCCTCATGTAGTTTCATATCACCCCACTTCCTGTTTACAAATTCGCATTTAAGCTGAATGAGTCATGCACACCTGTGTAAACAAATTTAATCGAATGAGCCATCCTCACGTAATTTGATACCACTTCACTTCCTGTAAACAAATTCGTATAAAGTAAACAGCGAGGAGTTCCTATAAAAGCGCAAGCAAACCGCTAGGAGCCATCATTCAGTTTCAGTAAGTCTCAGTGTTAGTTTAAAATATAAAAAAATTAAAAATGTCTTCGGTGTTAGTAAATAAAAGTTTCTCAATAATTGAAAATTTGCGAAAAGATGTGATGGAGTGTTTAAAAAATTCAGTGAATAAAGACTATATTGTTAAAAAGTGTAATAGAAACATGCATAAATTTCAAGTTGCATTTCGAGAGTGTAAAAAGAATGCTAGGAAACGACATTTCGAGAGCTGCATCGAGCAAATTAAAGCATTGAGAGTGCTACTAAGAGCTCCCCGTCGAGGTGCAGGAATTACTCGCGTAACAAGAAGTGATTTTGTAAAGTGGGAGGAAATAAAGACAGCGTTCGCAGACAGAATTCGACAAGGTGTTATTGTAAATTTAAAACATATCGATCCGAAGCTATTTATGCAAGACGCCGCCAAAGTATTTACGCGTCGTGTTAAAAATACCTTAAAACATTATTTTAATATTAAAGTTTCTACGACGTTATGCGGTGAATTTATTAAACAAATTGCTGACAATGAAAACATAAAAGACATTAAATATTTCCAAGCAAGAACTGCTCCAATTAGTGCAGATGATAACTTAGAGGAGTGGTTTAAATCAAACATTTTGGATCCAATAAACACTAAGCTGGAAGAATTCCAGGAAAAAGACAGTGGCTCGGTACAGCACTCTATAATACATCTAGCAGTACACATCAACAAGCTTGAACAGCTTCGAGGATCTTCGTATATACCTCTACCAAAGGAGATTGCTTTAAAGCAAGCTTGTATTAATTTGAAAAATAATGATGTAGCATGCTTCGCGTGGGCCGTAACATCAGCGCTCTACCCTACAAATGTTCACACCGACAGGACCTCATCATACCCACATTATTCAACTGTACTTAATTTAAATGGGATAACATTTCCCATGACACTTAACCAAATAACGCAATTTGAAGACCAGAACGAGATATCAGTAAACGTATTCATCCTAGAGAAAGAGCATTTCTTCACCACATTTTCAGTTAAACTTACGAAACACAGGATGAAGCGACATGTAAATCTCTTATTGTAACAAGATAACTATGACCAGGATGATGATCATATGGATGATGATGATGATGGCAGCAGACATCATTTCTGTTGGATTAAAGATCTTTCCCGACTCATAACGAAGCAAACTTCGAAACATGATGGTAGAAAGTATATATGTGAGAGATGTTTGCTCTACTTTCGCTCTACTGTAAAATTAGAATCACACACTCCCGAATGCGAGAAGCAAAATGATTGCAGAATTATGTTTCCATCAGAAGAAAAGAAATGGATGGAATATAAGAATTATAACCATAAGAATCCAGTCCCGTTTTGTGTATATGCTGATCTTGAGTCAATATTGAAGCCGATTCAGGGAAACGATCAAAATACACAGCGAATCCAGGAGCATGAAGCTCATAGCATAGGGTTCTATTTCCACTCCAAACATGATGCCAAGCTCTCATATTACCGAGCATATCGAGGAAAGAATTGCCAACAATGGTTTACATTAGAATTCCAAAAAATTGCATCCATAGCTGTACAGGAAAAGCTGAACATCAGACCAAAGCAACCCCTCACTAAAGAGGAACGGCGTTCACATATGGAAACTACTTGCTGCCATATATGTAAAAAAATGTTTGCAGCCGATGAGGAACGAGTCCGGGATCATTGCCACTTAACAGGAAAATATCAAGGAACAGCGCACAATGCATGTAATCTCATGTATCAAGATTGCTCCATAGTTCCAGTCATTTTTCACAATTTATCCGGATATGATGATCACTTCATTATTAAGGATATAGCTACATCTTTCCCAGGAAAAGTTGATCTATTACCAATAAACAAGGAAAGATATATCTCGTTCACCAAGCACATGGAAGGCAGCCACATAAAATTCAGGTTCATCGATTCCTTCCGCTTTATGGCAGAATCTTTAAATAAGTTATCATCATTGCTGCCGATGGATAAATTAAACACTACAAGATCAGTATGGCAGGGATTGGATGATGACACTATCAAACTTCTTACACGCAAAGGTGTCTTCCCATATGATTTTATTGATGACTGGGATAAATTGGATTTCCCGAACTTGCCAACACAGGAAGCGTTCTACAATAAACTGACTGACAGTGCTATATCTCCTGAGGACTACATTCATGCTGAAGAGGTCTGGCAAAAATTTGAAATACAAGCACTTGGTGAATATTCAGATCTATACCTTAAGACTGATGTTCTCCTATTGGCCGATGTGTTTGAGAACTTTCGAGAAGTGTGCATGAAGACATACAATTTAGATCCAGCACATTAATACACCATGCCAGGCCTAACATGGGATGCTATGCTAAAATACACTAATGTGAAATTAGAGCTGATAACCGACGTAGATATACTGCTATTCATAGAGAGAGGCATTCGAGGCGGTATAAGTCAATGTTCGAACAGATATAGTAAAGCCAATAATAAATATATGGATGATTTTAAGTCTGAGGAGAAAGAGAAATACTTGATATATTATGATGTGAATAACCTTTATGGATGGGCCATGTCACAGCATTTACCAACCGGAGGATTCAAATGGGTTGATGTTCCCAATATTGACGTTTCCGAAATTCCTGATGATTCTCCAACTGGATACATATTCGAAGTCGACTTGGATTATCCTCAACATCTACATGACAAGCATAAGGACTTACCGTTTTGCTCTGAGCATGCAGCACCACCTGGAGCAAAATTAGAAAAGCTTCTGACAACATTACATCCAAAAATTAAATATGTTATACACTACCGAAATTTGAAGCAATGCTTATCACATGGACTCATCCTGAAAAAAGTGCACCGGGTTCTTCAATTCGACCAATCAGCTTGGCTTAAACCATATATTGACTTAAATACTACCAAACGAATGCAGGCTACAAGCGATCATGAGGACAGCTATAAGAAGATGAATAATGCAGCTTTTGGTAAGACCATGGCAAATGTACGCAAATATAGCGATATCAAGCTTTGCATGAAGTGGGAAGGTCGCTATGGTGCAAAAGCTCGGATTGCGGCACCCAACTTCCACAGTGCAACGACATTTGATGAGTATTTAGTTGCTGTGGAATTAAGGCGAACCAAAATCTTATTCAATAAGCCTCTCTGTATTGGAATGGCAGTTATGGAAATTTCAAAGATATGCCTCTACGATTTCCACTACAGTTTTATGCAGCGTGAATTTGGAGATAAATGTAAAGTCATGTATACAGATACAGATTCTCTAATAGAGAAAAATGCATATGAGTTCATGGCTGACAATATAAACAAATTTGATACAAGTGATTACCCAGAAGATAACCAGTTCGATTTACCGCTCATGAATAAAAAGATTCCTGGTCTAATGAAGGATGAGGGAAAATCATGAGCGAATTTGTTGGCTTGCGCTCGAAAATGTACAGTCTGCGATTAAACGACGGTAAAACTGTAAAGAAAGCAAAAGGAGTAAAGGCTAATATGCTTGAATAACGAGCGTATATTAACTGCCAATCAGAGCTCCATACGATCGCATAACCATAGCGTGTACACTGTCAGCCAAAAGAAGATCGCATTGAGTCCTTATGATAATAAGCGACATATTATGAGCGGAACGACGGATACTCTACCATGGGGGCTGTTTAATCGTACAAAACCTTGTGCTACTGCCAACTTGATTGACAACTGAGTTAATCACAAACGAAATATATGAACTGCCCAACTTCTTCGTTCCTCTTGTAGAACAGAAATTGTGCGCATTCATAAAGTAATTCCGTGCTGCAAAATCCTTATTTATCCCCTGTAAAAAAAATGAGTTGATTTTTTTAGTTTGAGCACTAGTGCAGCTTCCTATAAGCTACTACGAGTGTAAACTTCTCTCTTGCAAATACTCCACTGAAAGAAACTGAAAACCTGCCACGTGTGGCACAAAAATGAATCTTCAATATGTTCTCACGACACTGATGCTTGCTGCCCTCTGTCAATCAACGTAGAAACTAAAAATTCAAACAACGTTTAAGCACAATCACATGTAGGTGGCGGTAGTGTAGCGGTATTAAAAAGATATCGTTTGGTTGCTCATTTATCACTGACTTTTATTCTCTGAACGATTTTTTGCTCTATAAAAATTAATTACTAAATAAATTATTTTAAGCTAATCTAACAACAAAACTGCAATTCTTTAATTCATTTAAATCTATATCTAAATTAATAATTATGACTTCTGCTCAAATTTCTTACTACTAATAAATAATTCAACTTATGCTTTAATTCTTTATCTTCCTTATTATTTACTCCTACAAACTATTGCTGAAAAAGAACGTATTAATTAAGATGCCAATTATGAATTAAACCAACACATAGTGTGAAGCTGACCCTAGAAAGGGCAGATTTTGACACTGTGTATAGATTAATTACATTGACTATTTCTATATAAACAAATGTCTTATTCTTAGATAAATCCAAATTGTTTTGTGATTCCTATTTAGTGTAATCAACATTCAAAATAGCATGCGTTCACACCTTACGGACAAACACCTTTTCCAATGATTTATCTAGTTGAGACTAATTACCTTGGAATTTGTTGTAATACGAATGTTGAAAAAATTTATCAAAAAACAAAAAAAACTAATTTGTAGAATGCGTTAAGAAAAATTAAACCAACTGAAGTAAAGCAAAAAAAAAGGAAATTTAAAGCGAATTGAAAAGAAGAATTAAAAACAGAAAAATTATTATGCACAAAAAAATGAAAATTAATTATTAATGTTGAAAAAATGAATGAGAAAATGAACTATTTTTTAATCACTGAGAACTTGAAGCCTTTTGCAAATCTGAAATACTGTGACCTTTCGGCAGCTGTATCTCTTTTGACAATTCGATGAAAAAGAAGAACGATTGACGAAATGACCCCCTTTTTATAGAGAAATTTGTTCCATTTTCGACATTTATAAAGTGAAATATTCAAAATTTTCACTGAAAATGACAAAAGACTGAACTTTTCTCACTGTCAAAAATTAGCAAATTAAATATTCTACATTTTGATAATTTTCTCTTAAAAATTGGTTGTAAATTCGCTGTTTTTAATCAATTTTTGTAAATGTTGGAACGTTTGCTATAAAAATCTCGATTCGCTACGTTTAATTTCAATGTAATAGATTTTTATGTCATTTCGTAATATTTGCTGTCTTCTTCCCACTGTGAGTCTCTTTCGCACTCATTGTGGGAAATGTATTATTAAAAAATCGCGAATATCACGTTTCTCGCGTAAAATATCGCGAAACGAACGCGGCCATCAAAACACAATTCAATTCTACGTGATTTTGATATGTCAAACGTCGCGAAATTGTGAAGTTTAAGTTGTTTTGACACTGTCGCGCGCGAGTGTCAAGCTATTTTTATTTGTGATTTTAAGTGTTTTTTAATGGTTTTTTTCTAGGTAATTTCCTCACTATGGATATTGTTGATAACCAGGTAAGCAATTTTCTTCTTTATTTTATTAATTTTGCTTGTAAGTTGCTACTTTTACAAATTTGTGGCAAATGTCAGGTAAGTGCCTTTGTGGCATTTTTTACTTGTGTTTGTCCACAAATACTTAATATAATTATATTAATTACGTAGTATGTGATATATATTTATGTTTTATGTGGTTATCTTCATGGGAAACATGAATTTATCCATGTTTTCCATGTCTCCAAATCTTCATGGCATTGTTGTTGTACATATGTACACAGCAGTGTTCTTAGGTTCAGATCAATGACCTTTAATTATTATTAAATAAAATTCTTGTTTTATTTTGTTTGTAATTCATTTCTTTTATTTTATTTCAGATATTCGTGGGAACCCTTTTCTACCTGTGAAGACTCCAGGTAGAGGTAATTCTTTATATATATTTATTTTAAATCTGTCCTGCGTTTGTTTTTCTTTTTCAGGTTCGCTGAACAGGGGCATTACTCCATTTCATCAGATCAACAAGTGACAACCGCAGAAATAATCTAAGCCTAGTGTAAATAATAAATGTATTATAGTTTTAGTTTTATTTATTAAAGTAATTTGCATTATAACTACATCTATAAAGTATTATAATTATTAAATTATTAAATTGTTAAATGCTTTTTCAAGAAATTATAAAACATCTTTGTTATTAATCCAAGAATTGTGTTTTGACGAAAATCCGAGCCATTTAACGGAAGCTTTATCTCCACTCTTCTTTAAGATTTTCTCTACGAGATATAGGTCTGGGTGTTTAACTTTCAGCAGCTCCAATTCATAAAAGCTTCCTGTGATTGGATTTCCTTGATAATTTTCCAGCCGATATGTGATGGGGTTTGTGTTTTGAACTTTAATAATTTTAAAAATCTCAGCTGTCCAGTTTGGTGTATAGCCTTTCTCAAATATATGCTTGTATTTGCTGATGCGTACAAAATTCCCAACTTTATACTTTGCAGGAACAACAATCTTTATATGATTGTATACAGTTGAAAGCAGTTGTTTCTCATTCGAGGCGTTGATGTCACGTGGTCTCATTTTTGTAGTTCGATGTATTCTTGAGTTGTATTCAGTGAGCAGTTTCTTTACCATACCAATCCACTGATAAGTTCCATTAAAGCTGAATTCCTTCCACATCATATCCTTCAGAGTTCGGTTAAATTGTTCCACTATTGATGCTTTGAGGAAACTGTACGTAGAGTAATGATTAATTGCATGCTTCAGCATTAGATTTTTATAGAGGCTGTTGTAGAATTCCTTTCCATCATCAGTCTGCAGGTTTTTAGGTATTCGTCCCTCGCTTAATATAGACTGCATGGCATCTCTTACTTCTACACCAGTTCTTCTTTTAATTGGAATTGCCCATGCATATTTGGAGAAGGTATCAATGACTGTCAGTAGATAGCCGTAGCCTTTGTTCACATACTTGTAGGGATCCATTTCAACCAAGTCTGCCTGCCACAAGTCATCTAGTCCTTTGATAATCACACGACGTCGTTTAAAATTTTTTCTCGCTGGTTTATGCAGCTCATTTACCACTTGCCTCTTACTCATCATAACTATAAATGAAACAGATTTCTCAAGAGTTTTTACTCATATACACCATCTTTTGGTGTCAAGTCTTTCTTATTTATTACTGAAGTAAACAGGTAGTTTTCAATCTTCGCGATTTCATCATTGATATATAGCGTTAAATTTGTCATCTCTATATTAATAGTTTTTTTATTTCTTCAACATTTATTTTAATTTTCTTGTCAACATAGTCTTTGGTAGTAGCATCATCATTTTCAAGGGGTTCACCAAGTCGTTTTATACACTTTGAGTTTAGATCGTAGTCACCGTTTATCGTTAAATTAAATCCAATACCCCGCTCTCCTTGCTCACCAGCTGGACCCTGAGCTCCTTGTTTACCATCTGGTCCTTGAGTTCCTTGTTTACCGGCTGGCCCCTGAGCTCCTGTTGGCCCACGCTCACCTGCTTTCCCAAGATATCCTCGCTTAGAGAAACGTCCAAACTTGTCAACGCTCATCTGTAGATTGTGAAGAAGTATGTGAATGGAGTAATATTTAATCTATAATATCTGCTTCTCGCAACTCCTCCAGGATAGATACAATTTCATTGTTGTGACTGGTGTTTCCAGCCTGCTTTGATGCCATTAGAAGGCGCAGTCTATCCACTAATTCATTTGGATCATCCCAGTAAATGTGATCAATGTTTTCTTTAGGCAGACGCATTAGTCCCATGCCTTTATGCTGTATAAGTTTGCTGATTATAGCTTTATACTTAGCCGCTCTAGTACCTTTTATTTGTCCATCTTCAGCATAGTCACGTTTATATGCATTGGTATCTCTCAAAATAGATCCATAATTAGTTAAATCCTCTTTAGTATATAGACTTTTTACAGGATCCTTCATAAATAGCAGCTCACATAACCCCAAAGTTGTTTTATAGCTCTTCCCCTTGATAACAATATTTCCTACATCATCAACATCAAACGTTGAATTACCGATTCTCCACGTGTTATCATCATAGTAAACTCCATAGGTTGGATCAATTTTAGGGCTATTATCAGTGAATAGCTTTAAGTAGTGTGAAACTATGTATCCAGACGTATCGGGGGAGGTGACAGGAGACCTTCCTGTCAATGTTCTTGAATGTTTAGGTGTTGCGAATTCTTCTTCAGATGTTAAGGAATAATCTCCATTATTTACAGGTGTGCTACTAGCCTCCATTTTCACATATTTTCGTTTTGGAGGAGTAAAAGGTTCCACAATTTCGTTGTCTTCTTCTTCTTCTTTTGGCTCCAATTTGACTAGTGGCTCGTTTTTGACTCTGGTAACAAACTCTTTTAAGGGTTTGGTGATTGGCTTGAAAGTTTCTTCAAGTTGAGCTTCTGCTTCAATCCTTTCCGTCTTTAGAGCTTTAAATTTCCTTCGCACTGCATTCCTTGTCTTGATGATTTCTTTTAATAGATTTTGATTTATCTTCGATATTAACTGAATAACGGCTTTTCAAACCATTCTGATAACAGGTAAACAGCTTTCCAAACAGCTCTGATAACAGCTTAACAGCTTTTCAAACAGCTCTGATAACAGCCTAACAGCTTTTAAAACAGCTCTGATAACAGCTTAACAGCTTTTCAAACAGCTTAGATAACAGCTTATCAGCTTTCCAAACAGCTCTGATAACAGCTTAACAGCTTTCCAAACAGCTCTGATAACAGCTTAACAGCTTTTCAAACAGCTCTGATAACAGGTGAGCAGCTTTTCAAACAGGTCTGATAACAGGTGAACAGCTTTAATCTACTCAGCAGTTCCACAGGGTTCGGTGTGCTTTCGGCAGAGTTACAACTTCGACTTATGAAGATTTCGCATGTTTCATCCTTTTGTAGTACAATGAAGGTATCAAATCCTTTACGGTAGCGCCCCTTGTTTAATGAGCTATCCTTATCAATCATCAAGAATCCATATTCATCCTTCCAACATGTAGCACAGGCTCTTCGAAATGTATCAAACTTCATGTCTGTATTCACATGATCAATATAGATATGTTTCAAATTCAAATCATCTTGCTTGAATAAGATGATTAAATTAGCATTGTCACGTATTAAGTGCTTTGGTATATGCGTATATGTTTGACAGATATAGAAGCTGTCTATATCTTCGTGGCGACCCATGCAAAAATAGGATCGCACATTATCTTGCTTTTCACATGCTACATCATCGAAAATACACACTGAATGTGATTTGGCTTCCTCTGGTGGTAGAACGTCGCAGTTGTTTGAGAATGTATAATACCATAATCCTGATATGGGAGTCATCACTCGCTTCAAGTATTCATACTTTGGTTGATGTAAGTATTTGGAATATATGTAAATATTTTCATATCTGAGACCATTGGGATGTTCCAGCAAACTTATCATAACATTAGTTTTTCCACAATTGGATGGTCCAACAATGATGCTCCATATACTATTAGGCAATAGGGAACCATGCTTCTTTTTCACCTTCATAACAGCTACATCAGCATTTCGAACAGGAAAAGCTTGTTGTTGTTTAATGAACCGCATATTGAAGACTAACGGGATTCATATAAATACACCTGTTTATATTACATTTCAACAGTATCATCGGAACCTTATAAGATGTCGGATCACAAATCGAAACGCTCCAGAAAATCTTTGAAAGGGGGAAGACGACTACTAAATTCAATCATCAACAAATTACCTGTAGAATTACATCTACCAGGATACCAGTACTGTGGACCAGGAACAAAGTTACAACAAAGATTGGCGAGAGGAGATCCGGGCATTAATCCACTGGATGCAGCGTGCAAGGAACATGATATAGCATACTCACGACATAAAGATACAAGTGATCGACATATAGCTGATAAAATATTAGCTGAAAGAGCCTGGCAGCGTGCAAAATCTACAGATGCAAATTTGAGTGAACGTGCCAATGCCTGGCTTATAACAAACGCAATGAAGGATAAAATTAAGCTAGGTATGGGTCTTAAGGCTAAAAATAAATGCCAACCCACATTCCGAGAAGCAGTACGAAATGCACGTAAGATTTTAAAAATCAAAAAACCAAAAGATTTGATGGAAGCTACAAAAATAGCTCTTAGTGCAGCTAAAAATATTGTGAAAAGAAAGAAGAAATCAATTAAAACTCCACGAGTGATACCTCTACCAAAGGTTGGTGGGGCACTTCCGTTCCTCATCCCGTTGTTTGCTGAGCTTTCAGCATTGGGAGCACTATCGGGAGGTGCAGCAGGCATAGCTAATGCAGTAAATGATACCAGTGCGGACTGTTCCTGAAGCCGTACAGAAAAGGACTTGGACTCTATCTACAACCTCAACCAAAAAACTATTAAAGACGCTACCCAAACGACCGCTAAACGAGTTGGATCTTCACAAGTATACCACACACTTGCCCCACTTCAGAGGAGTATTTTTGCGTGATAATCTACCTAAAAAGCCATGGAAGCAAGAAAGCGGAATTGTTAACTTGGACATCTCAACTGGAGCAGGTACACACTGCGTACCACAAGAAAGGTGATAACATCGAATACTTTGATAGCTTTGGTAATCTCCAACCAACAAGGGAGATCATAAACTACTTGGGTAGTAATATATCGTACAACTACAGTTCATATCAGAACTATGATGCAGTAATTTGCGGTCACTTATGTTTAGAGTTTTTATATAATTGTTATAGCCATTAATTATTATCTACAAATAAATGTATCTATATTGAAATTGAGACAGTACATTATCAACCGCCATGTCATTAATACTTACTCTCACGGGAAATTCATTTCTACTCACTGCTGAGTACTTTCCTCCGCTGGAGCTAGCAACGGATCATGTTCGTGGATTAATTGATTTTCAAACATACAACTCTATACCAAATATTGATGTGAGCAATAATCTGGTTCATGTAGGGAATGAGGTTGTTGAGATACCTGTTGGATCCTATGAGATTGATGATATAGCAAAATATGTACAAGGATACTTGGATAAAGAAGGTAAAGGGATTAAGGTTACGATAAAATCTAACAATAATACATTGAAGAATGAAGTTAAGGCAACTGAAGAAATACATTTTGAAAAACAGAGATCCATTGCTCCTCTGCTAGGATTCAGTAAAAGAAACTTATCTGGTAATATAGTGCATACATCCGAGTTGCCAGTCAACATGATTAAAGTAAATACTATACGCATCGAATGTAATATTATATCAGGATCATTCTTCAACAACACACAAGTACACACTCTCCACGAGTTTTCACCGAACGTGGGGCCTGGGTATAACATAGTGGAGGTACCCAAAAATGTAATTTATTTGCCTGTGAACACCAAACGTATAAGTTCTCTAACATTGAAGCTCCTTGACCAAGACGGTGACTTAATCAACTTCAGAGGAGAGACTATAACCATCAGGTTAAATTTGAAGCCACAGCATGTTGATATACAATAATGATAAATACGAGTTCGGAGCAGACAAGATCATTAGTCAGCGGACAACCTTGAAGCGGTCAAGACCTACATTAACACCTGCAAATACAGCATATTTACAATCGATAGGCTTAACGCTGAAACAATGAATAAAGGAATACTAGATATTGCACCAGACGCTCGCTTTGATAACAGTGTTACTAAATTTGAACGTCACTCCTATTCACCATTTCTAACATCATTTAAAAACAGCGATGAAATCCGTATCTCTGTACAACATCAGGACTTGAATCTTCTACCCAGCAGGAGTTTTCTTTACATTGAGGGGTCGCAAACAAAGCTGGATGGAACCATTTCAGCAACCGCAAAATTAGCTAACAATGCTCTACCCTTTCTTTTTGAGGAAATACGCTATGAATTGAATGCAGTGGAAATCGACCGTACAAGAAATCTTGGGATTGCGACAACATTAAAAAACTACATATCACTAAATGCAAATGTAAGCAGGATACTACTCAACGGCAGCTGGTCGCCAGATTCATCCGTTATACCAGCCAATGGGCTGTTCAGCTATTGTGTGCCTCTGAAATATTTATTGGGATTCGCTGAAGATTACAAGAAAATTCTTATAAATTCCAAACATGAACTCATATTGATCCGGAGCAGGACAGACGATAATGCCATTATATCACCCACAGATGTGGTGAAAATTGAAATTACCAAACTTCAATGGAGCATTCCGCATGTTACAGTATCCGATGAAGAAAAGCTACAACTATTTAAAATTATCGGGAGAGGTCGCCCGATACAAATACCATACCGTAGCTGGGACATATATGAGTATCCAGTACTACCGGAATCCACGTATCAAACCTGGTCAGTTAAGACTTCCACTCAACTGGAGAAACCTCGATTTATTATCTTAGCATTAGAAACGGATCGAAGGAATGATAAAACCAAGGATGCTAGCAAATTTGATCACTGCAAACTCACCGATGTTACAGTTCATTTGAACTCCGAATCATATCCCTATGATGATTTGAATTTGAAACTTGATTTGAATAGATACGCATTGCTGTATGAGATGTATATAAAGTTTTCACAATCATACTATGGTCATCAGTATCAGCCGTTCCTCACATGGGAGAAGTTCAAAACCGATGCTCCGATCGCTGTCATTGATTGCTCACATCAAAATGAAACAATAAAAACTGGACCTGTTGACATAAGGCTAGAATTCAAGACATCTGAAAATATACCGGCTAATACAGCAGCATATTGTCTGCTTCTACACGATCAAATAGTGGAATACAGTCCGCTGACAAGTGAAGTTAGAAAGTTAAATTAAAAATATGGCTGTCATCGTAGACGTCCAAGGATTCAAAACAAACCTCAATGAATTTATCACTAAAGAACTGGCAATTTTAACCAATGAAAACCAGATGCAGCACTTTATATTTCAACCACCGTTCAGACACAAAGATTTGACTTCAGCAAGAAGAGACAAGTAAAATGGCTTCAACACAATTTTCATGGATTCCGCTGGGATGATGGCTACATACCGTATCACAAGCTGTATATTATAGTTGAACCACTGCTTCGAAACAAAACGATATATGTAAAGGGAGCTGAAAAAGTTCATTGGATGCAGAAGATAGTTGGAGAGGATGAAATCATTATCAACGTCGAAGATGAATACAACTGTGGAAAACTAATAGAGATTAACACAAATGCACCATCTTGCCAAGTTCATATTGGACAATGTGCTATAAGAAATTCCTTTGTAATAAGAAATTTTATTGGAAATAAAAACAAAATTTTGTGAAAAGAAACTTTAAAATAAAAAACAATTTTTCATAAAACTAATGACTTTTCAATACACACTCCTAGATACAAAAACCATTGTTTACTTTACTTGGCGGTATCAAATTACCAGCCACCTGTCCACCGAGGCTTTAATTTCCACTACTTCTTACAAGCAGCCGTGGTCTATTTTTAGATATCATGATCACTCTCGGCTTTTTAATCCGCAGTTGTTTTTTTTTCAGCAAAAGAAATTTTCAATTATAACTACTCATCTAAGACAACATATCAGTTGTTGTGTTTTTTTCAGCTATTGAGAATCTTTCATAAATTTGTTTACTTTACTCGGCTCTGTGAGAATTTTGTTTACATTATTCGACTGCGATTTTGTTTACATTATTTGGCTGTACATTATTCGGAATTTCATTATCGGCCTGAAGACGGACATATCCAAGTCAACATACCTACCTACATTGGTTGTTGTAGAATGCTCCTAAAAGAAAACTTCAAGATGATGTCACATTTCCAGTACAAAAGCGACTTCAGCCCCCATCCCCTCCCCTCCCCCCCTCCCCAGAACCCACAGTGATCCTCCAAAATAGTTGGAATTTTCCGCACACTTTTTGTATGGAAAAAGTGGTCTGGTGCTGTCCTAGCTATACTACTTTAAACAAAAGGGTTTTAATGCAAAACGTGAACTTGTGATGAAGAACAAGCTTTGCACAAATTGCTTAAAACCGCACAATAAAGAAGCATGTCCACATAAAAATGGATGCTTCAAGTGTGACAAACGTCACCACACATGGCTACATGAAGACAAAAATATGTCTTTAACAAAGCCAAGGGCTGTTGAGACCATACAATCAAGACAGTCAGAAAATTCTGTCCCATCAACTTCGGCCAATGCCTGTTCAAATCAACAGAAAGCCACACAAGCACTATTAGCTACGGCTATAGTACATGTAAGGGACAGAAGTGGGATAACAATTCCCATACGAGCTTTGATTGATCTAGGATCACAAAGTTCTCTTATAACCGAAGCTGCTTTTCAATCCTTACAACTGAAAGGCATTTCAACATCACTTCAAATCACCGAATTGGGATCTACACAAGTGGCAAAGGCAAACAAAGAAGTGTCTTTCTATGTGAGATCAGCCACCTCAGCTGATTTTGAAATCCCATTGCGGGCTTATGTTATCAAGAAGATAACTAATATATTTCCACCAACACAAATAAGGTCTTCTGATTGGACTCATATAAAAGGCTTGCCATTAGCAGACCCAGAGTTCCTAAAGGCAGCAAAAATAGACCTGTTGATAGGTGTGAATACTTATGCAAAAATATTATGCAAGGGAATTAAAAGTGGACTTGATCATAGCTCAGAATACAAGGCTAGGGTGGATTCTTTTCGGAGAAACAACAGCACCACAAAATCAAGTGGATAAAAATAAGATTTTTTCTGCATTCACCACAAGTAGTGCTGATGACTTAGCACAGCTAAACAGTCAAGTACGGAAGTTTTGGCAATGGGAAGAACTCAACCTAAAACGCAAGCTCACTAAAGAAGAAGAGCAATGTGAGCAATACTTTAGTGAGAATCATAAACGCCTTGATAATGGCAGTTATGAAGTGAAACTGCCATTCAAATCAGGCAAGGTTCCCGAGCTTGGGGAATCAAAGATAATGGTGTTAAAAAGATTCGCTCAACTCGAGAAAAAATTCGAGCGAGCTGCCGACATACGAGATGAATATCATAAATGTATTCAAGAATATTTAAGCCTGGGGCATATGTGTAAGGTAAATAAAACCACACAAAATGCGAATACCCAGAGGTATTATTTACCCCACCATGCTGTTATTAAGGACAGCACTACTACCAAATTAAGAATAGTATTTGATGCTTCCGCAAAGTCATCAAACGGGAGAAGCCTGAACGAACAGATGTTGACAGGTCCCACATTACAACCAAAGTTGTACTCAACACTGCTAAAATGGCGTGTTCATAGATATGCAGTGACTGCCGATATAGAGAAGATGTATCGAATGATTAAGATACATAAGGATGACCAAAAGTATCAGACAATACTTTGGCGAAGTAGTGAAGTTGAGTAGAAGAATACGAACTCAACACCGTAACATTCGGCACTACGGCAGCACCATATCCAGCAATAAAAACACTGCAGCAATTAGCCAAGGATGACAAAGAAGAGTATCCTAAGGCGTCAGAAATTGCAATGCAGGAGTTTTACGTTGACGATCTGCTAACAGGTGGAAACACCATAGCAGAAGTCAAACAAACCCAAAAAGAGCTAATAAAACTTTTAAAGGGAGGAGGATTTAACCTCCGCAAATGGCAAATGGGCAGCCTTTAAGGCTTCAGAATTTGAAGCAGAGGCCAACGGCAAAAGAAACATTTTGTGGCAAGTAGCAAAGCTGTTCGACCCTTTAGGTTGGATAGCTCCCTGTGTAATCTTGGCAAAAATTATTATCCAAAAATTCTGGATGCATGGATGTACCTGGGACAAGATAGTCCCAGAAGAATTCAATGAGGAATGGAGGCAGTGCAAGTCACAGCTGCCTCACATATTGAAAGAAAAAATTCCTTGCTGGACAAATACCAAGCAAGACAGAGACAACTGTAAATTGCATGGGTTTTGCGACGCATCAAATTCAGCGTACGGAGCTGTCGTCTACATGAGAATTCAAGACAATGACGGCACAATAAAAACAACATTACTCATGTCAAAAACTCGAGTCGCTCCCGCAAACCCAATTACTCTGCCAAGACTTGAGTTAAGTGGAGCAGTGTTGTTAACTAGACTACTAAGTCAAGTTCGAGCTGACATGCATATGAGCAATGTCAGCAGCTTTTCATGGTGCTATTCAAAAGTCGTATTGGCCTGGATATCAGGTCATCCAAATCGATGGAAGACTTGTGTGGCAAACAGAGTTACCGAGATACAGGAAGGTGACCTAAATAATACATGGGGATATGTACCTACAAAGGATAATCCTGCCGATATGGCATCACGAGGTCTAAAGCCAATGAGCATTCAAGACTGTGAGCGCCATGGTGGACAGGACCCAGTTGGTTAAGGCAACCAAGCCAAGACTGACCACAATATAAGAGCCTTTGCAGAGAGACGTCTTATGAATTAAAGAGAGTAAAAGCTCTTGCAATCCAAAAAAGCGATGGGCTCGAAACAATATTTGAGCGATTCTCGTCATACAAACGATTGTTGCTTGTCACTGCACAATGTCTCCGATTCGTCCATAATTGTAAATATAAAGAGGAAGGGAACATTGACAGATTGACACCAGCTGACATAGAAACAGCCAAAATAAGATTAATTCAGCAAATACAACAGAAAGAGTTCGAAAATGAATTCAAGCAGTTAAAAGCTGGAGAAAATTTGCACAAAAATAGCAAAATTATAGGGCTTTGTCCATTTTTAGACAAAGATTCAGTCTTGAGAGTAGGTGGCAGGTTGCAGAATTCAGACCTGCCAATCTCAACACGACACCCAGCGATATTACCCAAAGATCATCATTTAACTAATTTAGTGATTGATCACTACCACAAAGAAACTTTGCATGGTGGACCACAACTGGTCCTACACACCATACGAAGCCAGTTTTGGATCATTAATGGCCTACACGCTGTTAAAAAAGGATCCATCTCTGCCTAATATGTGTTAGTCATCGTGCTGCAACACAACAGCAGCTTATGGGCAGTCTCGAGTGTCACAGGCATACCCATTTGAAAATACAGGGATAGACTATGCTGGCCCTATTGATGTCAAAATCACAAATTATCGGAGATCCAAAACTTACAAAGGATACCTGTGTTTATTTGTGTGTATGGTAACAAAAGCCATACACATCGAAGTAGTCTCCGACTTAACGTCTGAAACCTTTCTCGCAGCATTTAAAAGATTTGTTGCAAGAAGAGGTTTATGTGCTAATATATGTATATTCCGATAACGGAAGAAATTTTATTGGGGCGAACAAAATTCTTCAGCAAGAATACAAGAAAGCAATCGCTGAAGCAAATAAACTAGCAGCTCACAGTACTGCAGCCATGGGGATCAAATGGCATTTTATAACTCCTGCAGCTCCACATCAAGGTGGACTATGGGAGGCAGGTGTAAAAAGTATGAAACACCATTTGCGTCGAATTTTAGGTTCAACAACATTAACAATAGAAGAACTAAATACATTAGTCATTCAAATAGAAGCATGTCTCAATTCCAGACCGCTGTACGCTATCACTGCAGATCCAGAACAACTGGAAACTCTTACCCCAGGTCAGTTCCTAATTGGAAGACCGCTACCAGCTGTACCAAAACCCACTCAAGAAGAGCCAAATCTGCACCTTCTAAGACGACGGAAGCTGATTCAGCAATTACGCCAACAATTCTGGAAAAGATGGTCAACAGAATACTTGACCGAATTGCAGAAAAGACAAACGTGGAATACACCACAAAATAATATTAATATCTTTCAAGTTGTCATCATTAAAGATGAAAAGCAACCATCAACAAAATGGGTGTTGGGGCGCATTGAAGAGCTACACCCTGGTAAGGACGGCAAAGTTGGAGTTGTATCTGTAAAAACATCAACAACTGTTTTACAGAGACCCATCCAAAAAATCTGCCCCTTACCAGTTAATCCGCAATAAGATGTTCTACAAAGTAAGTTGTGATGTCCGTTAATGTTTGTATACGTCAAGTGTGATGCATGTATGGGTTCTGGCCATATATCTCTATTTTTTACATTAAGATAAATATTACAGAAAGTTATTCTTAAGTATTAAAATAGGCCAAAATAGAAAATGGACGTCCTCGACATTATGTACGACAGCCTAATGGAGGAATTTGAGCATACATGGGCAGATATGTCAGGCACTACTGCAATCGAACGGGCAGTGTCCCCACTGCCTCCGACACCACCGCTGCCAAGTATGCCAGACCTCAACACGCCGCCTAGAGAGGCAGAGTTCCAGTTGAAGATGCCTCTGCCTCCGAAGCAAACAAGGTCCAGCAGTCAAATCCACGTGGACAAAGTAATAAGGGACATAAGTAGCTTGGGCTCATCACAAAAGCTCACAACTGAACGACCCTCATCGATAACGGAGAAGACTGCTCTAACTTCGCAGGAAAAAAAGTATGATGTTTTCACAGTAGACGGATAACACATCCTTATTCAATATGTGGACTTGCAGTCGATTGCATGGGATCGTATCCGTTTGTCAAAACGGGAACGATTCAATTTAGTTTTGAAGGACGGTCCATTCGTTTGAGGCTTGTAAAAAACAAGGTGGTATAACTACCACTGGCCAAAGCCAAAGGTAAGCGCTCACTGTAATTTAGTAAATAAAACATGATCCAGTCATTTGGTTGATGCACAAGTAGTGCATCAACGGGGCCGGAAGTTGTTGCAACCAGCAACCGAAACATTTGTTATATATATATATAGTTTTCAAATATAAAAAGGAAATATATGAATACATACACAAAATATAATTTGCAAATATATATACATACCACCAGTGGACGGAAATCTGTGCCACTTTTCCATGTTTTACTTGAAAGAAATTAAAGCTAACAGCATAGGTTTGTCAAACATTCACGACATTCACCATATAGTTGTAAGGTGTTCCAGGTCTTACTATATTTTAACACAGTAGCATGTATATACATATATACACCAAAGTCGGATTGAAATCTCTTGTAAGGTTTCAAAAGACTGACCTTTAGTGGAACACCTTGGTGATATTGAATGTATTTCTCCAATTAATAAACATTTCCAGTTCAGTCCTTACAAGGACTAGAACACTATTACGCAAACACAACTAAAAATAAAATCAAACAAGAACACAGTGTTTGTTAAAAATAAACACAATAACAACAGTTTTTATAAAAACTTTTAAATAACTTATCTTGTCATCTGCAATATCCAGTGCGGGGTTCTTTCTTCAGGAAATATATGACCTCACAAATAAACAATTATTGTGTCACAACTTTGTCGATATTATTGCTATTATTGCAAAGGAAAAAAAAACAAAATGAACATAAACTTTCATTAAAAACTCAGGAATTGAAAAGTAACAAGACAAATTGACATGAAGTCAATTTGTCATCTATTGACAAATGTCAAATCACATAAGGTGAATAGTGGCGCCCCCGTCATCTGAAAAATTGCAAGGCTTACAGCGCCATGGTGAACTAAGCAAAGGCGAGAACAATAGCCAGCAACTAAGCGAACCCCAAGAACAATAGACGGCAGCTGGCCCCAACCATACAAAAAGGGGGCAATTTCAGCAGAAAAATCACTTGTTGCTCGATATTTCACCAGTAAAGGTCAACTAGATGGAACATTGCCACTAGTATTTTTTGCCCACTTGTCCTCAAATTTTTGTAGGGTTATTCCCACAAACAGTTTTTTTTTCATCACACACAGGTAATATGTAGACATAGAATTTATTTGGGACATTACCAGAAATTTTCTATTAATTAAAATACCACTGAAAGTATAGAATAAATTCAAGATTTTGGGATATTACCAAATTGAGAATAAACTTCTATGATTTCAGATCTTCGTTCGTCACATAAAAAAAGTGAAAGTTTCTGGGATATTACCAGAAAATTCCACATTCAACTTACCTATATATTTAGATTGGAGAATTAATTCGCAGTTTTGGGATATCACCAAGCTAAGAATAAAATTCTGTCATCTCAAGTTTTTTTTTGTCTCCTCTTTTGATTACTAACTATTCAACAATGTAACAAAGTTAATTTGGGAAATATCCAATTTACTAAAGTGTGCGTGAGAGTTTCACAAAACATTTCATTTCGGGACATATCCAAGTGAAGTGTGTCAATCAAATTAATCGGGAAATCAATACTATTGGGCGATTACCTTACTAAATAGAAATCCCGGTTAAGATCTAGGCTAAATCAGCAGCAAAACCTTTTGGGATATTTTCAGGGGTTTTTTGCTGATTTGGTTTTGGATTCAGGAGAGGGACCATATCTTGGCATTGAGCCTTTTGGGAGATTTCCAGGGGTTCAATTCATAGTCCAGAATTAGGTCAGGAACAGGGACAGGGATAAGCTACATCAACCATTCAGGGTTGATTATACTACAGGGAGTTGATAAGTATAAAACTTACTAACCTTTTCGTCAAGAAGATATTAATTAACTCTATTTTATATTGTAATTTTGGACAAGATTTCAATTGCTATAACCCTTTTTTTAGGATTATTAATTTGATTATTTTCTCTTATTGCAGATAATTAGCAATAAGTAGAGCTTAATTTTTTTTTTAATTAATTTTTTTTTGATAGATTTTGTTTGAATTTAGTCATTATTTTAATATTTATTTGTAGAATTTATTGTTAGTTTGTAAGAATACGCAATAAACATATTAAAAGCAGGTTAATTCTTTCAATCAGCAATGTACCTATTTTATTACTTCCACTTACATTTTTATTAATTTTTTATGTACACCCATAGCAGCTGTAACAATGTCTAGACCTGAGGCAGTTAATACACAAGTTGTTCTTCCGTAGGAATCTTAAACGTGCAATAGGTGTATACTGCGGGAATTTCCGACAACTGAAAAGCTGATGGTTCTCCTTGCAAACTATGCATTTCGTTTGAGGTGTGTTGGTGGATACAAACGAATTGACCCTACTGGGAACTTGGCTTAGTTTTCGCCGTGATTCGTCCGTTAACTTATCTTTCTGGCCCAGAGCTTCTAGGGACTGAAAGCGAGTTTCCACAAAATTGGGGAATTTCTCCACTGATTGCAGGCCTCGAGGTTGTTCTAGCGACTGTTCATATACATAGATTATGTGTCACCTTATCTAATTTTCTCACTAAAATGTGTAGTAACAATGGGTCCCAATTAACTGTGGAAACACCAAGATTTTCGAGGCCCATAAGGGCCTCCTTCGTTGAGTCATGCCTTAATGGTTGACACACCTTCTGAGGTAAGTTTAGATTGTGATAGCAGTTTATCGATAAGTTGTGTCACCAACAACCTTGTATTCTCGTACCGAGACTTCAATGTATCCCATGCAGAAGTATAATTGTCGTCTGATAAGGTAAAGTGTCAAATGAGCTTCTCAGCTTCTCCCTTCAAGTTTGTTTTTAGGTACTACATTTTCTGGCACTTGCTCATGGGTTGATTATACACCATCTGGGTGAACAAGTCATTAAAATCTCTCCATATCAAGTAGTCACCGTCGAATGTTGGAATTACAAGCTTTGGTAACTTCAACGCCACACCACTAATTGACACCTCGTTGCTTCTTGGTGTGGCATACTGGAACAATTTTTCAGAGAGTGAATGATAGTGGATTGTATCCTGTCTTCAAATTGAAAGTATTCTTCAGCGTTGTAGCCAACTTCTGACGGATCATCCACCATCTGCCATATTTCCATATTAGAGCTCTCTACCTGCGACCAGTATCGCTCAATGCTGTTTATTTTACATTGATAATATTGCCTGGTTTGGAGATGTTCATCTTCTGACTCTATACCTAACTTTATACCTTGCAGAAGGTGGCGTAACGATTGGATATCAGCCTTCTGTTTTCGTATACATCTGGTTAATCAATCTTCGTTATTGGTTGAAGTGCTCATAGTTGTACTCATCTTGTCTTTTCTGGTTGTGTCACCTGAGCCAATCATGAAATCTTGTTCTGTGGAATTGGCACTAGGTTTATCTGGTTCTTGCGCTGGGGTGCTTGGTTCTCCTGCGAGTGGTGCTGGAGGGATGGATTTGATTAATCCAAGTGTCTGATCGAGGCATATTTAATAGACTGCCTTGACCTCAGCGAAGTACGCTTGAGTGAAGTATGCGTGAGCTGTCTGGTCAGCATGTTTGGTTCTAATGAGGGCATCTGTAGAAATTTGGCCCCATAGATTGGATAATCTGGTGTAGTTTCTCCTGCAAATAGGAAAGCGTATTATGGTTTGGTGAATCCTCCTTGAGGCCTTTTAGAAATTTTTAAATGGCAATTACGGTGTTCTTTTGGCGCTGCGTCAATTCTTCCATGATGGTTGCGGTTCCTTGTGGTAGGAGATCGTATTCAAGTGAAGCTCTTTTGCCTTTGTCAATTTACTTTTGTTGGAGTCAAAGGTACTTGGACTTTGACTTTGTTGTGAGAGTCGTTGGTGCTTGTACCAAGACTCCTGAGCAGTTGATTCGTGATTTGCTCTGGTTGCCTTACCTTGGGTAGGGGGCAAAAGAGAACTTCGTAGTGGCTTAACCGTGTGGCTTAAAAAACTTCTCTTGATCAACTAACTCTTTATTGCATATTCGAATTAAATTTATACATTAAAACTGCTTACTAGCTAATTTTTGTACATTTTTATTATGTACGAGTAAGTACTTATCGTACCCACGAGTTCCACCGTCCTTCAGAGTACCGAGAAATTTTCTTATTTCTTGCTCTCGGTTACTGATAAGCATGGCTATGCACAACCTGCATATCCAATTTGTCATTCTTTACCGTTGAATTTGTCCCGATAGTTCTATGCGCAAGCTGCATATCAGGCAAATTCTATGCAGAAGCTGCATATCAGATTGCACTTTTTACCAGTGGAATTCGTGCGTACATTTATTTAATTGTGAGAAAATTATTTTTTTTTGCAAACTCGAACAGTAGTTATAATATTTAAAAAACAACTGCAAAAATAGCACTTTTATCACAAATAGTTTAGAAGTTATGATTTTTCTTCTAATTTTGAAAAAGTTTTTTGGGCTCTAGTGAAAAGTTTCATTTTGGTCGGTTACGACGTTTATGTTATTCAGCGTCGATATGGTGTTGGGGTAGGTAAAAAAGAGTGTTGTATTTGCTAACTTAAAATATTCAAAAAATTATATATGGTGCTATAAAGCCAGCCCCTTCACGAAGGTGAAGGACCATCCAATCGTCAAAAGGTTGGTTTGAGCTTTCCTTATCCTGAAGTTGATTTGCTTTAGTCATCAAATCTAGGCTCTACATGCAAGTACACCGGAAATTTCGAGGAATTGGTCCAGCCTGACCTAAAAAGGCATATAGTTTTAAAATAAAAATTCAAATATAAAGTACTAGACTTCATGTAATGACACACTAGAATCATTTTTAGTAGGTGAAAAGAAATTTTTCGAAACTGGGTTTCATGAAGAAATTTTTTTTTTCCGTAATCTAAGAAATATTGTAGCAAGTGTTATACCATTTTAGAGTCCTTATTAAATGCGTCAACTTTTAAACTTACTGGCCAAACTGGCATAGTACATTTTTTTCATTACAGTCAGTTAAAGTTGGGTGAAATATTAATTTTCTATTGTTTGTTCGGCAAAATGTGACATTTTCTTCCAAGTTGGAACAGTAGGCTTAGAATTTAAAGCAGCAGGTTACATAAGCACTGTTCAGGATTACATAAGAAAAATAAAATTGAAAAAAAGTAAAGATTTGTAGCAACAGGAGCTAAAAAACCATGACAAGGTGTACATTTTCTCGAAAACAAAAGAAATGTCTATAATTTGAAAAATACATGACTTAGAATTTTTTTTATATTTTTCTGGTAACTGTTATGATTTGATCTATCACCCGATTCCGGCTTTACGTCGACTTACGGGACACCCTGTATATACCCGGTAAGAAAATCATAAAATTATATTCATTGTGAATGATGAAATGTATTTTTGTTTAGAAAAAACTGGAAAATATTCAAGGCTAAATAATGATGTTGAAGTAATAAAACATTTCTTTTAACTTTATTAGTAAATTGTTTTGCCCCATATTATACAAGAAATATATTGTTTGTAAATATAGTTTTAGCATAGGTTCAAGATAATCAAATTTTAACGGGAATTTTCTTCTATTGACACAAAAATAATTCAAGAAATAAATAGACAGAAAACAACTAAGTTTTTATGCAAATCTAAAAAAAAATGTATCGAACAGTTTTTGTATCATAAATGTCTCAACCTTAACTGCATTTATCTCAAAACTATATTTTCGCATATGGGGCAAAACAGTATTCAGGCGACGATTTGTATGTAAGCAAAACTAGTAATTAGTTTAACACAAGCTAGTATTTTATTTACAATTTTTATTACAAAATTCCTTAACTAATTTGTCTTGTTGAAGTAATTTTAGAATGCCTGAGGCAGGAAGCCTATTGAAATTAATTTTCAATCAATCTCCGATAACTGTCGGATGAACTGTTGGATTAGCTCTGGGGCTCTTTACTCTCATAAGCCTAAAAATATAAATAAGAGAAATATATGTAATTTTTATGTAATAATTTCATCATTTTATTAAAGTATTGTATATTGGTCTCTTTATGGAACCCGCAATGATTTGAAACGTAAAACCTTCAAAAAGTATTTTTTCTGGGTGAAGTGTAAATTAATAAAAGAAAGCAAAAAATTAAGCTTTGTTTTCGCGGTTACTATTAAACACTATTTGGAGTATACCATCGAGATTATAAGAAAATTGAAGGCATTACAATTTCCTGACGAGATTCAAACATGTGCTTTAAATACATATATTATATATGTAGAGTATAAAGAGACTTCATGTTCTTTCAAAAAATCGAATAATATTAGTTTGGATGAGTAAATGTTCTCTTTTCATTAAATATTTTTCCAAGTCCCATATCTTCAATAGCATGTTGGCAAAACCATCAGCTTCCTTGGAAGTCTCTACTACTCTACTTAGAGTATGCAATGCCTGTTGAATTTTTTCCGTGCTTGGTTTTTTTTACCTCTGTGCAATCCGCAGGATCCAATTCTTCCTCATCACTAGTTTCAACTACATCATTTACCAAACTTACTATCTCAGAATCCGTGGGGTGCTGAATTGTTGCTATATTGTCATCTATATTAATAAAATCTCAGTAGTAATTTATTTCAGAGCTAAATGGATTGATTTCATTCCATATAATGTACAAGCGTACAATTTCCTCTTCCTGATTCATTTCGCGGGCAAATTCAATTACTTTTGCTTGTAACAATGGACCAGAAATAGGTAAATTTTCATCTCTAATGCGAATAAACCACATAACTACGGATTTATCAACATTTTCATATAAATATATATATATTTTAATATTGTTGAAAGTGAACTCTTCGCTATTTTAAACTTTCGAGCAACGTCAACCTTTCTTTCGCCACTTTCCACTGACTTGACAATATCCGCCTTCTCAACTATCGTGAGACATTTCCTTCTACTATTAGCTAAAATTGACATCAACATAAATCAAATAAACATTCCTTATTTTGATAAACTTGCAGTTCATTATGACGTCAGTTACAAACAGCAAACTTTAAAACAGAAATATTGTGCAGCAACACAAACTGCAGGCATTCGTTTCACTTCTACGCAGATTAAATTCAAATCAAAGTATATTTATTTCAAAGCCCCTGCTAAAAGCAACGTATAACGCTGGGCTCCACGACGATACATAGTTTAGTAATCAGTTTACATAAAAAAAATGAATGAATGAATCAATCAATAGCAAAATAAAAAATATTAAATTAAATAGAATTAGTTCAGAACAACTTAAGTTAGTATGTTTAGCGTGTTAAACAGTCACATATAGCCTTATCATCTAAATCTTAATTACAGCAGTTCGTCTGCATTTGAATACATTTTGTTACATTTTGTCATTAACTAGGACTAAGACTAAGATTAAACTAGCCCTGAGTAGCGGTTAGATTACCCTAGAATCGATACTAACAATTATCTATAATAATAATTATAATTAACTTTATATGTACCGACATCAGTATCCGCCTTATGACTCAATCCTCAATGCGTCAATGCAGCCTCAACTTAAAATAGCTCGATCTAGATCTAGTTCAGGTATGTAGATTTGAAAGAAGTATAACGGAACATAAGAGAGTAAACCATGGATGAATATGACACGGACAAGGAGACGTGTCCAGCCAATATGGCCATGATCGTGACATGACATAAAATGTCATGTCCATCGTGCCGCCTGTGTTCAGCCTGCCATAAAAGCTATCACAAAAGAGAGTAGCTGTATAATTGAAGATAGATGTAGATGTAGACTTCCCTAAGATCTGAGGGCGCACAAGGCTTTGTTCGCAAAATCACCAGGCATACTGAGCTCCCTTATTTCGCCTGCCAGTCCATTCCAGCTTGTGACCCCGTGTGCGAAAATACTTCGGCTAACAAATTGAGTATTTACACGTGGATGAATAAGCCGTTTATTGTCCCTCCTGTTCCAAGAGAATCGGTTCTTTATATAGCTGGGCAGAAGACCAAATCTGGCTTTATGTATAAACGCAAGCGCTTTTAATTCATACATGCATTCCAATGAACCTGGTATTAGGATGTTCTGCAATGGACTGACATGTGCTCTTCGTCGGAGATCATAGACGTATCTTGCACATGCTCTGAGTGCTCTAAGTAATTTGTTTAGACCTGTTTGCGAGATAGGGTATAGGACCACATCAGCAGTGTGGCAGAAATAAGGCGTTGAAAAGCCTCAACCTCGTAGTTTCATCAAAATGAGGAGAGGCTGCATAGAGACTTCGGAGACCGTGATAAACTCTAACACACATCAGGTTAATCTGTGTTTTCCAAGTGAGGTTGGAGTCCATGAGGAGAACAAGATTTTTGACAGTCGTTGTTGAAAGAAGAATATTGTGACCCATTAATGATATTGAGGTTATATTTGATGTCAGATGCGAGCTCCTCTCTGATCTAATAGCATAATCAATTGCTTGGGTTTTAGAAGGATTTAGTGCTAATTCGTTCAGGTCCTACCCTGTCCAGGGCACCGTTGATGTTGGATACCAATTCGTGCAAGTCATCAGTATTTGCACCAGCGTAGAGTTGTATGTCGTCCGCGTAGATGTGGAAACCTACACTGCTCAGAATCTCGCTAACGTCATTGATGTAGAGCGAGAAGAGCAGGGGAGCAAAGATAGCACCTTGCGGGACACCTGCTCTCACCGCCCTCAGCGATGAGTGACTTTCAGCGGACCTGAACATGAACAATCTTTCAGACAGGTAGCTGTTGATCAGTTTGCAAGCCATATGTGAGAAACCAAATTGGGATCTGAGCTTCTCAACCAATTTAGTATGCGGAACAGAGTCAAACGCTCTACTAAATTCTAAGAGCACATGAATGACCGAGAGACCCCGGTCACACATGCCTCGAATGTCAGCCGCGACTTCCAAGAGAGCCATGCTGGTAGAGTGGAAGCGTCTAAAACCAGATTGTCTGCTGCTAAGGAGCTTATTTGTGTTGATAAAGTCTGTGATTTGATCCGTGATGATAATTTCTATCACTTTTGATATAGCTGGTAAGATGGTGATCGGTCGCCAATCTGATATGTTTGAGGGAGATGCAGTTTTGGGAATTGGAGTTATCATACCAATCTTCCATCCATGAGGGAAATGCGAGCTGGTCAAAAGCCTGTTAACGAGGTGAGTTATTACTGGTAAGATGAATGGTAATATTAGTTTGTAAAATTTTAAAGGAGCGTCTTTGTAACCCCTAGCGATTTGATACGCTGAAAGACATTTACCACCTCCATCTCTGATATATTGCAGATATTGAAATTTGGTCTGTTATTGATTTGGTCGGAATTGATATTTGAGTTTGAGTATATGGTTTCATTTGCTGCGCCAGTGCTGACAGATGCAATGTTGGAAGTCCGACTTGGGGAAGAGTGACCAGCAGGTGGAGAATCGTCAACATTAGTAAGTCTAATCCCCCGCAGATCAGGGCTCAGCCCTACATTAGAGGCAAATCTAGGAGTAACAGGTTGTCTGATGGTGGCTACATTTCTCGTTGAGTTTAAAGTGCTGCTCCTAGCTGGAGATGATTCGACCGTGGACGGAGTAGGCCTCGTCGATTCGGCCATACTGCATAGATAGTCTGGAAACTCATTCGGGTTCAAGTCCGATTCCAGTTTGGATCTGTAGCCCAGTCCCATCTTGTTTACCTTCCTCCAGTTAATTGCATTACCCTCTCTGATTCCCTTGAGAGTGTTAGAACGCAGCCTTGCCCTGATCATGTAATCTGCTAGTCTTCTGTGCTTATGAAAGCTCTATAGTTAATGCTCGTCTTATTACCTTTCCAATGTCTGTAAGCAATGTCACGAATTTGACAGGCCAAAAGAATATCAAGTGAATTGAATATTAGTTCACTTGTTGAGCGTATCCGAATTGTCTTTACTGGAACCTGTCTATCAAAGACTTCACATACTGTATCTGTGAAGTGTCCGGCTGCAGCTTCAGGGTCAGGCTCATTGTAAATTGGAGACCAGTCCGCCCTGATTAAGTCCGCCTGGAGTGCATTCAATTGTACAGCATTAAAATTATGAAATGATTTAGTGAGAAATGGAATGGATAATGGTAGGTCTAATGAAGAGAATAGGATCTCGTGATCTGAGATGCTCGGACATTGCCCTGTGGACGAAGGGCAGAATTGAGGTAGTGCAATTAAAAGATCAATGACTGATGCTGAGCTCTGGCCATGTCTAGTGGGTACGTTGTTGAGTATAATCAGCCCTTTCTCAGAGATCAGGTCTTTAAGCGCAACAGAGAGCGCACTTGTTGCTTCGATATTGATGTTAAGATCGCCGCCTATCAACACTCGAGATGAACGACTCAGAACCGCATCCAGAAAATCTGAGAGATCAGCCAGATTCGAATCAGTAAAAGTGGTGGCACATCTATAAATTACCGCGAGTGTGATTGGTTCCACGTTATTATCAAAGCCTGAAACTTGAACAGCCATTATTTCCCAGCTATTATTGTTAATTCGATGTATTGTTTGAGATTTGGGCGTGCTCGTTACATAGACAGCCACTCCACCGCCTCTTCTCCTGGCCCTGTCGAGTCTGTGCAATATGTATTTTTGAATCTCTATCATTCGAGCTGAATGATGAGTCTTCGTCCAAGTCTCACATAACATTAGTGCTCCTATACTATAATCATCAGCCAAGTGCCTAATTGATTGAAGATTTTTGGGTGTAGACCGTGCACTGAAAGACAGCACATTAAACGCAGTAGATGAGAGAGCTGATGTTAACTCTTCTTGTGTGGACAGTACTGCATGAGTCCTATCTATAGTTGTTTGTGTGATTAGAGAGCTATGTGGAGCCCGACAGAAGTGAGGCCAGTTCTAGAGAAAAGCGAGATGAAATGACGTTAACAGCGTCCTCTTGTGACTTATAAGTCACATAGATTATTCTATTTCACTAAAATTTAGAACACCATAATCAAACCATATCTTTAATTAGGTAAACTTACTGTTACTTCTGTAATAAAGCGTGTATACTCCGTGAGAGCACGCTTCGATAATTACTGATTTCTTAAAATTACGATTTATCACAAGAAAATTCCAAACTGTATGCATCAATTTCACAATACAACGGTTACAGTATGTACCCATGTCAGTGGAGCCGTAAAACAAATAAGACTAACCCGGGGGTTACACGTAATAGTACACCTTGCATGCAAGCTGCACTGCCATACTTCTTGCACGTGTAACCTCTACTACCATGCTGGCAGCTCAGCTTTCAGCGAACTTGCATGATGAAAAACCATGGCAGCTGAGGTGATAGTAATTTGACAATACATATACAGTTTTCAAGATGCTTGAGAGAATTTGATAAATTTATTCTGGGAAAGTGAGATTTTCTGGAATCATTTGCATTACATTATTTACCAACACTTTCCTCTTCATTTTTTCTTGGGTTTTCAATATTCTGCTACTTCCGTTATTGCTATAATTTTCCAATATACGCAAGACTTTACGTCTCAATGCCATTTTTTAAATGAACTTGCATGCAAGATGATAAACAATCAACCGAACTGCCTTCTGCTGTCAAGTTAAAAATCGCGTTGGAAGGGAGGTTTGCATGCAAGCTGTACTATTTCGCGTAATCCCCGGGTAAGTAAAGGCGATGAATAGCAGGAACGACGGCTGACTTCTACCATAAAGTAATAAAGAATAAGAGATATCTTAACTTCTTAAATTTAGCAAGTAAGAGATTTTAGCAGAATTAGTATTCTACATAAATTTTTGTGGAGAAATATTAACTTTAAGAAGTTAAGAGGGTTTGGAGAATCTTTCAGCCAGCCCAGCTATTAAAGACATTTACTTTTCAAGAAGAAAGAAGTAATGTTTTTGGCGAGGCGATGATGGCAATATGAAAAACCCACACGTAGCTATAATTGTGTGTGTCTTTAATCAAGTTACAATTACTGATATAAATAATAATTGTATGATAAATTCACAGCACGTAATGATAATTGAATTATTATTTAAGACCTAAATCGCAGGTAAAGAGTTCCACAGCCGTCGTTAAGTTCAACAGGATTTTCGTATATACCTGTAGGGTCATTCCACGGAAAATCGACCAATTTTATGTAAATTTCTGAGTCGACCAATTTAGATTTTGATAAAATTTCGCACAAAGGTTGCGCATTAGTAGAATAACACCACCAAACATTTGTAGCCACAGGAAATATTTCACAAAAATGTTATTCTACTAATGGACAACCTTTGTGCGAAATTTTATCAAAATCTGAAATAGTCGGTTCAGAACTTTGATCGATTTTCCATAGAATGACCTAGCAAAAAAATTAATTGTTACCAACACTTTAAAATCACGATAACATTGTCGAGTAATGGGGATTATTGTAAGACAATGTCATTTCTATCATTTTAAAGGCAACAAATTTTATCATTCTGAAAGTCTATATAGACCTCAGACCAAAATAGCAAAGTGATTCAAGGCCTCTCATGTTGCTTAGAACTATGCTCTGCGCATGGCTCCAATTGTATAATTATTTCATATTTCACAAACTTGTACATATTTATATAATATATATGTATACGAATTATATAAATATGTACTTATTTTACAGCATTTTTATCCAACATTCCGATATTTTAAAACAAAACAATTTTTGCAACTATCACGATAAGTGATTTAAGCGTACCTCGGTGAGGTGCTCTTATGTTAAGAGATATTTGACACATATTTTCGTTTGCTAGAATACCAAATCTCTTAAAAAAGAATCTCCACAAAAGTTAAGAGATCAGCTGACGTCTTAAATGGGCTGTCAAGGACAATTACGACTGATCCGTCGACTGCGACTTGATTTTAAGTCGAAGTCGACGCTGAGGTGAAATTTGTAATTAAATTATAGCTTCAACTGCTTGAACAAACCAGAAGTCCCGACTTCTGTGATTGACCTGAAGTTGGCCGTGTGATAATATCGTGATGTCACGATGTCATGATCTCACTACGGCACATATCACGCTACTTGCGGTAATTACACAGTGACCTAATAACAAGTGCAGGCATGATATTGTTACGTGCAATAGAAAGAGACAACTGGTGACATCTACTGGCAATAAACAACTTCAGGTTCGGAGAGTAAACGACTTCAGGTTCGGAGAATCGGTTATGAAATCTACAGGAAAGTTGAGGAATAGAACAAATAGAATAGTCAAGAAGCTTTTGGAATAGAACACTCCAGAATAATCCGGAGAGTTTCTAGGGTATAAATATAACAGTTGTCTTCGCCAGAAAGAGAGTCTTGTTTTAGACGTTGCAGTGTTAAGAAGCGAAAGTAATAAAGAAGCGATAGTGTGTAATTAGATTGCGATAATTGAAAGTACAGTGTTAGCGATAATTAGAGTTGAGTTGATTAAATAAATGTTTGTGAATTTTATATGATTAGAGTGAAATAAAGAACTTATATATTAATTATTTAATATTGTGTTTTAAATGAACGAACCAAAGGCCACGCTCGCAACAATATTATGAAACTCTGCAGTCGAGTACAAAGTAAAGCGCTTGTATGATATGAGTCACGGTATGTATATTCATAATGGTCACTGTGATGATTATTATTATTAGGTAAGAAATAAAAAGAAAATGTATGTAGGTTAACTTCTTTATGTCGTAGGTAAACAAAAGAAATGTAGGTGAGACTCACTCGCTATAGAGCGTAATCGATTTATTATGAGCAATTGTGATTACAAGAAATTTTATGTCAACGTAAGGAGAATTCGTGTATAAATACGATGTATTGATACTGAATCAATAACAGTTTTTTCAATAGATTTATACGCTGCTCTTCGGCGTGTCTTTTTATTCTTGAACCTGTTCTTCTTAGCAATATCGGCGTATCCGCTGCTTAGCAGTGCTGACGCCATTAATCTGAGAGTATTCTACATGTAGTGACGCTCTAAGTTAGGCACCAAACCCAATCTGAAAAGGAGAAGCTGTACATCTGAAGAAGCAGACTGAAATCATTACATGGCGACCCTGCACACTACGAACAAGCTAAGATATTCAACCAACTACAAATAAGCTGAGATCCTCTACTACGAGTTTTGGAAGATTACAATCTCTCTGGATATCAACATCATTTTAGCTCAATGATGGACTTATCGACACAAGAAGAGTTCGATGCACTATTCTCCAGATTGACCGAGTTGGTCGAAAATGGACTAGAATACGTCCGGCAGGCTCCACGAGAGACTCAATCGACGGCCAAGTATAAACCAACACCTATCGAAGAATTAAAGCAGAGAGGACCAAAACCCTTAACATTGGACGAATACCGGCGCAGGACTAAAATCAACAAGCCTGAAGAGAAGAATCCGGTCAAGGGGCAGAAAAAGAGAGGAGGCAAGAGAGTAACTTTGAGGAAGCAGCACGCCGAGCTACACAGGTTGATTCCCATCGCAGTAGGAGCAAACAAAGCAGCACTAATTAAAGAGCTGAAGAAACTACGGTAATCATGGGGAACTGCAGCTCCACAAATATCCAAAACAGTTTTTCGTCGAATATAAGCAGACGTTAACCACATCGGCAATTTTCGTATCAGTAGCAGTAGTTGTATACATTTATACTAAATATAATAGGAATTATGTTAAGAAACAGTTAAGTAGGTCTATTAATGTTTAAATTTTCTTTTCTTGTATATATAATGTTTAAACTTCATTTTCTTAATAAATCAATAATACAATATAATAAATAATAAACACAGTATTCAATTCCTTTTCTCCTGAATGGACAAAATAAAAGAACTAAAAGACGAAGTTAAGAATCTCTTGTCAAATTTTAAAAAAGGCCAAAATCGTGGTTTTACAACTGAAACCTTAAAATCAAAATCAAAAAGATTAGAGGAAATAAATCAAGAATTTGAAGCTCTAATAGCTACACTAGACGAGGCCAAGACACTTGATATTAAGATTAAATTTATTACATATTCAAAAGAACTAAGACCATTACTGGTAGCAGCTTTACAAAAATCACTGACGGAAGAAAGCAGCGAAATGGCCAACTTTGATTTAGGAACGGCCATGAAAGCCATCCCTGTATTTGAAGGGAAATTTAGCGAATTAACCGCATTCTTAAAACTCGTAGAATTCATCAATAAAACCTTAAGCGACACCGCGAAATTGGATTTGTTGGACTTTGTTTTCAGCGTAAAATTATCATTAAACGTTTAAACCGCGCTAGGTGCTCGGACACCAACAACTTTTGATGCTTTAAAGAAAGAACTTAGTTCGAGATATAAAAAAAACAATACAGTATCCCAAATCCACACATCACTAAACCATTTATGTCAGAAAAGATCGACAGTTGCGGCTTATAAAGATAGGATATTAGCTCTTGTAAGTGAACTAAATCAATTGCAGATAGATGCACTGGGCACATCTGCTACAACAGCAGAGAAAGCAGCAGTCAAGACCATTAACGATACATACGCCTTGACAATTTTTAAGAATGGTCTCAGTGATCAATATAGAAGCACAACATTCGCGTCAAGACCAAAGACTTTCCAAGAAGCAATTGAGATCACACTAGAATTGGAAAAAAGTGAGCCACAACCAGTTAATAATATTATGTATTTCAAAATAGGCAAAACTATAGCCAGAATAACAGCCACAGACCTAATGATAATTACAGAAATAATAACAGTAATACTAGGATTAGTTATAACAATCAAAACAGTAATAGAAGGTTAAATCAAAATAACAGAAATAATAACCAAAATAATAATAGAAACTATAATAGAAATAGCAACAATAATAATAATAATAATAATGATAATAGAAACTCCTATAGAAATAACAACACCGCACAAACATCAAGAAATATTAATTATGTCCAGGACCAGGGAAACGTCCAGGACTCCGGAGAGGAGTAAAGCAACCTCCCGGAGAATACAATAAGATGTACAAAATCTCATAAGCCCTTACGAATTATATAACATTATACTGCGAGAATATGAATCGACATCTTAAATTCTTAGTGGACACAGGCGCAGACGTCTCAGTAGTAAAAATTAATAAATGAGACATTAATAACTTCGATATTAACCCAAACAATAAATGCAAATTGTCTGGAATTACTAAGGAAGCAATAACTTCGTTAGGATCAATAAGCTTAATGCAAGAAATAGGAGACCACAGAGTCAACAATTCCTTTCACTTGGTAGATGAGAATTTTCCAATTGACACAGACGGGATTATCGGTCGGGACATACTAAGAAATTCCTATGCAAAATAGACTACGAAACTTTTACTATATCATTTAACGTGAATGAACACGAAATCGTCTTACATATGGAGATGAAACCATTAGGAATTGCACAAATAACACTTCCAGCAAGAACAGAAGCGATATTACCAATATGTCTCTTCAGACAAGAAGAGAGCATAGTGCTGAATAAAGAATTACAAAGTGGTGTATTTATAGCAAACACAATAATACCAGCGAAAGGTGCATGCCACATTAAAATGCTAAATACTAACGAGGAGGATGTAACGATACCAAACTTCAACGTAGAAATAGAACCCCTGAAAAACGATGTTATACTAACAAAAACAAGAAATAAACGTGACACGAAACGAATAAACAAACTGCTACAGGCAATAAAAATAGACTACGAAGAGAAAGAAGCTAAAGCAAGCGTGCTGGAGATAATTAAGGAATACAATGATGTATTTCACCTTCAAGACGAAATTTTAACTACGAATAACTTCTATAAACAAACACTCCAAGTGATAGATAACACTCCCGTATACATAAAGAACTACCGACTACCACACACTCACAACGAGGAGCTGAAGAAACAAGTTGAGGAGTTAGAATCAAACGATATCATCGAACCATCTACTAGCCCCTACAATGCTCCATTACTCATTACACCTAAAAAGGGTACTGGTGATAAAAAACAATGGCGATTAGCCGTACAGGATATTCAGCGACAAATTCCCTTTAAATAGATTGGAAGATGTTCTAGACAGGTTAGGAAGAGCGAAGTATTTCACAACTCTTGACATGACTAGTTCATTCCACCAGATCGAACTTGAGGAGGACTCAAGACCCCTCACAGCATTTTCGACAGGACGCGGTCATTTTCAGTTCAAAAGATTACCTTTTGGATTAAAAGTATCCTCCAATAGTTTTCAAAGAATGTTGACCATTGCTCTAACGGGACTTAGTTCTGAGGCATTCCTTTATGTAGATGATATTATAGTTTACGGTTGTAGTGTCAAACACCATTATATAAATTTGGGCAAAGTATTTCAGAGCAGCAAATGCCAATTCCTTAAAACTGAAGTTGTATATCTAGGGCATACCAAATACGAGGTAATCAAAAATTACCCAATACCCAAAAATGCCGACGAAGTTCGTAGATTCGTAGCTTTCTGTAATTACTACAGACGATTTATTCCTAATTTTGCAAAGACAGCAAAGAACCTAAATTCTCTTCTAAAAAAGAACACACCATTTATATGGAATGAACCTTGCCAAACAGCATTCGAAGCATTAAAGAAAAAGCTTATACAACCATCAATACTTCAATATCCGAACTTTGACAAGCCATTCATCTTAACAACAGACGCATCAAGTTATGCTTTGGGAGCAATCCTCTCACAAGGTGAAATTGGTTCGGATTTACCAATATCCTACGCTAGTAAGTCGTTATCAAAACACGATATAAACAAACCTATTATTGAAAAGGAATTACTTGCGATACATTGGGGTATAAACTTTTTCAAACCGTATTTATACGGAAAAAGATTCATTGTAGTCACTGACCATAGACCATTAGTATCATAATTCACACATAAAAATCCTTCTTCAAAACTCACAAGAATCAGACTAGATTTAGCAGACTATGATTTCGATATAATATTCAAAAAAGGTAAATTAAACACCAACGCTGATGCATTATCAAGAATAGAATTAGACTCAGATATTCTAAAAAATATGGTACCGAAAGAAAGAGACCTTACAGTAAGTAAAGTACTAGTGTTAACAAGGGGTATGATAGAGAAACAAAAAGCATGCGATAATAAGAAAACAAGTACTGGAAATGTTCCCCAGCCACAGCTAAAGCCTGATCAACTTTACACTTGGGATTGCACTTCCATATCTGATAACAGAAACATGAAAAAGTTAAAATTTGTAATATTGCGCAATTATAAGAAACAAATAGAAATCTTACGTACAAACAATGAAATAATAGTATATTATAACAATAATCCTGATACGAAACAAGATTCTATCACGGAGAAGTTACGAGGTGACAATAAGCAAGACAATAACGATAACTCTGATATGAAATACGTTTCTGTCATGAAAAGGTTATTGAATGCTACACACGAAACGAATATACATGAGCTAGCTCTATCAAACAAAGATAATATATTTGAATGCATTCGAAAGGAAAAATTTAAAAACTTATTCAACATGTTTCAACAGAGAAAACAAAATAATAACCGCGCGAAACTTAAGATAATATTATATGAACCCCCTAAAAGAATAAATAACACTAAAACACAACATAAAATAATAGATGAATATCACAATTCACCACACGGAGGACATCTAGGAATAAGAAAGACAGTACTAAAGAGTAAACAACGTTTTTGTTGGAAAAACATGAACAATATGGTAAAAACCTATATTAACAATTGTGAACAATGTGCGCTCAACAAACAAGTAAGACACACTAAAGAGAAAATGATTAAAACCGACACACCTACAACAAGTTTCGAGACCGTAGCCATGGACATAGTAGGACTACTTAGGATCTCAAATAATTATCGAAACATTCTTAACATGCAATGCGAACTAACAAAATTCGTGATAGCATCGCCCCTAGAAACTAAGGATGCTAACACTGTAGCATCAACTATAGTAAACGAATTCATTCTAAAATATGGATATTTCAAGATTTTAAAAACAGATCGAGGTACAGAGTTCACTAATGGATTAATGCGAGAGATATGTAAACTACTTGAGATAGAACAAATCTTTAGCACCCCATATCACCATCAAACTATGGGAATAGCAGAACGAAACCATCGCGTTCTTAATGAATACATACTTGCGTTTGCCGAAGACTCAGAATGGGACAAATGGATACCATATTACACTTTTTCTTACAACACTACACCTCATGTAGACACAAATTACACACCATACGAATTAATATTTGGCAAATTACCTTATTTACCATTTGACATAGTAAACGATAATAACAAAATTCACAACCTAGACAATTATGCTAATGAAGTAAAATTCAGATTAAAAACAGCCATTTTAAAAACAAAAATTCTAATAGAAGATGTTAAACAAAAACGAATCGAAAAGCAAATTGCAACAAATCCAATATACATAAAAACAGGTGACTTAGTCCTTTTGAGAAACGAAGATCGTAAAAAACATCAAAAACCATACAAAGGTCCATATAAAGTACTGCAAAGAAAAGGTATCAATACAGTAATCGAAATAAACGGCACAGCCAAGAAAGTCTATAATGATAGATTAAAAAAATAATAAAAATGATAACTATAGGATTAAAAAAAAAAAAAAACTTACAAATACTGTTCTCATATAGCATAACATAGAACTAGATAAGTATTGCATAAAATAGAATACATAACTATAACGCTGTAAAAAGTAATTCTCATATTACATAACATAAATCCAAGTAAACATTTGTAACATAGTAATAGTAATACTCTTTCATAAAACCTATGTTTCGTCTTTAACAAAAGCTAAAGACTCAACAGAAAGGACGAGGGTGTGATGATCTTGTTGTGATGATCTCATGATATCGTGATGTCACGATGTCATGATCTCACTACGGCACATATCACGCTACTTGCGGTAATTACACAGTGACCTAATAACTATTTTATTTTGTCAATGAAATATCCACACTTTGACTCATCATTTTTACGCGCATAACAAGTGCAGGCATGATATTATGAAACTCTGCACTGAGTCGAGTACAAAGTACAGCGCTTGTATGATATGAGTCATGTATATGTATATTCATAATGGTCACTGGGATGATTATTATTATTAGGTAAGAAATAAACAGAAATGTATGTAGGTTAACTTCTTTATGTCGTAGGTAAACAAAAGAAATGTAGGTGAGACTCATTCGCTATAGAGCGTAATCGATTTATTATGAGCAATTGTGATTACAAGAAACTTTATGTCAACGTAAGGAGAATTCCTCTATAAATACGATGTATTGATACTGAATCAATAACAGTTTTTTCAATAGATTTATACGCTGCTCTTCGGCGTGTCTTTTTATTCTTGAACCTGTTCTTCTTAGCATTATCGGCGTATACGCTGCTTAGCAGTGCTGACGCCATTAATCTGACGCTCTAAGTTAGGCACCAAACCCAATCTGAAAAGGAGAAGCTGTACATTTGAAGAAGCAGACTGAAATCATTACAGGCCGCAGCCAACACAACCTTTGCAATTTGAGCAATAATTGTAATTCAGGCATTAAGCTTGTTATGGTCGTAGCATATTGCATATAGCAATATGCTACACAAAGTACGGAAGCAAGCGTGTAAGCCGGCCGCGACGAGCAGAAAATTAAAACGCACCCCGACCGAGAGAAGTGCGTTTCCTCGAGCTCGGATCAGTGGCGGATCCAGTTACTGGGCGCGGGGGGCACGCGCCCCTCCCTGAAGACCACAAAAAAATTGCACTAGATCTTCTGAATTCTTCTACTGCACTTTTTACAAAAGGCATAAAAATATCTGCAAACGTTCAATCTGAAGCAGAACTTATTCGGGTAAAAGCGATGGGAGATTTGTCTTAATTGAAAACACAACGGAAAACAAATCATTGTATATTGATGTAGTGTGTTATTACTTTTAAAGCAAGACCGTTATTTTGCAAAAACAGTTTTATTATTTCATAAATGCAATAGTAGAATATTTAGCTAAAACCTTAAAAAAAAATTAAATGCTGCTTGGGAAATTCTAAATCAGAACCTTAGAGAAGTCTTGGCATGTGTGAATACATTCCGTATTCTTACAGTAGATCTCAACAATAATAAAATAGCTCTTGGTTTAACGATAAGTTCAACCAAGTAATGTAAGAAAAATAAGTAAAAAACGAGTTTTCAAACAAAACTGAGCCCAAGCCGCATGAAAAAGTAGAAAATAAACTTTTCTTCACACACAGAAGTGGACTCAGATTATTTGATTGGGACATGACATTTCTCTTGAATATTTTTTCTCTTCATGAATCAAATCACTTATTCCCTCTGATTGATCATACTGAAATATATCGGTGATTGTCAGCGAATAAAATCTGAGTCCCTGTGTGAGAAGAAAAGTTTATTTTCTACTTTTTCATGCGGCTTGGCCTCAGTTTTGTTTGAGAACTCGTTTTATACTTATTTTATTTTCTGCCTTTTTTCTGAAACAGATTTATCCCTAATCATATCGATGAAAATTTTTCCGATGATTTTCCCGCTTTTCCGGGTTTTCCATGGAGTTTTCCACAAAAGCAACTTTATGCAACTCATTTCGCTCTACAACTTTGTCTTAGGTTGCAAAACGCTCAAACGCTTCCTCGGTCGGAAAATCTCCGGAAAAGCGTTTTACATGAATTTTCCTCGATTTTTCTGCAAGTTTTCACCATTGTCGGAGAGAAAGTAATGATGCCAGTTGATAGGGAACTTGATCCTGCATAATTTAGAAAACTTTTTTACCGGAAAATTTTCCGGAAAAGTCGGAAAATTCCGGAAATTTCGGAAAACTCTGCATTTTTCCTGAAACAGATTTATCACTAATCAAATTTGTACCAAATTTTCAAATGATTTTTCCTGATTTTCCGGGTTATCCATGGAAATTTCCGGTTCAAATTTTGATAGATTCAATTGTCACGCGACATGAACCTGTGTGCCAAATTTCAGCTCGCTGTGATGACGAAAAGGGGGTCTACGAGAGTGTCGAAAATAGTAAAAAAGAAATATACAGACAGACAAATTCGTGTACGAGTTGTAGGGACGGGCTGGCCTCAAAAAGTGAAAGAGTCTGCTTTTCGCGCGTATCAATTGCATTCATATCTAGAATTGAAACAACTTGACAAGACTTGACAGAACACCTAGGGGTCTATTATCCGGAGAGAAAAAATCCATTTTCATCAGAATGTTGGCAAGCCGCAAAGATAGCAAAGGCTTCTGGTCCCTGGTCAAGACCATGAAGAACAACTTCAGCAATTCCTCTATACCTTCATCGGTGAAGTGGTTGTTGACTCCCTTGATCAAGTTAGTATCTTCACTGGTAGATTCGCTTCAAGTTCTCTATAACAGCCAATGCACATCCGAAAAATGGATGTGTTCAAGGTCCTAAAGGGAATCAACGTCTCCAAAGCCGTAGGTCCTGATGGTTTCTCACCCCTGTTAATTAAAAGCTGTGCCTCATCTTTGGCTAAACCTTTGCGCAAACTACTCTACTTGTCTTATTCGACAGCAAAATTTCCAAATGGTTGGAAAATAGTTCACGTTCAGCCTATTCTCAAGAAAGTTGAGGGTAGCGACGCTTGAAATTATTGACCAATTGCAATCACTTCGATTCTTTCAAAGCTTTTTGAATCTATCATTTACTCCGAATTAATCAAGTATCTAGAAACTAAGCAATCCATCAATGATCGGCATTGTGGCTGACCCTCATCTAGAGACTTGCTGACTTTTCTTACGGAACATTCGAAGCGTACACAATTTTGGTGTTCTGTAATCACAAAATCGTTGCTCTAGATATTTAAATGGTCCTTGATAGAGTCTGGCATCCAGCCGTTTTAGTTAAAGTTAAAGCACTTGATTTCTCCCCTCATCTTCTATTATAGGTTGGAAGTTTTTTACCTGATCGCATAATACCGATTGTACTAGATGGGGTTTCACCAGAACCTAACCCTATAAATGCCGAGACGTCCCAGGGGTCTGTAATCTCTCTGCTTAACTTTCATTAGTGATCTACTCTCCCGTACTTTTAATCCAATCCATAGTTTTGCCTACGACAGTAGCCTTGATTACGCTTACTGCTTTGACATCCTTGTGGACTCCAGAGAGAATGCCATATCTGTCAAACGAGATGGCTTGATTAGATCATTCAATAACGACCTTGATAATATCAAATTTTGCCGTTGACAGTACCCTTGATACTATCATGGACTCTAGAAGGAATGTAACATCTGTCAAACGAGATTGCGTAATTAGATCAATGAATAACGACCTTGATCATGTTCACGCTTGGAGTAAAGCTATTCGCGTCGAATTCAAGGCATCTAAGTGCCAAAGCTGTCTCATCTCTTTGAAGCAAAATCATAGCTTTTCACTCCCATTTTTTTTTATGGAGCACTGATTTGCGATACACCGTCTTTTTACATTCTTGGCTTTAATATTTCCTGTAAGCTAAGCTAGACAGATCACATCTTTTGTTTTGCCAAAGAAGCAGCGAAATGTCTAGGATTTCTGAAAAGGTGTAGAAATATTTCAACCCATCGAATCTAGAGCTCCTCTACAAATCCTACACCAGACCTAGAATATAATACAATTTCCATATCTGGGTCCCAGGCTGGTCGCACAGTCTTACCATCATTGGATAATGTCCAAAAGAGAGCCTTCAAGCTCACTGGCTATGCAGCACTAACTTGTAAGTCGACTCACTCGAACGACGCCGCAAATCACTCCCTTATCGCTATATGCGTGGTCAATGTTCTAATGAAATATCTCGTCTGATCCCTTGCTGAATTATTCCTGCACGCAAAACTCGCGCAGCAAACCGCACATCAAATTACTTTCGGCCATGCAGTAAAATTTCGTGATGGTTTTTATCCCGAACTGTGTGAATGTGGAACAGTCTACCATTTTCTGTCTTTACTCCAATCTACAATCTGCGAAAGTTTAATGGTGACATTCAACACCTCTGGCTCTCATCACGTTCCATAATTCGTTCCCATATCACCTTCCTGCCATGCTGTGCTTTGCATCATAAGGCATCCCCTTAACTTGCCATAATATATAAAAAAAATTAAACTTTCTTGACTTTAGTAGAGGTAAAATACGTATCCCATTAATTCCTGTATTTAGCAAAGTTACAATTTATGATTAATTCGTCAATTTGAACAAAATGTGTTTCCCTATTTTACTAATTACAATGGGCGATTTGGAAGTTTTACACTTACATTATTTACAAACCAAAACAAAATAAATAATTTAAGGCCTCGTTTGACTTTCGCGAGTGGCAAAAGTTGAACGTTGAGCAACTTTCTTCGTTCCGAGTGGTAGCCTCTCACTTATCTGATCGACACGTTTCTTAATGATGAATTTTATGCATTTGACATTTGCGAGTGGTGGCGAGTGTCTTCGAACTTTTGATCTTTTTCCAGCTTATATGGTTTTTAAACCAAAGTTGCGCCCCTCCCTCACAAGAATCCTGGATCCGCCCCTGGCTCGGAGTGACATTCTGACGGTGGTGACAAAGAAGACGAACACAATCGATCTGTCTTACTTCTTGAGTAATGTGACGCGCATGGAAGGTAGTTCCAAAAGAAATTGTGCATCAAGAACTCTCCCCGACATCGTGCCCGAGAGGAATTAAACCCCGCACCAGGAGGATAATTCGAAAAAAATCCGGCGACACTCCAGCAGCAGCAAAGTCGCCGCTTCTACGCTGTGAATGAAAATTTGGAGATTTGAAGTAATTCAGATCAGGCGAGTGCGCTACCCAAGTGATGCTGCGCCTGGTTTTCCTTCGGAAGTTTATTCACCTTTACATTTGCGTTTTCAATCGTAAGAATAGCGCGAGGACGACACCTGTTTATCCTTCAATAAACTTTACATACAAAGGTCAGCAAGGGCCTTAGAGAATCCAATAGAAACCGGAATTATAAAGTCATTTAGCCGGTGGAAAGGACACGGCTTTATTGCGCCTCATTCAGGCAGTGAAGATACGTTTGTACACATTTCCGATATCGAAGGAGAATACGTACCAATGCCTGGAGATGAGGTGCAATATCGTCTGTGCTCAATACCCTCGAAATAGGGAAAACAGCAGGCCATTCATGTACTAATAATTCACTTAGTTCCAGAGAAGCATACAAAATGGAAAGATCCTTGCTCAGAATCAGGCCATGCTGTACACTAATATTCAAAGAATTCTTGGCTCTAAATGAAAGACCTTAATCAGACAAGTGCTAGGATTTAAGTAGTGTGTTTTCGATGAAACTGGATTTCGATGCAGTCCCAGTATTCAAGATAAAACGAGTTCTTTCTTCTTTTTGTATTTTTTTCCTAACTATGTCAAAATGTTTCTATAATTTTTACTTAAATCGTTTTCACTGCAGGCTAACAAGCATTTTTTTCAAACATACATAAGTTTATACTTACCTGTATATTTTTTTGGTAGTGGTAGCCTTAGTGTTATAATTAAATATATATAATAAGCGTGTTAAGAAGACAAGGACGGTCGCCCAACATATTCTCGCTAACAATAAATAACAAACAATAGCAGTTTAGTAGTAGTAGTTATGACAGTTTTTGAAGTATTGTACATCGTCTGATTGATTGTTCATTCCGTGCGATGCGAATTTTTGGACTTTGTAATTTGAATTAATGCGTTCACGTGTCATGTAGGGGTGTTGTGTAAATACGAGTGCCGCCGGCCAGTTTTACTCTGACTCATAAGAAAAATTGTGATAGCGCATACTGAGACAGCAAGTCGAAGCCATTGAATTTTAATTTCATTCTTTTAACTAGATGCCGGATGCTGAAGCGCTTCATCATGCCGTGGATTTTTAACCGTGAGTATTCTTGATATACATACATTGCACATCGTTTTTTGACATACGTATACACTTTGGCTTCTGGAGCGACTTGCATATGTAGATATTTTTGCTTTAGTAAAAATTTTCATGTATTTATATACTTTTGATTTAATACTATATAATATCTACAAATTTTTGATATATTTACATGTATGTACCTTGAAATAATGATATTTATGATTTAATACTATATATATATACATATATGGCTCAAATTTTTGATATATTTACATGTATGTACCTTGAAATAATGATATTTGTGATTTAATACTATATTTATATTTACATATGTGGCTCTAATTTCTGATATGCTTACCTGTATATACCTTTGAACTAGTGATATATTTGTACATATATGTATGTGCCTTGGCTGGTAAATGAAGTACTACCTATCAGTAATTATAACGTGAACATGAACCGTTAAGAGTTTTAATTTCTCCTTCTACTATCCTGTTGCCCTCTCACGTGAGGGTCGTCTAGCTCGCTAGTCCTCTCTTTACAGGTCAAAAAGGGACTCTGAAAATCTTGCCCTCAGAGTCAGATGGGAGGATGGGGCAGGCAAGGAAGGCAGACCATCTGCGCCTTCAATTATATATAGGTAAGTGACGTAAGGGTCCCTTCAGGACCGAATGTGTGCCGGCTTTTGTTGGATAGGCACGACGAATTGTTTTTGATTATGGCTGATGGCAGCGGCAGGTTTTCGTGGAACCTCCCACACTCTCCGTCAATGAGCCGAGGTGAGCTAGCGTGCCGCCCTGCAGTCAACGCTCCGTTAAGTGATCTGTCAGCTCATGCTGGCAGTCGGGGCTTTACGTCCAAAGCCAATCACTCACTATAGTTCCGTAACAAAAATGGCGCCCAACGAGGGGCTTTAACATCTTGAGTACGTCAGACCTCTTTACTGGGGACTGAGACTGCTTTGAAGACATGGACATATGGCTTTCAGCTGATTGTCTGACTCGGTAGTCTCACATCCAGCTTCACGTGAACCTTCTGTTCGAAAGGGTTGTCCATTCTTCTAATTGGATACGTTGTGCGCGTCCATTGTTATGTACCATAACAAAAATGGCGCCCAACGTGGAGCCACCTCAGTCAATTTCGGTGATCAAATGTGTTTGACACTGGGGACTGAGGCTACTTGAGATATGGACATTTGGCTTATAGCTAAATCGTCTGACTCGGGATTCTCATATCTAGTGGAGAATACATGTGGACCTGAGGTTTGTTTGTTTTGTTAATAGAAATTTTTTGAAAGTAAAGTTTTTGGTATTTTGAATTTTTAGTAACGATTAAAGTAACGTAATGTTTTGAAAGTTTTTTAAAGTTTGTAAAGTAAAGTAAAGATTTGTGAGGTCTTGATATTTTGATTTTTGAAAGTTGAATTGAGTAAAGTGAAGTAACGTAACGTATGAAAGTTTTTTTTGAAAGTTGAAGTTCGGCTTTAGGTTTGACTTTGGTCAAGCCTCAAGCCTGAACAATTTGTTGATTGCTTAAATTTTTGGAAGTTTTTTTAAAATTTGTTTGGATGATCTTTCCCGCTGGCCTTCTGTCATGGAAATGGTAGGTTTCCTCACAGAATTTATTTTTGAATGAGCTCTCACGGAGACATGTCTCTGCTGGCCAACTAGCTGGACAGAGTTGTAAATCTGTGAGACGGCTTTTTGGCTTTCAGCTAATTAGTTGACCAGATTCATGACTCCGCCCAGTCGGAAGGTTAGCTGGACACGACAATCAGGTGAAGAGGAAGGAAAGAGTTGTTGGAGGATGGAAGTGATGCTGGAGACCTTCAGTAATCAGGAGTTGGCATACTGCTAACTGCCTGGCTAAAGAATCTCTAGTATCATTTTCAGTCTCTAGCTTCTCCAACCCGACTCTTCCCAGATTTCTGTGAGGACTCAGACATTTTTCATGCACACATTCACGTCGCTTGCCCGTATAAAGTTTCTGACCTGAGAAGAGAGGGAGCGATCTGGATGCCGTTTATGTTGAGAGTTAGCTTCGGGAAGTGAAGGAGAAATCGTATGTTTCTGATAAGAACTTTTTTTTTTGAAACGCTTAATTGAATTTTTTGGTAATTATGTCGAACCTGTAAATTCTCTGATTTTTTTGAATTCTTTTTCAACTCCTCCGAACGTTTGGGAAAATTTTTGTTTGAAATTTAGTATCTCGTCCAAACCTTCGACTTTAAATTAGTATTTCGTCATCCTCACGTTGTGAAGAGCCTGTTATCTCTTCCGAATTTTCAAATTCTTGGAATTTTTTTGATATCTAGTCCAAACCCTCGGTTTGAAAATCTTTTCGTTTGATTTACGACTGATTGTACTATGGCTATGCCGCGAACACCACCGCGAGCAACTGGTGTACCGGTACTGTTGCCAGATCAGTGCTCCATCTGTCAGGAGGGCGACTGGTCAGGACCGAGCAAGCCAGTGAAGACAGTTTGTAGACATGTGTTCCACAAGGCGTGTCTGAAAGCGTGGATTGGGCAGCAGTCAAACTGCCCTAACTACAGGTTCCATCTCACTCAGAATGATTTTACTGAGTATACCGGCGCTGTCCGGAAGACGAAGCCCGGAAAACCTGTCAGTCACGACCGATTGCCTCCCATGCCGTCCCTAGAGTTACCACCTTTGACAGTTCCACCACCTAGTAGACGATCTATATCACCTGGAATGCCAGATATACATTCCATGACCTTCACTAATACCCACTCGCGACGAAATAGCCCACTGCCTTCTGGCAGTGGACATACCTCAGCAGCTACGGATGCTTTGATGGCAGGCTTGCGCATGCAAATGCAGGACTTGGTTCGAGAAGGCCTCGAGCAGAGCTTGAATCCATTACGAACGGAATTGACAAGTAGTGTCCTGCAGCAAATAGCAGCTGCACTGCCACCAATCAATTTTCCACGGCCACCTCCTACTATGGGTGATCCCAGACCACCACCAGAGTTTCACGACGAGCGTAGGCAGTCGTTTAACCCACCGCCTTCGGCTTTTGGTCAGCCTAGACCAAATTTTAACCAGCCTCCACCAGCTTCGTCTCATCGTATCCCGGTGAGTGTAGGACAGCGACGATCAGGCAGTCCTATCAGAAGATGGAACCCGACATACAACGGAAATAACTCCGAGCTTTCCGTAGATTAATTTATTTCTCGAGTCGAAGCGCTCACGCACTCCGCTCTAGAAGGAGATTTTGATCTCCTTGTTAGGAACATGCTCATGCTATTGACGGGACCAGCAAAGGATTGGTACTGGTCGATATTAAGACATAACCCCTTTCCATCTTGGGAATTTGTCAAGACTGGGTTGTAAATTGAATGGAGAGTGCCCAAGGACGATTTAAAAATCCGCTTGCAGCTGATGTCGCGAAAGGAGAAGCCTGGTGAACTATTCGCCATGTACCACCATCATCTAGTGTTGCTGTGTGATCAGTTGCAGAGCGCCATGCCAGACCAAGAATTCTTGGAAATCGTCAAATCTAACTTATTGCCTGAGATTCAGGAGAAGATATGCCTACATTCCACCGATACGATAGGACAGTTAAGATCGCTCGTTACTCGAATTCAAGCGACGCAGCTACCAATTGCGACAGCTGGTAGTTGGAACCCTTACCGGAACCAACGAGTACACGAGATGCACAACTTCCAGACTTTAAACCCCAAACTGGCAATAGCAATAGGCAGTGACACTAGCTTAAGCGACGTGTCAGCCATTTCGACCAGACACCCAGTAGTGTGCTGGAATTGTGATCAGCCAGGTCACTACTACCAGGACTGCCTGCAAGTAAGACAGCAAGTGTTCTGCTACGGATGCGGGGGAAGAGCATTTTTAAGCCCAACTGCGGAAACTGTGCACAGAAAAACGAGAGACGGGTCGGGAATACGACCACCTCTTTCCGACCAGCGTCAACGTCGCGACCGACAACTGCAACGAACACTGCAGTTCAAGCTTTGAACAAGGAGGAAGGTCCGCTCCATTAGCAGACCTTGATGAGTCCCTGAATTGTCCACTGATATCATTCAGTGATTCTGATGATGTCAGCAAAACACCTGATAGTACGAACATTTCATTGATGGAGCCGGAGAACCTAATAGACTTCTCGGCAGATCTTCAAGCTCCCATTTCCACTTCTGGGGAGCCCATGACATTATTAGACACTTCTTTGGAAGAGTCTTTAATTTTCGATGTCCCGATGAGACTGACAGCACTTTTAGCTGACAAGGTTGCTGAGCAGGAGATTTGGCCTCCTGCCATTTCTGTTTTAAAACGGCCACCAAGCTCAGTTATGACGAGTGGGCGTGAGCCTGTTTTACATCAGCTGACCCCGTATCATACGCGTCTGCAGAAATACAACGCAGCAAGAGACCGAATCTTCTCCTCAGTAGCGGAGTTAGCTGAAATCGTGTTTCCTGACTTGGATATGAGACCAAGAAAGAAAAGATCTACCGTTCGTTGTCGGGAATACTGTCGACGGATGAGACTGGAAAGAAAAAAACTGGCACAGATATCCGTGTCGATGCCAGACGACATTCGACCTACGCCGAAGTAAAGCTGCTCGGACGAACTGAGCCTGGATTACTTGATAGTGGTTCCACTTTCAGTATTCTAGGCCAGGGAGCTCTAGAGAAGCTCGCGGAAGCAGAGGTCGAATGGAAGAGGTATCGGACACAGGTTCAAGTACGAATGGTGCCATGACGACTGTGCATGGTCATGTGGACTAGGATATCACTTTCCGTGGTAAAACCCAAAACGTGCGTTTTTACGTGGTTCCTGGGCTCACACAAGCACTATATCTAGGAATAGACCTCTGGCGTCTATTTGGGTTGACTCCAGATGTCCTGGGTATAGTTGCAGAAGTGAATCTGAGTCCAGCGGCTACCTCTGACAACGATTGCCATGTTCTCTCCAGTCTAGATCAATAACGCTTAGAAGCCACCAAACAGCTTTTCCCTCCTTTCGCCTCTTTGGGCCTGGGAAAAACATCTTTGGTCGGTCACAAGATTGAAACAAATGACGTAGCTCCGATAAAACAACGCTTTTATCCGATATCGCCGGCAGTACAAAGTTTGATGGATGCCGAATCAGAGCGAATGCTATCGCTGGGTGTGATAGAGGAGAGCCAGAGTCCTTGGAGCTCTCCAGTTGTTCTAGTGAGGAAGCCTGGAAAGGTCCGGTCCGGCTTTGTTTTGACGCCAGGAAGGTCAACTCTGTTACGAAGAAGGATGCCTATCCGCTACCGCAGATAGATGTACTTCTGAGTCGACTTCCTCCGGCAAACTACATTACGAGCCTGGACCTGAAAGACGCCTTCTGGCAGATCCCACTAGACGCTGATTCCAGAGAGAAGACCGCTTTTACAGTACCTGGTCATCCTCTCTACCAGTACACAGTGATGCCATTCGGCCTATGCAACGCTCCACAAACGATGTGCCGCCTCATGGATAATGAGATTCCTTTTGATCTTCGTGAGAACGTTCTCGTCTATCTAGACGATTTGTTAATTCTGTCATCAGACTTTGACTCGCATCTCACGTTACTATCCCGTGTAGCGGATTGTTTGAGGAAAGCTGGCCTCACTATCAACGTCGAGAAGAGCAAGTTTTGTATCAAAGGGACCAAATACTTGGGTTTTATTGTCGGAAAGGGAGGTAGGAGAACTGACCCTGACAAAATTTCAGCTATAGTTGAGTATCCGTCACCTAAAACTGTTCGGCAGGCCCGACGCCTACTAGGTATGGCGGGATGGTATAGACGGTTCATCCCGAACTATGCTGACTTGACGGACTCCATTACAGACACCTTGAAAAACCCTAGTCAGTTCAAATGGACACCTGAAGCCCAGACGTCTTTTGATCTTTTAAAGCAAAAACTTACCTCTGCTCCGTTGTTGCTGAGTCCAGACTTCACCAAACCATTCGTTATACAGTGCGATGCGAGCCAACAAGGTATTGGTGGGGTGCTGATTCAACTCGATGACGATGGCCACGAGAAGCCAATAGCCTACGTCTCAAAAAAGTTGAACTCAGCACAACGAAATTACACCGTCACAGAGCAAGAATGCTTAGCTGCAATCCTGAGCGTACAGAAGTTCCGGCCCTTCAATGAACTCATGCCTTTTAAGATAGTGACGTATCATGCGAGCTTGAAATGGCTGATGTCTCAAAAGTACCTCAGCGGTAGACTTGCTCGGTGGAGTTTGAAGCTTCAGGGTTTCGACTTCACTATTGAGCACCGAAAAGGAAGCCTGAACGTCGTTCCTGATGCGCTGTCACGCATCCATTGTGACAGCCTGTCCACCAACGAAGATCCTAAGCCGGAAGTTGACCTAAGTTCGCCATATTTCAACTCGTTGGAATATGAGGAACTGAGGCATAAGGTTAAAACGACTTCTGGTAAACTACCAGATCTTTGCGTCAGGGATGGCTTCGTTTACATTCGGACTGTTCCGAGAACAGGCGATCCAGATATACATTCCATGACCTTCACTAATACCCACTCGCGACGAAATAGCCCACTGCCTTCTGGCAGTGGACATACCTCAGCAGCTACGGATGCTTTGATGGCAGGCTTGCGCATGCAAATGCAGGACTTGGTTCGAGAAGGCCTCGAGAAGAGCTTGAATCCATTACGAACGGAATTGACAAGTAGTGTCCTGCAGCAAATAGCAGCTGCACTGCCACCAATCAATTTTCCACGGCCACCTCCTACTATGGGTGATCCCAGACCACCACCAGAGTTTCACGACGAGCGTAGGCAGTCGTTTAACCCACCGCCTTCGGCTTTTGGTCAGCCTAGACCAAATTTTAACCAGCCTCCACCAGCTTCGTCTCATCGTATCCCGGTGAGTGTAGGACAGCGACGATCAGGCAGTCCTATCAGAAGATGGAACCCGACATACAACGGAAATAACTCCGAGCTTTCCGTAGATTAATTTATTTCTCGAGTCGAAGCGCTCACGCACTCCGCTCTAGAAGGAGATTTTGATCTCCTTGTTAGGAACATGCTCATGCTATTGACGGGACCAGCAAAGGATTGGTACTGGTCGATATTAAGACATAACCCCTTTCCATCTTGGGAATTTGTCAAGACTGGGTTGTAAATTGAATGGAGAGTGCCCAAGGACGATTTAAAAATCCGCTTGCAGCTGATGTCGCGAAAGGAGAAGCCTGGTGAACTATTCGCCATGTACCACCATCATCTAGTGTTGCTGTGTGATCAGTTGCAGAGCGCCATGCCAGACCAAGAATTCTTGGAAATCGTCAAATCTAACTTATTGCCTGAGATTCAGGAGAAGATATGCCTACATTCCACCGATACGATAGGACAGTTAAGATCGCTCGTTACTCGAATTCAAGCGACGCAGCTACCAATTGCGACAGCTGGTAGTTGGAACCCTTACCGGAACCAACGAGTACACGAGATGCACAACTTCCAGACTTTAAACCCCAAACTGGCAATAGCAATAGGCAGTGACACTAGCTTAAGCGACGTGTCAGCCATTTCGACCAGACACCCAGTAGTGTGCTGGAATTGTGATCAGCCAGGTCACTACTACCAGGACTGCCTGCAAGTAAGACAGCAAGTGTTCTGCTACGGATGCGGGGGAAGAGCATTTTTAAGCCCAACTGCGGAAACTGTGCACAGAAAAACGAGAGACGGGTCGGGAATACGACCACCTCTTTCCGACCAGCGTCAACGTCGCGACCGACAACTGCAACGAACACTGCAGTTCAAGCTTTGAACAAGGAGGAAGGTCCGCTCCATTAGCAGACCTTGATGAGTCCCTGAATTGTCCACTGATATCATTCAGTGATTCTGATGATGTCAGCAAAACACCTGATAGTACGAACATTTCATTGATGGAGCCGGAGAACCTAATAGACTTCTCGGCAGATCTTCAAGCTCCCATTTCCACTTCTGGGGAGCCCATGACATTATTAGACACTTCTTTGGAAGAGTCTTTAATTTTCGATGTCCCGATGAGACTGACAGCACTTTTAGCTGACAAGGTTGCTGAGCAGGAGATTTGGCCTCCTGCCATTTCTGTTTTAAAACGGCCACCAAGCTCAGTTATGACGAGTGGGCGTGTGCCTGTTTTACATCAGCTGACCCCGTATCATACGCGTCTGCAGAAATACAACGCAGCAAGAGACCGAATCTTCTCCTCAGTAGCGGAGTTAGCTGAAATCGTGTTTCCTGACTTGGATATGAGACCAAGAAAGAAAAGATCTACCGTTCGTTGTCGGGAATACTGTCGACGGATGAGACTGGAAAGAAAAAAACTGGCACAGATATCCGTGTCGATGCCAGACGACATTCGACCTACGCCGAAGTAAAGCTGCTCGGACGAACTGAGCCTGGATTACTTGATAGTGGTTCCACTTTCAGTATTCTAGGCCAGGGAGCTCTAGAGAAGCTCGCGGAAGCAGAGGTCGAATGGAAGAGGTATCGGACACAGGTTCAAGTACGAATGGTGCCATGACGACTGTGCATGGTCATGTGGACTAGGATATCACTTTCCGTGGTAAAACCCAAAACGTGCGTTTTTACGTGGTTCCTGGGCTCACACAAGCACTATATCTAGGAATAGACCTCTGGCGTCTATTTGGGTTGACTCCAGATGTCCTGGGTATAGTTGCAGAAGTGAATCTGAGTCCAGCGGCTACCTCTGACAACGATTGCCATGTTCTCTCCAGTCTAGATCAATAACGCTTAGAAGCCACCAAACAGCTTTTCCCTCCTTTCGCCTCTTTGGGCCTGGGAAAAACATCTTTGGTCGGTCACAAGATTGAAACAAATGACGTAGCTCCGATAAAACAACGCTTTTATCCGATATCGCCGGCAGTACAAAGTTTGATGGATGCCGAATCAGAGCGAATGCTATCGCTGGGTGTGATAGAGGAGAGCCAGAGTCCTTGGAGCTCTCCAGTTGTTCTAGTGAGGAAGCCTGGAAAGGTCCGGTCCGGCTTTGTTTTGACGCCAGGAAGGTCAACTCTGTTACGAAGAAGGATGCCTATCCGCTACCGCAGATAGATGTACTTCTGAGTCGACTTCCTCCGGCAAACTACATTACGAGCCTGGACCTGAAAGACGCCTTCTGGCAGATCCCACTAGACGCTGATTCCAGAGAGAAGACCGCTTTTACAGTACCTGGTCATCCTCTCTACCAGTACACAGTGATGCCATTCGGCCTATGCAACGCTCCACAAACGATGTGCCGCCTCATGGATAATGAGATTCCTTTTGATCTTCGTGAGAACGTTCTCGTCTATCTAGACGATTTGTTAATTCTGTCATCAGACTTTGACTCGCATCTCACGTTACTATCCCGTGTAGCGGATTGTTTGAGGAAAGCTGGCCTCACTATCAACGTCGAGAAGAGCAAGTTTTGTATCAAAGGGACCAAATACTTGGGTTTTATTGTCGGAAAGGGAGGTAGGAGAACTGACCCTGACAAAATTTCAGCTATAGTTGAGTATCCGTCACCTAAAACTGTTCGGCAGGCCCGACGCCTACTAGGTATGGCGGGATGGTATAGACGGTTCATCCCGAACTATGCTGACTTGACGGACTCCATTACAGACACCTTGAAAAACCCTAGTCAGTTCAAATGGACACCTGAAGCCCAGACGTCTTTTGATCTTTTAAAGCAAAAACTTACCTCTGCTCCGTTGTTGCTGAGTCCAGACTTCACCAAACCATTCGTTATACAGTGCGATGCGAGCCAACAAGGTATTGGTGGGGTGCTGATTCAACTCGATGACGATGGCCACGAGAAGCCAATAGCCTACGTCTCAAAAAAGTTGAACTCAGCACAACGAAATTACACCGTCACAGAGCAAGAATGCTTAGCTGCAATCCTGAGCGTACAGAAGTTCCGGCCCTTCAATGAACTCATGCCTTTTAAGATAGTGACGTATCATGCGAGCTTGAAATGGCTGATGTCTCAAAAGTACCTCAGCGGTAGACTTGCTCGGTGGAGTTTGAAGCTTCAGGGTTTCGACTTCACTATTGAGCACCGAAAAGGAAGACTGAACGTCGTTCCTGATGCGCTGTCACGCATCCATTGTGACAGCCTGTCCACCAACGAAGATCCTAAGCCGGAAGTTGACCTAAGTTCGCCATATTTCAACTCGTTGGAATATGAGGAACTGAGGCATAAGGTTAAAACGACTTCTGGTAAACTACCAGATCTTTGCGTCAGGGATGGCTTCGTTTACATTCGGACTGTTCCGAGAACAGGCGATCCGATTCAGAAAGAAGAAGCTTGGAAGCTTTGGATTCCAAGAGGGCTTGTCACCGACGTCATTTCAAGGGGTCATGATCCGCCACTAGCTTCACACGGAGGTATAGGGAAAACACTGGAACGTCTGCGAAGACATCTGTACTGGCCACGAATGACAGTTGATGTCAGAAACTATGTAGGCGCCTGTGACGTGTGTAAGGAAACGAAGGCTCCCAATACTATTCTGAGACCACCTATGAGAATCCAGTCTGTGACAGAACGACCATGGCAAAAGCTGTATATCGATTTTCTAGGTCCATATCCTCGGTCAGTGAAAGGAAATGTGTGCATTTTAATAGTTCTTGACCACTTTTCATAATTCCCAATTCTCAAATCTATGAGAAAAGCATCTACACTCAATGTGTGCCAATTCATCGAGACGGAAGTGTTCCACGTGTTTGGAGTCCCGGAAACGATACCCTCTGACAATGGAGACCAGTTTTGCTCGACTCAGTTCGCCAGATTACTGGATAAGTATGGGGTGAAGCACTTGCGAACGGCAGTTTACTCGCCGGAAGCAAACGCCGCAGAGCGAGTAAACAGGTCTCTATTGTCAGAGATTAGAGCGTATATTCGGAAGGAACACACAAAATGGGATGAGAAGATGAGCCAAGTAGCTAGTTCCCTTAGGAACTCTTTCCATCAAGCTACTGGTTTCACTCACTATCGAACACTCTTCGGTCAACAAATGATTGAACATGGCAGCTCCTATTCCATCTTGAGGAGCCTTGGAACTCTTGGTGAGCCGTTGAGAGTAGATGCTGAAGACAAAATGAGATTGATCCGTGCAAGAGTGCAGGAGAACTTACACCATGCGTTCGAACAGGGTTTACGAGCCTATAATCTCAGGGCGAAGCCTGTTGAGTTCAAAGTGGGTCAAGAGGTATTTAGACGGAATTTTGCCCAAACCAACTTCCAACAGCAGACTAGTGGTAAACTGGGACGAAAATTTGTCAAGTGTCGGGTTCGAGCCACGAAAGGAAACTCCCTATACGAGCTTGAAGATCTGCAGGGGAAACTGCTAGGAGTCTATCACGACAAAGACATCAGGCAGTGATATCCAGTCTAGAAGCATCATCTCTCGACTGTCACGTTTATTCCTGGTAGCCCTACGAAGGCATCCAGCCAGCTTCACTGGTAAACTATAGGATATCGCGAAGCCCTCCTATTGCCCCGTCAATGGTGGGTGATATACCTGTTGGAATTCATCTCATCAGCACACCTCTACCTCTTATGAGTAGATAGCCTTTTATAGTCACTTCCGGATCGGCCTCATTAAGAGGATTTTTCCTTGTCTGTCCGTCTACAACATTTCGTTAATCGGCAATCGTCGGACATACTAGTACTAAATCAAGCAAGCAATCGTCATAATATAGCACGAGTGATGAGGAATACTCATTGGGTTGTGGGTCGAGACAAACATTGGGCGCCCGCAGCGATGACGCCTATGTTTAAGACCGGCTAGCTAAGTCGACCATTTTTCAGCCTTTTTTTGAACCACGGGTGGCGCAGACCACTCTGCCCTATTATGGTCGTAGCATATTGCATATAGCAATATGCTTCACAAAGTACTGAAGCAAGCATGTAAGCCGGCCGCGACGAGCAGAAAATTAAAACGCACCCCGACCGAGAGAAGTGCGTTTCCTCGGGCTCGGAGTGACATTCTGACGGTGGTGACAAAGAAGAAGAAGACAATCGATCTGTCGTACTTCTTGAGTAAAGTGGCGCGCATGGAAGGTAGTTCTAAAAGAAATTGTGCATCAAGAATTCTCCCCGACATCGTGCCCGGGAGGAATTAAACCCCGCACCAGGAGGAAAATTCGAAAAAAATCCGGCGAAATTCCAGCAGCAGCAAAGTCGCCGCTTCTACGCTGTGAATGAAAATTTGGAGATTTGAAGTGATTCAGATCAGGCGAGTGCGCTACCCAAGTGATGCTACGTCTGGTTTTTCTTCGGAAGTTTATTCACCTTTACATTTGCGTTTTCAATCGTAAGAATAGCGCGACGACGACACCTGTTTATCATTCAATAAACTTTACATACAAAGGTCAGCAAGGGCCTTAGAGAATCCAATAGAAACCGGGATTATAAAGTCATTTAGCAAGGACACGGCTTTATTGCGCCTCATTCAGGCAGTGAGGATACGTTTGTACAGATTTCCGATATCGAAGGAGAATACGTACCAATGCCTGGAGATGAGGTGAAATATCGTCTGTGCTCAATACCCCCGAAATAGAGAAAACAGCAGGCCATTCATGTACAAATAATTCACTTGGTTCCAGAGAAGCATACAAAATGGGAAGATCCTTGCTCAGAATCAGGCCATGCTGTACACTAATATTCAAAGAATTCTTGGTTCTAAATGAAAGACCTTAATCAGAGAAGTGCTAGGATTTAAGTAGTGTGTTTTCGATGAAACTGGATTTCGGTGCAGTCCCAGTATTTAAGATAAAACGAGTTCTTTCTTCTTTTTGTATTTTTTTCCTAACTATGTCAAAATGTTTCTATAATTTTTACTTAAATCGTTTTCACTGCAGGCTAACAAGCATTTTTTTCAAACATACATAAGTTTATACTTACCTGTATATTTTTTTGGTAGTGGTAGCCTTAGTGTTATAATTAAATATATATAATAAGCGTGTTAAGAAGACAAGGACGGTCGCCCAACATATTCTCGCTAACAATAAATAACAAACAATAGCAGTTTAGTAGTAGTAGTTATGACAGTTTTTGAAGTATTGTACATCGTCTGATTGATTGTTCATTCCGTGCGATGCGAATTTTTGGACTTTGTAATTTGAATTAATGCGTTCACGTGTCATGTAGGGGTGTTGTGTAAATACGAGTGCCGCCGGCCAGTTTTACTCTGACTCATAAGAAAAATTGTGATAGCGCATACTGACAAGGCAAGTCGAAACCAATGAATTTAAATTTCATTCTTTTAACTAGATGCCGGATGCTGAAGCGCTTCATCATGCCGCGGATTTTTAACAGTGAGTAATCTTGATATACATTGCACATCTTTTTTTTGACATACGTATACACTTTGGCTTCTGGAGCGACTTGCATATGTAGATATTTTTGCTTTAGTAAAAATTTTCATGTATTTATATACTTTTGATTTAATACTATATAATATATACAAATGTTTGATATATTTACATGTATGTACCTTGAAATAATGATATTTATGATTTAATACTATATATATATACATATATGGCTCAAATTTTTGATATATTTACATGTATGTACCTTGAAATAATGGTACTTTTGATTTAGTACTATATATATACAGATATGGCTCAAATTTTTGATATATTTACATGTATGTACCTTGAAATAATGATATTTGTGATTTAATACTATATTTATATTTACATATGTGGCTCTAATTTCTGATATGCTTACCTGTATATACCTTTGAACTAGTGATATATTTGTATATATATGTATGTGCCTTGGTTGGCAAACGAAGTACAACCTATCAGTAATTATAACGTGAACATGAGCCGTTAAGAGTTTTAATTTCTCCTTCTACTATCCTGGCGCCCTCTCACGTGAGGGTCGTCTAGCTCGCTAGTCCTCTCTTTACAGGTCAAATAGGGACTCTGAAAATCTTGCCCTCAGAGTCAGATGGGAGGATGGGGCAGGTAAGGAAGGCAGACCATCTACGCCTTCAATTATATATAGGTAAGTGACGTAAGGGTCCCTTCAGGACCGAATGTGTGCCGGCTTTTGTTGGATAGGCGCGACGAATTTTTTTTGATTATGGCTGACGGCAGCGGCAGGTTTTCGTGGAGCCGCCCCACACTCTCCGCCAATGAGCCGAGGCGAGCTAGCGTGCCGCCCTGCAGTCAACGCTGTCCGTCGAGTGATCTGTCAGCTCATGCTGGCAGTCGGGACTATACGTCCAAAGCCAATCACTCACTATAGTTCCATAACAAGCTTGCTTTCTAATCTTCCAAACCGTAATAAAATGTTCACACCTTTCCTAACAAAATTATTTAAAAAAATGTAACTTAACCAAATGACTACGATTCTTCAAACAAAAATTCTCAGCTGAGTAATCATTGTAATGGCGCTGTGCCGTCATGAGACGCCGTGGGCTGATTATATCGAATGTAGCTGCGCCTACTGATTCGGACTCCGGCTGCACATACACACATGCAATTATCACTCAGCTGCGAGGTATTGAGCGTAAAATGATAAGGTTACTTTGTAATCAAAACTATTTTATTATTTTGTTAAGTAAGGTGTACCATATAAGAAGTGTAGCCTTTCGGAAGGTGAGGAACCAAGCTTTAAATTACTGGAAAAATATTTTCCTGTATGGATAGTAAGTAGTTTAGGCTCTATAGCATATACATATAAAGTCAATGTCTGGCAGTGTTCCATAAGTATCAATATAGAACATTTTCGAAAACGGACTCACAACGCATACATATTGATTTCTGTTCATGGCCTGGGAGGTATTCTCGAGGGTTTTGTTCACGCAGAAGAAAATTTTGCGATGGTATACAACTAATATGGACGTATTATTATACTCTAGATGAAATCTATAGGGTACACTAAGTCTGTCATTCCGTTTGTAACACCTCGGAATAATGATGGTAGTGCAAAATGGATTGGACACCCATAATATTAAAAGATATTTTGATTTTGGCATGTTCGTCCTTCTGTCCGTCCGTCCGGCAGTGCGCACGATAAAACGAGAACGCGGATACTTAGAGAGCTGTACACGGCCTTTGAAAAAAAAAGTAAAATTAAATAAAAATTGAGACAAATCGGGCAACTCCTTCGTGGGGTTGCCATACAAAACTTTCGTTTTCCACTATATATATCGATATAGAGAGCTGAAATTTGGTACATAGTGTTTTCAATTTTCATTGTACTAGCAAAAAAAAATTTCAAAAATGGACTAAATCGGGCAACTCCTTCTTGGTGTTGCCATATAAAAATTTAGGTTTTGTACGTATACTGTGAAAACGATCAGTTCAAGATATTTTTATTGTACTAAAAACTTCTTTAGAATACGAAATCTTATAAAATTGGTTATAATCATTTTTTCTCTCCGACGAACCGTTTTAGACATATATGCGAAAAACCACTTCAAAAATCAAACTTGCATAGATCGGTGACCATACGAAATTTTACGCGGGCATTCATCTAGGGTATAGGGATTTAAAAAATACGATTGTCTTCAAATTTTCAGCTTTAGAAATCAAAAATAGCAAACTAAAAAGTATAATAAATTGATTTGTAGGTCGCTCTCACTCCGCTCATAGTATAGACAATTTGAATATAATACGATCACAATATGAAGTATACTTCGACGCATGGGAAAAAATAGTTGATGAATTTGTAAAAATGTTGTTTATATTTTCGAAAATGTTCCCATTTCGAGCTGTTAGAATTATTCATCAACTATTTCATTATATTTACGTCTGGAAGATAAAAACTAGATAGAAATATACGACAATACTAAATCGCTTTGAAAATTATACAACTGTGAAAAAAATTCGACGTCTAATAAATTTGCTTGTATATAATTTGCAATTACAATGCTGCGTTCTTTTTTCCTCATCCATATAAAAGGAGATACACGGATTTATAAATGGATAAAAAATCAACAAATTGCCATGTTTTGAAGAATTAAAACCAAATATTTTAGATCAATTTTGGCATTTTGTGAAAATTGAAATGCAATTTGATAATTTGGCCCCATAAGAAAAATTTTGGCTACCTGTAGACATTGTATAAAATAAAGTTAATTTAAATTTCCAATGAACCAGTACAGTAGAAAAAAAAACGTAGCTAATACCTCCATATCATCGCCAAATGTGTCTTCTGCGTGAAGCAATAATTTTGTATCAAAAGAGCTTTCAAGAGTAACACATTCATATGCGTATTATTTATATCATGGCCAAATTTGGTATTGTTGCATTTACTCCATTTATGCCTTGAATTGATGTGATGCCTGCTGGTACAGTGGGCTGTAAATTCAATACAGAAGATGCAACCTTTACAAGAACTTTCAGATTGAGCTTTCAAATATTGGTTTACAAAACAAACTTAATCTTGTCATCTCTTTAGCCTTCATTACGTTATGGTTCTACACAATAACAAAACCATCGCTACATTGCAACAATAAGCCTTGAATGGACACTTGCAAGCGAATTGTAGTGTACATTATACACATTTAACGCAGTTAAATAGCACAGAATGAGTAAACTGCTCCGATAGCACAGAAGAAGGGCAAGGGACAGTTCGAACATTTTTCGATGCAGTGTTACCATATTTTGGTTCGTTACATGGAGAGTTCGTTGTAAATAATTCGTTATATGGAACTTATTTTCCAAAGAAATCGTGAGTAAATGCTACTGCCAAGAGCACTGTTCTCTATAGAGACAAAATCGTTATAGAAAGGTCCCACTGTGTATACATATATGAAATTAGAAAAGTGAAAGTGAATATATCAAAGTGAACAAAAATTACAATGGATTATAAATTCGAAAAATTCTCAAAAACTGATTGTTTAAACCTGCAGAAAGCAACGTGCCGTTTAATTGAAATTTGCAATGAACTGAGTTGGATGCCATAGATGAAGAAGCACTTAGGACTTAAATTCTCGAGGGTTTTGCAACAGTCCAACACGCATACACCCTCAAATGCACAACTGAGGCACCTCGTAGAAATAAGGCATACGGGTCAATTATTGAGCATTTTCCGTCTTTACATAGTCAATAGATTTCGCGTAATTAGAAATGTAAATTTGTACACTTTCTCTTGTTGACGCAGGTATCATTTTGTAAACCATTGTTATGTACGTAAATTATATCCTGAAAAAGTATTAAAAAGGGGATAATTTTATAGGCATACATACATGTTGGAACACGATTAGCTTACCTTCAAAAACATTTGAAGAAAGCGCATCAGTTCCTAAAATTCCTAAAAACCCTAAAATTTAAAAATATTAAAAGTTCCAAATCACTAAAATTCATATAAGCTAACCATGCCTAAAACTTGGTTAGCTTATCTATTCAATCAGTAAAGAAAATTGCGTCAGCAATTTTCTTCACATTCCGTAGAGTTGAAACAAAATTATTCCCATGGCAAATTTTGCCTTCAGCAAAATTTGCCAGTAGAAATATTTAATTTGAAAAATAAAAATAAAAGACAAATCGTACCTTCAGTACGATTTGTCGTGAAAATTGCAACATGTATGTACGAACGTACATACATATCACAAAAAAGCTTTCGCGATAAGAAGAGCGCGCCGCGAAAATACATTGTATGTATACGCGTGCGGCAATTCTAATCGTCGCGACGGTGGCTGATGTTTATAAAAGCATCAAATGTCAAGCCTCCGTCCAACGAAAAATATTCTGGACTTGTTTAATCAAGTCCAGAATAAATGAAAATTTTCTCAGGGTGAAAATGCAACTATGCATTTTCTACCCTGAACGAAGGCTCTTGATCGCGACAAAAGTGATCAAGAGCCGAGTTGGTTCTTAAAATCTCACTACGGCGGATCGCGAGTTGGATTCTAAATTTCGATAACGGCGGATCGGGAGTAAAAAATTAAAAAGTTGATCGAATAAAGTGAAAAAAAAGGTAAATAGTTAATAATTAGAAACCGGGAGTTTAGAGTAAAAGAGGAAGAAGGTATTAGATTTGTTGTTTAATGATTAAAAAAAAAGGAGCAGCGGTTCGGCGGTGAGATTACTAAGGTTTTTCAAACATAGTGTAATAAAAAGTATTGAATAAGGAAGAAAGTGAAAAGTTGTAAAAAAAAAACCACAAAATAAAATACAAGGAATTAGTGAGAAAATAAAAGTGACTAAGAAGAACGAAAAAGTGTATTTATTTGGATTACCTACAAATTAAAGGAGAACCAGGTATGAGAAGATATAGTTATATACACGCATAGAAATATAACAATTGGCGCAGCCGGTAGGATAGAGGAAGCCTACTTTAAACAACGAAATATAAGCGCTTGAAAACCCCCTATCCTACGAATCAAAAAGGAGCTTAGGACGAGTTCGAATACTGGGCAAGACACCCTACCCTCCGCCTGAAGTTGAGTCTGGCTTCAGGAGTATTTCGATCTTGTCGGCTCCCATCGCTCGGGGTCGGACAGCTTTAACTGCCTCTGTTTGAAAAACACGCAGCCACCCCCTCATCAAAGCACAAAGTGCCAACGTGGGACAATAGCGGGCTTCATCCCAGCCCAGGAACATAAGACGTCCATAGCCGAAAATTCCAACGCGAAACTTGAAGGAAGAATCCTCAACCGACAATCTGCGATCCGGAGCTGAAAGGGACTTCGACGTAGGCAACGCGCCCCCCTTTCAGCTTTTATCTAGGGGAATTTAAGTAGGCCACGGGCCTCCCCGGCAGCAAAAGAACTTCAATCACAAAAACCAGCGATCCTGAATTGAGAGGGACCTCGAAGAAGGCAATAAGCCCCCCTCTCAATTTGAACCAAGGCAACTAAGACGGCAGAAGCCCCCCTAGCTGCAAATTTTACATACGGTGGCCCATGAGCGAGGAAAGCTCCCACCAAAGACGCCGCAGGAAATATTACCATCTCTACCAACTCCACAACAATCCTCCTCACCGGGCGATGCACAGGAAGATCCGTTCCGGTACGAAGGAGACAACGCGGGAGCAACATCGGCAACAGAGGGTGCTAATCAAACACCCGCAACAAATTCAACAGCAAAAGGGCTAACACTCAGGAGTGGGACAATCCTTACATGTCCCCAACAAGTAAGACCTTCTAATTTAAATTTAGAAAATTATTTAAAATATCTAGAGGGAAAAGTGCGAGACTCCTCCGAACTTTCTGTTATACAGTGCGATTCTATCGATAAACAGCTCAAAAAGTCCCGTGAACGGCGGCTAGAGCAAATCGCGCAATTCAAAGAAAGTACGGAAAAATTTAAAGAAAGCTTAAAGCAGTTTGGGGAACTCTCGCACTCTCCCGAAACAGAAATTACAAATAATAGTGTAGAATTAAGAGAAAGTGCCATTGAAGACAGTGTCAGTGATTCCACCGTGAGTGAAATCCTTTTAAATTGGCTGGGCGACTCCCTTTTGGAAACCAGCATAGAAGAAACAAGCTCCCCAAAAGGGTCAAACTTTAGTTTCAGAATCTCCAATTTAAAGATGGCAGATTACGCGAAAATCGCCAAGCTAACTGCCCAGCTCGTTTCCCTATTCTCGGGAGAGCAGTACCCAAAATTGAGCCTCGAGCTCCAAACTTTCCTAGGATGCTGCAGGCAGGTAATACAGTGCATTTCGGTGGAGGAACTATCAGCATTTTTACAAATCTTCCCCACCAGACTTCGAGGCGAAGCTTATCAGCTTTTTGCCTCAAATATGCCAACTACTTTCAAAGAAGTAGAAGAACGGTTAAGTCGCACGTACCTACCCAGAGAAACTTACCAGGAACTGGTAAATAAATTAATTACTACAAGGCAGTATCCTTTGGAAAACCTCACAGCCTTCACGGCACGAGTAAAACAAATGCTGGCACTCTGCAATGAAGCGGCAGAAGCTAAATGCGGAGCCACAGCAGCACCAGCTGTTAAAACGCAGGAGTCAATAACCCATATATGTGCCAATACCTTCTGACCATGACCTCGTACAAAGAGCACTTGACATGGAACGTCTCCAGCAAAGTGCTCTGTTCCTGCAACCTCCAGGGCAGTTTCAATCATGTGCAATGCAGAATACAATGCAAAATCCTGCTAGTACAGCCATACCACATTACGCACAAAATACACAACCTAGTGCATCTGCAATTCATAAAAGATACAACCCAGGCTTTATACCCCTTACACAGGGATCCTGGCAAAATAACGCGCACGAAAATACAAATAGTCACATACCGCCGGCACAGTTCACACAAGCACACACACCATTGCCGAATATAAAACAGGAACCAGGATCTCCAAATAGAAATTTTAATGTACAAAATAAAAATAATTATTTAAATAAAATAAATTGTAGTTTTTGTAATTTAAGAGGCCATACATACGCCGATTGTCTGAAACGTAAAAATACGCCGTACTGTGTGAACTGTAAAATGTATAAACATGACGTACGTGACTGTAGGAGAAACAAAAATAGTTTCCATAGACCACATAACAATAATGTAACACCAAATCAACGACCAAGAGACCCACAAGGTCCCAACAACTCAAGAGTCTATAACGTGCGTAAAAAGTGCGAATTTTGTGGTCGTTCTTGACATGCAGTAAATAACTGTCAACAAAAACGTAAATGGGAAGCCCGGAGTCAGGGAAACGACGTACAGTCGTCCCGAAACTCCCCGGCTCGACTATAAATCTCCCGTCTAATAAAATAGTGTCTCCTCAGCAGCCCGATTCCAGTGTCGCTACAGTAAAACTTCCTTTAGACATAGGCCTGAACGGCCAAACTAAACTAGTAGTAGACACAGGCGCTGAGGTAAGTATAATAAAGAAAAGGTCATTAAAAGACCTCAAAGAAATTAACCACAATGAGGCATGTACACTTCAGACCCCATTTGGTACCGGAAAGACGCTGGGAAATTGCCAGGGAAACTTCGTTTTCAAAAACAAAATTCCCTGCAAGTTTCAAGTTGTAAAGAACTTGCCTGGTCTTTCCGATGATGGACTTCTAGGAAATGATTTCCTACAAAAAACTGTAACGTTGAGGGTCCTAATAAGGCACTAAGGTTTCCTCGCACGGAAACTAATCCAGACGAATTTGCTTTGCCATTAGAGTTTGAAACGGATAAGGTACATTCTGAAAAAGCAGTCGAAGTAAGAACACTTGCAGAAGAGGTAGAGTCTAAACAGGCTGAACTATCCACCTGCAGTGTCTTCAAGGCTTCCCAAACGAGAAAAGCTGGCTGCCAAGCTCCAAAAGAGCCCAAGGAATGTGAAAAAGGCTGTCTGAGCGTAAAAGAGACCGATGAAATCAGGCAGCAATTGGTTACCTTTAAGGAACCAATCTGCATACCTGCGCGCTCTCAAATTGTTGCCCCAGTCCCGTTACAAACTCAAGAAGAAATGCTCTGTTTATCACAAGTGATAAGCGATGGAGTCTTCTTGGCAAACAGTTTACTGTCATCTGAAGAAGAATTAGTGCTGGTCAATATTCTCAACGCTAACAGTCATCAAGTAGTCATACATAGCTTAAAGTTACAGCTATTTCCCATAAACGACTACACCATAGTCCCACTAACGCACACAAAAGACCACAAAAGAACACACATTCCACTACCAAATTTAGAGGCAATATCAAACAACCCAAGAGACGGAACTGAGTGTCTAAAGCCTGCCAAAAAGGTGCATATAATTCTTCCGTCCAAAATCCCGAGGCATAAATCGCTATTAAACAAACAACGGCCATATAAGAACGGTAGCGAGTCGCTAAAGCCTATATTAAAGGTGCATATTACTCCACCGTCACAGAACACAAAAAATTCTATATGGTCAAAAAGCAATAGCACTGACGCGCATGAGTATATCACACAACCTAAGGCAAAGACCACACAGGTGTACCAAACTCAGCCGTCAGCAAAGCAGGAAGCCAATACCCTGCAACATGCTAAGAACAACGAAATACAGCCTCAAAAGGAATCCCAAAAGCCTCATCTATGTACAGGTCAAAGACTTAAAAGGAAGAGTAAGTCAAACCAAGGTTCAGCAGAAAAATCAGCAATTTTGCAACATGTACGATATCTATACCCGGATAATGAGACTCCGGACGACCCAAAACAATACCCTCGTATTTCTAGGCTAGAGCAAGAACTCAGCCTAGACCCTAGTTTAACCACGGAAGAAAAAATTTCGATATCAGAACTCTGCGAAGAGTATAACGATATCATCTTCCTCAAAGGTGACAAACTCACCTATACAAATGCGATAACGCATAATATTCCATTGGTGCAAGATCAAGCACCAATCAATCAAAAAATGTACCGCTTACCTGAAACACAGCGGAAAGTCATTAACGAGCAGCTAAAAGAAATGCTAGACAGCGGGATAGTCCAGTCTAGTAAAAGCCCTTGGAATTCACCACTACTAGTTGTCCCCAAGAAAGCGGGACCTGACGGTGAAAAAAGGTGGCGCGTCGTTGTCGATTTTCGTAAATTAAACGAAAAGACAATTGGAGATGCATTCCCGCTACCCCGAATCGAGGATATTTTCGACCAACTATGTCACGCAAGGTATTTCACCACACTCGATTTGGCCAACGGCTATCACCAAGTTCTTGTCGACAAAAAAGATCGACATAAAACTGCTTTCAGCACAAGCTATGGGCACTACGAGTTCAAGCGTATGCCATTCGGGCTCAAAGGAGCCCCCGCCACATTTCAACGCCTAATGAATTTCGTCTTAACAGGCCTACAAGGCCTCGAATGTTTTGTTTACCTAGATGACATCGTCATCTATGGTAAAAATCTAAACGACCACAACGAAAAGTTGAGAAAAGTCTTCGATAAGTTGAGAGAGAACAACTTAAAACTGCAGCCAGAAAAGTGCCAGTTTCTAAGAAGAGAAGTTGTTTACCTAGGACATAAATGTTCTAGCGAAGGAGCCCTACCAGACCCAAGTAAGACGGCCTGCGTCCAAACATTTCCTGTTCCAAGAACAGTAAGGCAAGTTCAGTCATTTTTAGGACTTGCCAATTACTACAGGAAATTCATTCCAGACTTCTCCAAAATTGTACGTCCAATCACGAATTTACTCCGAAAGGATGTAAAATTCACTTGGACAGAGAAATGCCAAGAAGCATTTCAAAGCATAAAAAACGCTTTAATTTCTCCCCCACTTTTAATTTACCCCGATTTTTCGAAATCTTTTAATCTCACTACAGACGCAAGTAACGAGGCTCTAGGAGCTGTTCTTTCTCAAGGAGAAGTCGGAAATGACCAGCCCATTGCCTATGCAAGCCGCACATTAAACAAAGCCGAAAGAAATTACTCTACTATAGAGAAAGAGTTATTGGCTATTGTCTGGGCTACCAAGAATTTCAGGTGCTATCTTCAAGGCCGGAAATTCACGGTCTATACTGACCATAAACCTCTCAAAGGTGTCTTCAATGTGAAAGACCCTACTTCCCGTTTGGTGAGATTTCACCACAAATTATCTGAATTCGATTACAACATCGAATATAAACCAGGGAAGTACAACACTAATGCCGATGCACTAAGTCGCATCCCTCAAGTATTAAAAGAAGACAGTTTAGGCAATACCTTAACGGTAAAAGCCCTAGTCCACCACACGATGGACTCAGATGTGGAGGAAGACAATTCCACAAATAATAAGAGAAAGATAAATAAATAAATAAATAATAATAAGAGAAAGAAGAAATCCGCTCATTGTTACGTCGTGACTCGAGCTCAGAAGCAAAAGGCTCAAGAGACAATAAACAGCTCCAGTTTGGAGACAGAAGAGCACACGAAAGCGGACCAAAACGAAATTCAACTCACGGAGGCGGAAACACTAAACCCAGCATCGCTTGATCAAAAAGTAAGTACTGGTAAGACACTCGAAGTTATCACGAGCCCTACGGAAATCCGAACAATCTTAAAAGATTATCACGACTCTCCATTTGGTGGCCATCAAGGTGTCATAAAAACTTACAAACGCATAAGACGCAAGTATTGGTGGAGACACATGCTTAGCGACATCAAGAAATACATAAAAAAATGCCCAAAGTGCCAGACGATGAAAGCTTATCCACAATATAAAATGCCAATGGTTATCACGGACATCGCAGAACAACCGTTCGACAAAGTTTACCTCGCTATTTTAGGTCCATTAGAAGAGACCACATCAGGTAACAAATATATCTTGACCTTCCAAGATAATTTAACAAAATTTGTCGACTGGTATGCAATACCTAATGCAGAGGCCGTCACAGTAGCGCAAGTTTTCTTTGATGAAATCGTTACGCGCTATCGCATACCCAAAAGAATACTCACCGATCAGGGAACAAATTTCCTGAGTGAATTATTCAAAAGAGTATGTAAGCTTCTAAAGGTAAAGAAGTTACAGACTTCAGCATACCACCCACAGTCTAATGGAGCACTAGAGCGTGCACATAGACCCCTGATAGAATACCTGCGAACAATCGTAGATGAAAATCCCAAAGCATGGGACCAATACCTACGAACCGCTGCATTCGTGTATAACAATAGTGTACACGAAGGTACTAAACTTACCCCAATGGACTGCCTATACGGCTTCACAGCGGATGTCCCATCAAATTTAAAACGGGATCCCGAACCCGTTTACAATCATGAGAGCTATTATCATATACTGAAGTATAAGCTCCAAAAATCATATGCCACGGCACGAAAGAACTTATTGGCAAGTAAACAGCGCTCAAAGGGGTACTACGATAAGACAGTACGGCCCCTAACTTTCCATGTAGGAGACAAGGTCCTCATCAAGAATGAAAGCAGAAAACATAAGCTTTCTCAAATCTGGGTAGGACCTTATCAGGTAATCGCAATACCAAGTGATGTGAATACCACAATCAAAATTGGCAAGCGAACAGTAACGGTACATAATAACCGTTTGAAACCATATTTTGAATAAAAAAATATCGAACAAAAATGAACCAGGTTGACTTGAAATTCCTACTACAGTGTCCATTAAGCCTCATTTCAATACCTCCCCATAAACATTTGCGGTGGAGTCACTCCACTGCCCAGTTTAAAACGGCACAATGCAAGTACAAATAAACTTAAAGGATTGTTTTCTTCTTCCGAATTGTCCACAGAAATGGCGCTAAAATTCATCATAGTTGCCCTCTTCATCCAGTACACAACTGGAGCAATTGCCGACAAACCTTATGTAATGACCCAACTAAATGGCTCGGGTATATTTTTCGAGGACCTGGGAAATCTGATGGTATATCATGACACCTGGAATGTCCTCACCGAGATAGACTTGGATGAACTAGATGCACAGATAAAGCTAGCAGAATATGCAGAGCACTTAGTGCATAAACTCTGCATAAATATAACAAACCCAGAAGACCTCTGTAACGTGCAGCAACTACACATACACGCTATTATAGACAGCGTGCGTACGAAAACGCACGGAAACTATAAGGGAACTAGTACCAGGAAAACGCAAGGCCAGATCGCTATTTGATGGAACAGGCAATGCCATGCACTATTTGTTTGGAACTATTTACAGCAACAACGAAAAAGAAATTTACAGCAGGTTAGAAGAACTTGAATCGAATACACAAGCCCTAGCCGAGCTAGAGAAACAACAAATTAGCGTTGTAAAAACTACCTTGGAAAAGATTCAAAAACCGCTGGCTATGTTAATAGACAGACAACAAAAAATAGCACACCAGATAAACAATCTCCACCATGTGGCCGATGATTTAACTAGGAGGCAACTAAGACAAGAGATTATATCAAGCTTGTTGCTCCAAATCATCGAAGTTGAATATCGACAACAAGCCCTCCTGGATATAATAATGGCTAGTAAAACCAATCATATTCATCCACTCCTAATGTCTCCCAAAAATCTGTTGGAGATATACCGCAAGACGGCCTCGGATTGCCCAAATGACCAAAATTGTCTATCTGTTCTATATCAGACAGCAGGAGCTCAGTCACTCCTTATGCAAAGTAAATTGGTGGTGAGAATTACTCTCCCAATTTTTAACCTGCCAAAAATGAGGCTACAACAGATACAATGCTATCCTGTACCCAAGTCAGCAAATTATTCATTAATTCCAGACCCTGGCTATTCATACATAGCCAATAGCGCAAAAACTCAGGAATTTCTCTTATTAAGAGGCGATGACATGAAAAGTTTCAAAAAAATAACAAGTAATTTGGAAGAAAACACGTACGTAGGCCGGCTGAACACGCCTATAATCAAAGCGGCAACGTCCAACGAATGTGCCATTAAATTGCTATACAACCCTTTAAATGAAGTGCCCAAATGCAAGACCAGAGTACAAATCCCACAAAAAGACATGCTGATCAAATTAAGCAAGCACAATACGTGGCTATTTTCATTTATCACCTCCACGGTGCTACACATCACATGTCCAGATCACTTTGTAATCTCGAAACTGGAAGGACAAGGGATATTAGAGATAACGCAACCATGTCAAGTTCAAATAGGTGACAAAGTGCTTAAATACGAAGGTTAGAGTAAATTTCCACTAAAAATTATCCAGCCGAATCAATTTCCTGAGCTCAACCACTCTCTACTCAAAGTAAACCTGACTGAAATTTTACAAGGAACTCAAAACCACAGTCTGGGGAAAATCGAAATCTTAACGGGAGACGATATCCATAAATCAATTTATACCGACACCCATTCGCTGGAAGAAATCCAAAACAAAATTATTAAATACCAAGAAAAGATATCAAGTAAAAACTCCCATATCCTGTCCACAACTTCTCTATCATTTACGAGCCTACTAGTTCTGGCCATAATGATCGCTGTGGCAGTAAAATATCTTAACCCTGTTGTCATCAAGATGAGACAACAGAGAAATCAACCACAAGGTAACCCCGAAATTTCATCAGAGGGAATTCCTTTAGAAGAGCGAACTCCTGCTCCCCAACCCAGTTTAAGGCGAGCCAGAAGCCTCTCCAAAACAAAATCAGTCCAAATCGTATAAAAAAAAAATGGAACACGGACACTGTCAATATGGACAACCAATCAACCTAATTAAGGACATAAAAGGTAGACCTGGTAAAAGATGAAACGTACATAGAAACGAAAATGTACCAAAACAAAATGTATTGCAGGCAGCAAGGCCTAAATAAAAACATTGTAAACATATATGTAAAAATAAAACAAAATTTTAAATAAACCCAAAATAGAGTAGAAATAAAATTAAAATTGAAGGTGGACGTAAATGAACAAAAATAGAAATAACAATAGATAGAATAGTTAAAAAATTAATTAAAACCTAATTATAAATAGGAAGTTTATAAGCTAATAGCTTTAAAAGGAAATGCTTTAGAGTTAGGTAAAAAAAAAAAAAAAAAAACAAACAAACATGTACCTACTTAAACAGTAGAAGATAAAGAAGTAACGTCAGACGAAGACATTTACCAGGCTACTAATAGAGAAAAAAAAATGTTTTTAATAAAACTTATAATTAGAGAATAAACTAATAAATAATAATTATTATTAAGATAACACATCTAACCTAGCCAATAGAATAAAAGTTATATTAAACAAAATAATTTTGTAAAGCCTAGCCGAACCGACCGGAATCCGAGCCGCCAAAATAGCACCCACAATAACTTCCCCTGAGAATTATTCCTCTTCAAAGAATAATTCTCTTTTTCTCAGGGGGAAGGATTGTTATGTACGTAAATTATACCCTGAAAAAGTATTAAAAAGGGGATAATTTTATAGGCATACATACGTGTTGGAACACGATTAGCTTACCTTCAAAAACATTTGAAGAAAGCGAATCAGTTCCTAAAATTCCTAAAAACCCTAAAATTAAAAAAGTATTAAAAGTTCCAAATCACTAAAATTCATATATGCTAACCATGCCTAAAACTTGGTTAGCTTATCTATTCAATCAGTGAAGAAAATTGCGTTAGCAATTTTCTTCACATTCCATAGAGTTCAAACAAAAATATTCCCATGGCAAATTTTGCCTTCAGCAAAGAAATATTTAATTTGAAAAATGAAAATAAAAGACAAATCGTACCATCAGTACGATTTGTCGTGAAAATTGCAACATGTATGTACGAACGTACATACATATCACAAAAAACCTTTCGCGATAAGAAGAGCGCGCCGCGAAAATACATTGTATGTATGGTGGCTGATGTTTATAAAAGCATCAAATGTCAAGCCTCCGTCCAACGAAAAATATTCTGGACTTGTTTAATCAAGTCCAGAATAAATGAAAATTTTCTCAGGGTGAAAATTCAACTATGCATTTTCTACCCTGAACGAAGGCTCTTGATCGCGACAAAAGTGATCAAGAGCCGAATTGGTTCTTAAAATCTCACTACGGCGGATCGCGAGTTGGATTCTAAATTTCGATAACGGCGGATCGGGAGTAAAAAATTAAAAAGTTGATCGAATAAAGTGAAAAAAAAGGTAAATACTTAATAATTAGAAACCGGGAGTTCAGAGTAAAAGAGGAAGAAGGTATTAGATTTGTTGTTTAATGATTAAAAAAAAAAGGTGCGGCGGTTCGGCGGTGAGATTACTAAGGTTTTTCAAACATAGTGTAATAAAAAGTATTGAATAAGGAAGAAAGTGAAAAGTTGTAAAAAAAAAACCACAAAATAAAATACAAGGAATTAGTGAGAAAATAACAGTGACTAAGAAGAACGTAAAAGTGTATTTATTTGGATTACCTACAAATTAAAGGAGAACCAGGTAGAAATATAACACCATCCACAATCGCGTTTCAACTGGCAAGTCACCAATATTGATTTTACGCAATGTCAATCGGTGCAGCCCCAATCAGCATCGGAAAATTATTCAATTCGCAAATATGGAAAATTTCAAAGTTCGATCCAGCGTCCACTAAACATAAATAGTCATATAAATATATAGAATGAATAGAACCGAAACTAAGAATAATGATCTTGGAAACAGAATTAAGCTGACCGACCTTTAATGGATAAACTAGTATTGGCTTCATTTCATAAAGTTTCCGAATTGTGAAATAAAACATAGTAAACCAATGTGAACGGACGTTAACAAGTTCGATAAAACTTATATAACGAAAGTCGTCCGAAATTGGTTAACGAAAATGAGGGGCAACACTGTTTTCCGGCGGGTTGAGTTAGTGGAGTGAATGCCCAGATCGAGAGGACATAAAAAAAGGAAAAAAAAGGCTGTGTCACAAGTGAAGAAAATTTATTTAAAAAAAAAGGAAAAAAAGGCTGTGTCAGAAGTAAAGAAAAGTTATTTAAAAAAAAATGTTGCAGAAAAGAAAAGATAAAAATTATATTGAAAAGGAAAACGAAAATGGAAACGAAAAGAAAGGAAATGGAAACGAAAACAGGCGGTGGATTGGCAATAAAAGGCTATAAGTAAATTAGCAAGAGAAAAGGGCCTTGTGCTGATTGCGGATGCAGGTAAATGGTAAATTTTATTTTTGTTTAGAGCCGTACATTTCATAGACTTAGCGTTAGTAATATATTCGTGAAAAATATATATAACTGTGTTGAAGCGTGGATGGTACAGGAAGAAAGAAGACGCGTTTGGATCACAGATCTTAAACTTTACATATTTGGGACTTTGTCCTATATTACAGGTTGGATTTTGTCTTCACCTTACAAATCGAATTTTGTCGTATTTTTCGTAAAGAATTATCTGTTTTATTATATATTTATATCTATTATATTCTATATTATATATATATATATTTTGAAGTTAATAAAATAAGGTTTGGTAATCACCCCTGTGCGTATAATTGGGTACTCGGTGTACTAGAGAGTCGGATCGGGAGATTTCGTGGTTTCCCCCGAATAGAACAAAAAAAAAACTACGTGGCGCCCAAAGAAGGTTTCTATGCTGAGTCGATGAGTATTACAATCGTTACTGCGAGTCGTGGGATTTCTTTCTCTCCACTCAAGGGAAGCCGCACCCAATCCTCCCGGAACTAGCCGCGCTCGTGCAAATTATAACGGGCGTGACACACTGTTAAAAAACAACGGATCATATGCAAAAAAAATGAAGGCATTTTATATCATTTGTTATGATATTCGAGTATTTTACCTCATAAGTAACAAATTTCTTACAATAGCTAACATTCTTATACCCTTGAAATCGTAGAGTATATTACATAAGTTTATCATTCCATTTGTAACGTGTAGAAATAAGGCTGTTAGAGAAAAATGGATTTGACATCTACGCATAATATTAAAGTTATTTATATTTTTACGTGTCGGTCTGTCCGTTCGTCGTCACATCTGTCTATCCGTCTGTCTATTCGTCCGTCTGTCTGTTCGTCCGTCTGTCTGTCCGTCCGTCTGTCTGTTCATCCGTCTGTCTGTTCATCCGTCTGTCCGTCCATCCGTCTTTCCTCTCCATAACTTGCGAACTAGTTTAGCTGAGATTTTCCACGCGGGCTGTCTAAGTTCGAAAATGGGACAAATCGGGCAACTCCTTTGTAGGGTTTCAATACGAGAATTTCGTTTTTCACATATATGTATATGGGAATCCGAAATCAACATGATTTATGTAATTTCAACCTGGCAGTGCTTTACCGATTTCGAAAATTATGTCCTAACCCTGAATCATCGGGTGGGGGCAAAAGGACCGAGAGACAAGAATCACTGGCTAGATAGACGTCAAGAAGAACATACGCGCAACGTTAAAAAGTAAACCATAAGCTTTAGTTTTAGATCTTGTTAATTTTTGTTAAAATAAAACTTAAGTATTCTCGCAGTCCACGAGCCTTTTCTTTATTATCATAATTCCCACAAAAAATGGGGGCTCAACCGGGATGTAAATAATAAAATAAAATTTATCGTGGCGGCGATTATTGGTGAAGAATATCAAAAATAAAAGGAACAGTGTAGAGATATCGTGATATCATTAAAAACAAAAATTGTAAAGGGTACCTAAAGTTAAATCATAACAGACTGTGTGTTGAATTTGAAAGAAAGTAAGAAGTGACTTTGGTAAAGCAATCAAATTAAATTAATTTGTCCATTTGGAAATTAAACATGTGCGAGGATTAAACTGTACCAAGTCCCGTTAATTCAGCAACGTACACGACTACAAATCTCTAGTCTCCAGCCAGTCCGTAGGATACAGCCGAGCAATATTCACACACACACTTTTACAGTTGAGGAAATTCAATACTAAAGTCTCTCTTTGCAGATTATTCCCCTTTTTGGGAATGCACTCATTTATAGCTGGAAGGTTGCAACATATCACGTAATCAGCCGCGGTTGAACCTTTCCGATATTTCCAACTGTAGTGTTTCATCTTAAAAACTGTCAAAGCATCACGGTGGCGACAACGAAAATCTATGTGCAGCCGAATGGAAATTGTGAAATACAATTTGCGCTCTCTCTCTTCATCATCGTTGTGCGAATTTAGAAGTTAGACAATCAGCTGTTGGTGATCGTTGCAAAGAAGAATTAGTGCGCAAGAGGGTGGAGAACACATATCAGTGGAATAAATTCTCTGCTACGTTGCTAGTGTGGATCGCAATACACATGCGTCGCAATAAGTCTGCTGTGTTAAGAACTAAAACAAGGTAAATCTGTACACTATGTATATGCTTTTTAAAAGACATGAATTGTACTGTAAATTTTGGAATTCTATTTGAATTATTTTGAATTCACTATATTTAATAATAATAATTGACCATGTTGAAAGCTGAAAACCGGTTTTCTCAAAATATAGGAAATCTCGCAAAATCTATATTAAACCATGAAAATAAAATAAATAAAAAAGTGGTAGTTAGAATGGTCACGGGAGCCTACATGAGTAAGGTTACAATTACTATACAAATACATCGATAATATAAATTAAATTTGATTAAATTTTGTGTTCAATTGCAATCCACTGAAATTAATTTTGTTTAAAAAAAAAAAACCCAAGATGCCTAGGAAGAACAGAAATAGAAGAAATGTGGAAGAAGATGCTTTCAGTGCTAGTTCATTAGGACCACTTGTGGAAGAACTAAGGAAGAGTGGTGAAGAAAAGGGTGCACTAATAGCACAATGTAAGAGACTCGAGGACGAAATAGTTAGTTTAAGACGGTTAGCAGGGGTAACTCAAGGGCCAACTACGTCAACAAAAATAGCTGTAGATAGTTTTCCAGCTTCACAGATGACAGATGACGCTCCAAGTGGGTCAATAGGGGCATCTATGTTTAAGTTTGAGGATATTGAAAACTCTGTCCCGAAGTTTGGTGGAAATGCAGGGGAGCATGTATCTAAATGGGTAGAGTCTTTCGAAGATACGCCAAACATTTTGGGATTTTCAGATTTGCAAAAATTGTATATGCTAAGAGACTTTTAGTGGACACGGCAAGATCAGCGATTAACTCAGAATCCGATATTAAAACATGGGCGTCGCTAAAAGAATTCCTATTGAAAGAGTTTAAGCCATCGCAGAGCAGCGCAGAAATTCATATGAAAATGATGGGACGAAAAAAGAGAGCCGATGAAAGTTTGATAGATTATTTTTTTGCAATGCGAGAACTGGGTCGAACTGCCGCTTTGGAAGATCAGGCTATTATGAAATATTTGATAATGGGCATTAGTGATACGGAGTATAATAAATCTGTTTTATATGGAGCAAAGAACTTAGAAGATTTTAAAGATAAACTGAAATTGTATCCACTGATAAGACAAGAAGCCGTTCGTAATAATGAGTCACATCGAAAAGTAAATAAAACTAATATTAGGCCGGATAAATCACGAAATGATTCGAGATGCTACAACTGTGGCATACGAGCACATCTGTCTAAGGAATGTCGGAAAAAAGATTTAGGAACAAAATGTTTTCATTGCGGGCAATTTGGACACAAAGCATACGAATGTACAGAAGCAAACCTCGAGTTACCCCAGGAAGACCAAAGCGCCCTAACTAGCGATACTCCAAACCACTCTCAGGAATTCAGATCCTAAATAGCAAGAAAATGCACCAGTTTAGATAGATTGAGAAGGGAAAGCATCACGGACGTAGAATCTTCTGCAAGCATGCAAAGAGAAAAGACGATTTGCTTATGAAGACGTACATACAATTTTAAGACGCATATGTCAAACATTTTTAAGACGCATCAGAGGCGAAAATCTAAGGACGAAATTAAATATGTATCATCGAAGTAGGTACAAAACGAAGACGAACACAAAGACGATACTTTCACGACGCATAGTACTAGTATAATATAATATTATGACGTATAAATACCAGAGTGCTTAAAGAAGTTTAGATGCCCTCTTTTAACTTAACTACTTAAAATACCAGCAGAAGAAGATCCTTATGAATTAAAATGTCCAGATAAACTAGTAACTAGTCTTCCGAAATGATTGCAAGAAATGAATTTGAAAATGAATTGAAGAGATGAATTGAATTTGAAAAGATAACGAGCAAAAGCTGTGTTGTTCTAATTATCTAAACATGAAGAATAACTAAACAGTACTACGCCAGAAGACTTATCTAACGAAGAGGAAAGAAGCGCAATACATACCAACTCCTGACGATGACATCCGAGATAGGAATTTGATACAAGAACTATTTACCAACGGTTACCAGGTGTTAACCTATATCAGGATGGCCGAATGTGGGAATCCGGAATCAACATGATTTATATAATTTCAACTTGGCAGTGCTTTACCGATTTCGAAAATTATGTCCTAACCCTGAATCATCGGGTGGGGGCAAGAGGACCGAGAGACAAGAATCACTGGCTGGATAGACGTCAAGAAGAACATACGCGCAACGTTAAAAAGTAAACCATAAGCTTTAGTTTTAGATCTTGTTAATTTTTGTTAAAATAAAACTTAAGTATTCTCGCAGTCCACGAGCTTTTTCTTTATTATCATAATTGCCACATATATTTAGGCACTACCAAGACCTATAGATCTTAAATTTTGTGCACGGCGTTTCCACAAAAATTGTAAATACAATTTAAGAAATGAATTAAATAGGGTGTTGCAAAACCCTCGAGAATACTTCCCAAGCCATGAAACAGAAATCTATATGTGTGCGTTCGGAGTCCGTACTCTAAAATGCTCTATATTGATGCTTATGGAAAAGTGCCAAACATTGACTTTATATATGCCATAGAGCCTAAACTACTATCCATACAGGAAAATAGTCATCTAGTAATTTAAAGCTTGGTTCCTTACCATACCAAAGGCAACACTTACTATATACCTTACTTAACAAAATAATTAAATAGTTTTGATTACAAAGTAACCTTACCATTTTACGCTCAATACATCTCAGCTGAGTGATAATTGCATATGCGTATGTGCAGCCGCAGTCCGAATCTGTAGGCAGCTATATTCGATATCATCAGCCCACGGCATCCCATGACGGCAGAGCAACATTACAATGATTACTCAGCTGAGAATTTTTGTTTGAGGAATCGTAGTCATTTGGTTAAGATAATTTTTTTTAAATAACTTTGTTAGGAAAGGTATACAAATTTTATTACGGTTCAGAAGATAAGAAAGCAAGCTTAAGATTATCACAACACCGTTTTTCTGTATGAATAGTAGTTTAGGGCGGAGGAGCTATTCAAATCAAACTTTTGTCAATTTTACATAAGAACACTGCAAATATTTTAGAATGTAAGGACTACGCTGGGCCACGCATGTGGTAGGGAGGGAGTCTGTTTCATGGATTGTGAAGTATTCTCGAAGGTTTTGGGCGTTGCCATACAAAAGGTTTTTTACGCATACTATGCAAAGTTGCTAGCATTGCCTTCTTTACAACAAACCGTGGCGCTAAGATTTTTCTTCATTCGCATCTGTATGAAAAATTTTTCGCTTGAAAGCTTTTAGCATTGCGCATTGTGGAAAAACAAACACGTTTCTTGTTTAAACATTTATATAAAATAAACAACGCTTCTGGTGACGATAATTCTAACGACTATTTATAGGTCAAAATGTTTACTTTTAGGAAAAGGAAAGTAATTGTGAGTATTTCAACAAATATATGAAGTGTTTCCGTATTTTCCTCAACTCTATCCAATTCGCTGTGAAATGAGAGTACAGCTTTCGCTCAAGACAAAAGTTCTTTTTTAATTTTTTATTTATTTCTCCCGGACGGGGATCGACACAACACTTGTTAGAATCGGTCAAAGATGGAGAATAGAAAAATTGTGAGAACTTCTATTTTTTTAACGATTCTAAACCAAATTATAAATACAAGAGGCAACCGAATCGTCCGGGGTATGAGGCCGAGACAATCCGCTTTCCGGGCGACTGCTCTTACCACTGAGCTAACAAAATAGGTATCTTTACCTCTTGAGTTTATTAATTTTATTCTATACTATTAAGTCACGTTTTGCTTTCAACTGGCATTAACATTTACTAGTTGTTCTTGCAATTGGAATAAAAACAGGTAAAAATAATAAAAAAACTCAAAGCTGTTTCACTTTATTTTAACAAAATCAATTGTTTTACTTAAACGAAGTATATTAATTATTGTTTTAACTGTTTTCATTCCCTTCTTAACTCTACGTGCTTTTTTATGAAAATTGCAGTTGGCGGATTATATTTCACTTAAGTTTGATAATTTACCCATGTCAAAGAATGTGTAAGTGACAATTATAGGTTTTTCAGTTTTGTGTTAAGGGAACGCAACAGAGGGTGCTAATCAAAGGCCCCCAGCAAAATCAACAAGCAGAGGAGTCACTTTAAGGAGTGGGACAATCCTAAAAGATCCCCACAAATCTAATTTCAATTTAGAGAAGTATTTAAAATATTTAGAAGAGAAAGTGTGAGACTCCTCCGAACTTTCTACTATACAGTGCGATTCTATTCAAACTAAAATTGCATTTATTAAGAAACTCTACACTTGTAAGATAAATCTTATATTAAGGTGTATGTGAGTTAACAAAGTATAGAAAAAAAACATAATAACAAAAATTATTATTAAGAAAATTGATTGCTGAAATAAAGCAAATAAGTCCAATACTATTATAAATTACGCAAAAGTAAAAAAACAAAACAAAAAAACTAGGGTACAAAATTAATCACATACATTAATTACTATGAAAAATTCTCTAACAAACTTATACGAAAGTTGCGATTGCTGCTAATCCTTCTGAGCTCAGATGGAAGAAAATTCCAGAGTCTAATGGACGAAAAATTGGCGCTCACTCGGGAGAAAAATAAATCGTGGCATGATTAATGTACATGTTCTGCTAGATTGGGAAAATATTAGGTTACAGTACACGTAGTATGGTTCCTTACTTATCATAAGGTTCCTTAAACAAATTATTATACGAAATTTAATATAATTGTCAAAAGTACATCCCAAAATCGATTTTGAATACACTGTAATATGATCATATCTTCGCAAGGAAATCACACAACGTACTGCAGAATTGAAAGCAACATTGAGTTTACGTGATGAAACAGAGTCTAATTTACAAAATACTTCGCACCCGTACAATAACAAAGGAATAATAAGTATTTTTACAAGCATGATGCGAGTTTCCAGGGGTGTGAAGGGTGCGGATAAAGATAGTTTACGTAGAGTACCATACACTGTGCCAAAAAGATTATTAACATGAGTAGACCAATTTAAAGTCGTATTAAATATCAAGCCCAGGTTTTTTATAGAATCTTTCAAAGGTATGACGATATGATCAAGCATCACGTTTGTAAAAGAATACGTATCTAATTCAGTTCTATAGATAATAATAGCATTAGTCTTGGATGCGTTTAAGAGGAGGCCATTAACTTGAACCCATTCAGATACGAGACCAAGATTTTTATTCATACGGCAGACAGCTTCCTCAATAAGTTCGAGGGGTCTAGAAATATAAAGTTGGACGTCGTCTGCATATAGATTATAGTTACAATTTCGCAGAGCTAATGGAAGATCATTTATGAATATGACAAAAAGTAATGGGCCAAGAATGGATCTTTGTGGAACTCCACTGTCCACAGGAAGGTAATCGGATGCAGTTTCATTACAAACAACCCTCTGAAAGCGACCACTCAGGTACGACCAGATCAATCTTTTTTTTTTTTATATTACTAAGCCAAGCTCAGGGGATACCCTATGATGCAAAGCACAGCATGGCAGGAAGGAGATAGGGAAAGGATTAGGGGGGATATGAGGAGAGTGGCGGAGGTGCCGATGTATGTCGCCCTTAAACTTCCGCAGATTGTATGCCGGAGGAAAAACAGAAGATGGTAAGCTGTTCCACATTCGCACTGTTCGGGATAAAAAAGCATCACGGAATTTTACTGTACGGCCGAAAGTAATTTGAAGGGTTAGAGGATGTGCGCGGTTTGCAGCGCGAGTATTACGTGCGGGAATCATTCTACAAGGGATTAGACTAGATATTTCATCAGAACATTGACCATGCATATAGCGATAAAGGAGCGAAAGGCATGCAACATTGCGGCGGTACTCGAGTGAGTCGATATGACAAGTTATTGCCAAATCGCCAATGAGCTTGAAGGCTCTCTCTTGGAAAATATCCAATGAAGCTAAGGCTGTGCGACCAGCCCCGGCCCATATATGGGAGTTGTATTCCATTCTAGGTCTAATGTAGGACTTGTAGAGGAGCGCTAGATTTGACGGGCTGAAATATTTCTTACACCTTTTCAGAAATCCAAGACATTTCGATGCTTCTTTGGCAACAGAGAAGATGTGATCTGTCCAGTTTAACTTACTGGAAATATTAATGCCAAGAATGCTTAGTGACGTTGAATCAGAAATTAATGCTCCATCAAAAGAAACGGGTGTGGTTAAGTTATGATCTTGTTTTAATGAGATGAGACAGCTTTGTTGTAATTGCGCTCGGTCAGCACTCAGCTCAAATCATAATTTATTGGTTGTGACAGTGCTTGACCGACGCAATTCACAACTCATTTCCCACGATACAAAGTATCGTTTTTTCAAGTGCGCAACGATCACTTAAAATTCTTTCCTCAGCGTATAATATACAAATTTTATCAAGAAGTAATCAATTTTTGTTTACTTCTTCGTTCTCCACTTGTGGTAACATTTTTTAAAGAGTCGAATTACATCCTATTGTCGCGACGAAGTGTGAAAGTTATTTTGCTGATAAGGCAAAGACGCGAGCAAATGATAATTCTCGAAGGCACAAATCGGGGAGTTTAGTAAAATCCTCAATCGGAGTCGGTCGAGTCTCGTGATCTCTAAAATAATTCTCATTGAAAAGCTTAAAAGTTTTAAGAAGTTAATTACAATTATAAAAGTTAATACAATAAAGTCGACAGATTAACGCGCGATCGAGTGATTTTCATTTATTAACCCCATTAAAGACTAATTTCAGAGACACAAAAACGATAAAGGCTCCGATAGATGCTGGACTCCGCCTGGGCGTTCTTCTCAAGGAAAAGAAAGCACGACGCCCCGGGCTTACAACAAATTGGTGGCAGCGGTGCAGGATCCAAACAGCGGTGCAGGATCCAAACAGCAGGAATTGCCAATTAATTAACAGTCAACTATTCAACCAACGGATCGACATACAACAATTTACTCACCTGAACCAGAAACAAGAATAACCACGAGATGCGCATGTACGCATATGCAGAAAAGGTCAGAATTTAGAATTACAAAAAATTTTTTTTTTGCACAGAAAATTGATCTTACCTTTTATAACATATATATATATTTACATAATTTTGAATCAAAATTTAGAAAAAAAAAAAAAAAAACAAAAATTATTTAATAGAAATAACAGGTGAAACATTGGCTAAATAAGTACTGATAATTAATTAGTGATGGTGAAGTGATTTTAATAATCTCATATCTTCGACTGACAATTCACTCAAAAAGCAATGATCTACTTTCTCGATGTAAAGAAACCTTGTATATATATTTTTTTCTCCTTTCTTTTGTATTTACGTGTTCAAGTTATTAGTTACAATCAAGATCATGTATACAAGTTGCTCGATTAATGGAAATTAAATGAGATGCGCATGTACACATATGTGTGGTTAACAATATAGTGATTTTATGATTTTTTTATTGATACGATATGTGGCAATATTGGGAAATTTTATCGAAGATTGCATAAAGTTTCATATTTTTGATTTTCACCTTTATAAATCTTAAACGAGTACAATGAATATAACAAGTGAATGATGAGGAAAATTGAAAAAAAAGGATTTTTTTTACGAAATTCTTAAATTTCTTTTGATTGTTGATTCTACTTTTAATTTGTAAATGAATACGACATATAGCAGTGAGTGATAAATTCGTTTTCTATTAATAATCGAAAAAAAATTTTTTTTTTGAAATTTTATTAAGTCGCCTTGATGGTGAAGTTGTGAAAGTGTTACTCTTTTTCCAGGAATAATTTGACGAATTTTTCCTGTTATATGAAGCCCTTTACCTTTCTTAAGGAGCATTTCATATTGCCCTCCACGTTTTTGTGTTACAAAAATTTTTTAATACCAAATATGTTTGTGGTCGTTCAAAGTGTTTTCATTTACGTATGGCACTAGAGACAAAAACTTTTTGTTTTTATTCTCTCCCAATCTAATCTGCTAGTGAAAAAGTTCCCTACGGTATTGAAATAAAATTTTTTTAAAAAAAAAAAAAAAAAAAAACAAAAGGGTGTGTAATCTTCTACGAAGAAAAATCTAAGACAACATAAAATTTTGAGTTTTTGCTTTTGAGACCTTAAATGAGTTTTCCGTTTTTACATAAATCATCTAAATTGTGAAAATCCGTAATTAGAAATAAAGCAACGCAAGTGAACTTGTGAAGCGTTGACTCTTCATCCTTTAATATTTGACTTATCTCAAAACGGAGGAAGCAGTCACACGAAGTGCTGCAGTCACACGAAGTGCTGCTAGGTTAATTGAATTATTCGTCGAATTACCCTTCCACGCTATGGCGCCTGACCCTCCTACTAATGAGCTTAAATTAAGCTTAAAAGATGTACATGACCTTATCCCAGAGTTTGACGGAAACCCCGAAGGTCTTAAAAAGTTTGTTGCTTGTGGCGACTTGTTGTTCTCTGCCACAAAATCTGCAGCTGAAGTGACTATGTTCCTCAATTTCGTTAAGACTAGGCTCCAGGGCCCAGCTTTCGAACTAACGCAGTATAAAACTCTAGATACTTGGAAGGAATTGGTACAAGAATTAAAAAACAATTTCAAAGAAGAAAAATCTAGAGCCGCCCTTCAAAGTGAAATAGCCCAAGGCAAACAATTATACAGAGAAACGGTGAAAGAATATGGTGAAAGGCTTTCTAAATTATTGTGGACCCTTAACTCGGTCACTTATTCTGATATAGAAGATCCCAACGTGCGCGACTTCATTATCAATGAAAATCGTAAGCTAGTGATAACTTCTTTTGAAGATGGTCTAAAGAACCACAGCTTGAAGTTATTGGTAAAAGCGTTTGTTGGTGAAGACCTAAGGCAAGTAATAGCCTATGCAATAGAGCAAGCCCCTAGACTAGAGATTCATGCGGTACCTCTCAATAACAGCACTAGACCTCCTCCAAAACAAAGAGTGTTTTGTCGAGTATGTGGACGTGAAGGCCACACGGAACAGACATGTTACCGAAACACTCGCTTGCCCAATTTCTCTCCCAGAGAAATTAAGAAGGAAGTACAACGCATTATTTGTGCTTATTGCAAGAAACCAAACCACACTCTTGAGGAATGTCGGCAACGTAGATCCCGAAATAATCAATCACATTCTAGCAATTACCAGGGAAACGAACGTTACAGAAATCCCAGTGCCCAACGGGGTTATCCAAATACAACGCATACAAATATTTCAACCAATCATGGGAACAATAAAAATAACCACAATGTACATTACTTTCCACATAGTGGTAGGACAAAATCGGTTGAAAGTACTCCACGACTCGTTGAGACGGGAAACGAGAGCTCTCGGGAGGATACCCTCGGCAACCCATCCCGAATCATCTTCAAAGCCGACGTCCACAATCCTTAAACGAATACAATAAATACGCACCCCTTGTCATAAACGTATCACTAGACATAACCATGCATGGAACAACAATATGTATACCTTTTACCCCCTCACGAAAACCATACTCCGTATTTTTAATCGACACGGGCGCGGATATCAGCTTAATTAGATATGAAACTAAACTCAAACAAAATATTACTCCTAAGGAGAAATGTACAATTACTACGATCACTGGAGAATCCGTAGTAACTAAAGGCAAAATCCCTGGAACTCTAGAATTCTCAAGGAAAAACTCTTTGCGTCACACTTTCCACATACTACCTAAAACATCAAACTTTATCCTGGATGGAATTCTGGGAAACGACTTTTTCAAAACCTACGGCTGTACAATAGACTACTGTAGAAATGAACTTATTATTAGACCTGACTTCGTACCAAAAAGCCTGACAAAAGGGCACTCCGTAATTGTCAATGGGGAAAACCTTCCTTCTAAGTTTTCAAATCCCAAATTGCAATCTGTCGAAGCTGGTCATAAAACGGCAATTAAAGCGAATGAGCCTCAATCGAGAAGCAGATATCCAGAAACTAGTGGCAAAATTCTTAAGCCAGAAACTTTTACGTCTAATGTCCCAACAGTGAAGCCTAATAGAGACCAAACATCGTTAGAGGATGAGCGTATTTGTAGGAGGGGAAACTCAGTTAAAGGAGAAAACAGAATCTGCCCAGCTGACATGGAACCTGAAAGCATAACTGTCCGCTCTAGAAGCGAGCAGGTCATCGAAATACCCTGCGACAGCCTCAAGGATTCTGTCATATCAAAGAAAAGGATCCAATCGGGTGTCTATCTTGGATCGGCTGTAGTTAGACCTATTCATAAAAAGGTCAAAGCATTAATTTTAAATACCAACGATCATGACATCGAAATAAAGCCCCACGAATTAAAAGTAGAACTAGAGGAGTTCAATAATTTTGATATAGCAAAAGCTAACATAGAAGGCAATATAGTCAAAGATCGCTTACAACGACTGGCTAACTCTCTGAACCTCGAGCACTGTAACTTCGAAGAAAAAAATTCGATATTAGGAATATGCAGATAGTATAGCGAATTATTCCATCTTGAAGGCGACCATCTAACCTTCACTGACGCCATTACCCATAAAATATTAACAGAGCCGGGTAAACCGCCTTTGTACAAGAAACCGTATCGACTTCCAGAGTCACATCGAAAGGAAATACACCGGCAGGTAGACGAAATGTTGCAAGATGACATAATTAGAACGAGTTTCAGTCCCTGGAATTCTCCACTCCTTCATGTTCCTAAGAGAGCTGACAGCTCCGGTTGTAAGAAATGGAGAGTTGTGGTGGATTTCCGTGGCTTAAACGACGTTACTATAGGTGATGCATACCCACTTCCCAATATAACGGATATATTGGACCAGTTGGGTAAAAGCAAATATTTTAGCACTCTGGACCTCGCTAGTGGATTTCACCAGATTTTGGTTGATAACGAGGATAAACAGAAAACGGCGTTCAGTACTCCATTTGGGCATTACGAGTATAATCGAATGCCATTTGGATTGAAAAACGCACCGGCAACCTTTCAGCGTCTAATGAACAATGTGCTGATAGGACTGCAGGGCATACAGTGTTTCGTCTACGTCGACGACATAGTAATCTACGGATACGATCTACGCGATCACAACACAAGGTTGATAAACGTCCTAAACCGCCTAAAGGAATATAACTTAAAGTTACAGCCAGAAAAATGCCATTTCGTGAAAAAAGAGTTAATATACCTCGGGCATGTCATATCGAAAATGGGAATCCAACCGGACCCAAAAAAAATACAAGTGGTGAAAACATACCCGGAACCAAAAAAAACAAAAGACGTCAAATCCTTCCTGGGATTTGCGGGCTATTACCGTCGGTTTATACCCGACTTCGCCAAAATGACGAAACCACTGACGAGACTCTTAAAAAAGGACGTAGAGTTTCGCTGGGATGCGTTTTGTGATGAAGCTTTCAAGGCTCTCAAAAAGAAGCTCATCACCTCTCCAGTACTTGCATACCCAGACTTTGGCGAAGAATTCCTTGTAACCACCGACGCTAGCGACGTTGCATTGGGAGCCGTCTTATCCCAAGGAGAAATAGGTAAGGACAAGCCTATATGCTTCGCAAGCAGAACCTTGAATGCGGCTGAAACTAGATACACGACGACGGAAAAGGAATTGCTCGCCATAATATTTGCAGTAAAGCAGTTCCGTCCGTACATATATGGGCGACGATTTACGATACTAACTGACCACAGGCCTCTACAATGGCTCATGAACTTAAAAGAGCCAACATCACGATTGGCTCGTTGGAGAATTCTTCTGGAGGAACATGATTATAAAATAGTTTACAAACCTGGGAAGTCTAATTCAAACGCCGATGCTCTAAGCCGCATAAAAAATGAGGAAAACGAAGGTGACTCAGCAAAAACCTTAGAAAACGTTAGAGTAACTACCAGATCACAAAAGGAACGATCAAAAACCTTAAAAGAAAGACCTTTACAGAAAAATGAAAAGCCTTACAGCAAGAAAGAGCCTAACGACGTACAATTTTATTTACAGGAAAGCAGTGATTCAATTTTTCGGGATAAATCCATTAATAATAAAATCATTATATTACCCCTTCTCAAAACGCACGAAGAAGCTGTCCTAAATAAACTTATTAAAGCCTTTCGTAAGCCCGCTATGTGGGAGCTAAAGCCTTTTAAAGACAACTCTGATACATTTATTGTGGCTACGGCCGCCATTCCCGCACGATCTAACCGAGATCAAGATAACATTACAATTCTCTTCCAGAAACTTTATAATTTCTGCATAAAGCAGAGGATTGATAGAGTTGGACTAACTGTTCCGATAGTCGATCGCAATACGCTTGGGGTAATAAGATCGACAATAAAAGAAATTTTCAAAACTTCACGTATTAAACTGTATATATATATGGACACTAAAGTATATATCGACGATAAAGACCGCATACCAGAATTATTGCTCGAGTACCACAACTCTCCACTAGGAGGACACCAGGGGATCTCTCGCACCCTAAAGCGTCTCAAAACCAAATACTATTGGCCAACGATGGTAAGAGACGTAAGAAATTTCGTTCGGAAGTGTCAGTCTTGCCAGAAAAACAAGCTTCAGAGAAACCCGCCTATACCGATGAAAATAACATCGACCAGTTCAAGACCGTTTGAGCGGATAGCACTGGATATAGTGGGTCCCCTGCCCGTCAGTTATGAAGGTAATAAATATTTAATGACATTTCAAGATGACCTGACGAAATTCTCTGACGCATTGCCAATTCCAAATGCTGAGGCACAAACGGTTGCCAGGGCATTCGTAGAAAAACTGGTTTGTCGTCATGGAATTCCCGAGCACATCCTTACAGACCAAGGAGCTAATTTCTTAAGCGCTCTATTTAAGGCAGTCTGTAAATTAATGAAATCTAAGAAGATAAATACCTCCCCATATCACCCCCAAACGAACGGGGCGCTCGAAAGAAGCCACAGGACTCTTGCCGAATATCTGCGACACTATGTCAATCAAGATCCGCTTACATGGGATACATGGATACCATACTCCATGCTCGTGTATAATACCACACCTCACAGCTGTACAGGTTATAGCCCATACGAATTGCTGTATGGTTTTCCTGCGAACATTTCAAACATCCTTACACAGAAACCACAGCTGACCTATAATTATGACGATTACTCCAACGAAATGAAATCACGACTGCAACATGGCTACCAGATAGCTAAGGAAAACCTAAATAAAAAAAATGTAAATCTAAAAACTACTACGACAAAAATACCCAAGCAAAGCACTTTAACTTAGGAGACAAAGTGCTTATTAGAAATCATACAAGAAAAAACAAGTTTTCTTCACTCTGGAATGGACCTTTTGAGATCACCCAGGTCCTATCAACAGAAAATTCTAAAATAAAGGTCGGAAAAAGAGATAAGATTGTACACAATAATGATTTAAAATTATTCATTGAATAATAATAAGCCTGGGAGAGCGGTGTCAATAACATTTTACAAGTAAATAACTTTTCTCTTATCTAACCGCTTTATGTGTCAACCTGCATAAACCAAAACGCTAACCAATTTCAGTCACCCACACGCTTATATTCCCATTTGCAAAAAAAAAAAAAAAAAAAAAAACATATCTCTTATACATGCATACTACGTTCCCGTAAGACTAACAACATCACTTCCTTTCAGATTTTATACGTCGGGACCTTGCTCCTGAACGTTATCTCCGCATATGGGAGCGAGCTTGTTATCACTCCTATTAAACAGAATCCTGGAATTTACTTCGAGGAATTGGGGAAAGTAGAACTCTATTCCAACGAATGGAAAGTTCTGGTATATTATGACCTCAAGAGTCTGGCTCAAGCTTTACGTTACATGGGCAGATACGTAGACCAAGTAAATGACTTCTGCAAACTTCTCACAGATGAACCAAACCTCGCCATAATCTGTAGTGGAACTGTGTCTGAAATGAATCACCTCATGAGTGACATCACACAAAAGTATAGCTTACTTAAGAGCAAAGATAGGCAAAAACGCGGCCTATTTGACGCAATCGGGATTATTAGTAAAACCTTGTTCGGAACACTTAACGAAGAGGATGCTAAATTTTATGACAAGCAAATTGACAAGTTAAATTACAACGAGAATCACTTGCTTTCATTAATAAAAAATCAAACTTTTATACTAGAAACCACAGTAAATGTGTTCAACAAATCGCAGGCCTTAATTAACGATCAACTCTCAGCTCTAAATGCCAGACTCACCAAGGTAAAAATGATGATGAATCAACTAATAAACGCGACCCACGACAATCGCATTATTGCAGAAATGGAGTCGTTAACATCTCTAACTACATTGATCATTATCAGGTACCAAAACATAGTCAACACAATAGTTGACCTAGTTACCGATGTTCGACACGGTAAGCCACATCCAACCATAGTAACACCTGAACAATTAGAGTCAATTCTATATACGATACGAAAGGAGATCCCCAGCGATACTCGTTTATCCGCGTTCTTAAAAGATGGTAATCTATTATCCTTGTATCGTATAAGCCAAATGAGCACTTCCATCGTGGATGATAGAATTTTGTACGAATTCAAAATTCCCTTACCATATAAAGAGAATTACCAACTTTATAAAGTTATACCTTTACCTACCATACACCAGCAAAAGCTCGCTTTCATACAACCTACTATAAACTACCTCGTCATAGACTATGGAAAGGAACACTATTACGATCTAACATCGCAAGAACTAGGAAATTGTATAACAGAGGATCATCTACAATACTTGTGCCGAATCCTACACCCCATATTCAATGTGAACTCCGACAACCAGTTGTGTGAACTACAACTAATAAAAAGAAAAAATTCCATATCACGCACCTGTAATATCAGACAATCAGATCACAAAACAATATGGATCCAGTTGTCTCAGGCAAATAAATGGCTTTTCTCAACTACCGAAAACCTGACCCTAGATTCGATATGCCAAGACACAATAAAACATTACACTATATCCGAAGTCGGAATTATAGAACTTCCGGGCGACTGTTATTTACGTACGTCAGAACTAACCATAAGAGGCTATACTAGTAAGTCAACCCAATTAAAAAACTCATACATACCACCCAATAACATTTCGATACTTATACACAACTTCACCAGAAACTACCTAAACTACTCTGATAAAGTAGCTGTAGTAAAATATGTTTCAAACGAGGACCTTACGGCAATCTCCGATCAGATCAATATTTTAAAGAAGGAAGAAGAAGTGGAAAATCTCCCATTGGATCCACATACGATCCACCATTATTCACTGATATACTTCATACTTTTTGGAATGGTCTTGCTCGTGGCCTATAATATATATAAAAAGGTATCTAGCAGATTAACGCTGAATAAGCCCAACTCGACCGGAACAAGACCGGAGAATGAACAGATCACAGTCGATCAACCTGTAGTTTTTACATTTGCATCAAACGAATAAAAAAAAAAAAAAAAAAAAAAAAAAAAAAAAAAAAAAAAAAAAAACCTATATGTGTGTGCCATGCAAGATCTCTTTATAAAAAAAAAAAAAAAAAAAAAATTTAAACTTACCATACATATTGGTATAAGTTAAGAAAACCTTTTGTAGTTTTTATACTTTCATAATGTAGTCTTTATAAAAAAAAAAAAAAAAAACTTTTTTAAACTTACCTTAAATATTGGTAAGAAAGTCTTTGTAGTTTTTGTAGCATAGTTTAAAAAAAAAAAAAAAAAAAAAAAAAAAAAAAAAAATAATGTACTTACCTTTAATTTTTGCAAGATAGGAAGAATTTTAATTCTTGCTTTGCTTTACACATTGGTAACATCCAACATTTTTGTTAAAGCGAGACTCGACCGGCTGAAAAAAAAAAATTTTAGAAGAAATTTTTATCTCGGTCAGCACTCAGCTCAAATCATAATTTATTGGTTGTGACAGTGCTTGACCGACGCAATTCACAACTCATTTCCCACGATACAAAGTATCGTTTTTTCAAGTGCGCAACGAACACTTAAAATTCTTTCCTCAGCGTATAATATACAAATTTTATCAAGAAGTAATCAATTTTTGTTTACTTCTTCGTTCTCCACTTGTGGTAACATTTTTTAAAGAGTCGAATTACATCCTGTTGTCGCGACGAAGTGTGAAAGTTATTTTGCTGATAAGGCAAAGACGCGAGCAAATGATAATTCTCGAAGGCACAAATCGGGGAGTTTAGTAAAATCCTCAATCGGAGTCGGTCGAGTCTCGTGATCTCTAAAATAATTCTCATTGAAAAGCTTAAAAGTTTTAAGAAGTTAATTACAATTATAAAAGTTAATACAATAAAGTCGACAGATTAACGCGCGATCGAGTGATTTTCATTTATTAACCCCATTAAAGACTAATTTCAGAGACACAAAAACGATAAAGGCTCCGATAGATGCTGGACTCCGCCTGGGTGTTCTTCTCAAGGAAAAGAAAGCACGACGCCCCGGGCTTACAACAGCTTTGTGTCTTAGATGCATTGAATTCGACGCGATTTGCTCTGCCCCAAGCGAGGATACTGTTAAGATCGTTATTCAATGATCTAGTCATGCAATCTCGTTTAACACATGCGGAATTCCCCCTGGATTCCGCAAGAGTGTCAAAGGAGTAAGCGAAATCAAGAGTACTGTCATCTGCAAAACTATGGATGGGATTGAAAGTAAGGGAAAGCAGATCGTTAATGAAAATTAAAAAGAGAGTTGGAGAGATAACAGAGCCTTGAGGCACACCGGCATTTATGGGATGCGGTTCAGTTGTAACGCCATCTATTACAACACGTATTTGGCGACTAGATAGGAAACTTTCAATCCATAATAGAAGAGGAGCGGAGAGACCAAGTGCTTTAAGTTGGGCTAAAAGGGCTGGATGCCAGACTCTATCAAAGGCTTTTGAAATATCTAGGGCAACGATTTTAGACTCACCAAAATTGTGAAGACTACGTTTCCAACGTTCCGTGAGAAAGGTCAGCAAGTCTCCAAATGAGCGTCCAGCTCGGAAGCCATATTGGCGATCGTTGATGAGATGATTAGTTTCTAGATACTTCATTAATTTTGAGTTAATGATAGATTCAAAAACCTTTGAAAGAATCGAAGTGATCGCAATTGGTCGATAATTTGAGGGATCGCTACCCGCTCCTTTCTTGGGAATAGGCTGAACGTGAGCTAGCTTCCAGCAGTTGGAAATTTTCCTGTCGAATAAGACAAGTAGAATAGTTTGCGCAAAGGTTTAGCCAAGGATGAGGCACAGCTTTTAATTAACAGGGGCGAAAAACCATCAGGACCTGCGGCTTTGGAGACGTTGATCCCCTTAAGGACCCTGAACACATCCCTCGTACGAATGTGTATTGGCTCTTGTACTCATTCACACGGGCGATGCAAAACAGGTATTTGTGAAGTGGGTGGAAGACAAGAATTTGAAGCGAATCTAGCAGCTAAAATATTAGCATTATCCAGGGAGTCAACAATCACTTCACCATTATTAATTAGTGAAGGTATAGAGGAACTGGTGAAGTTGTTCCTGATAGTTTTGACCAGGGACCAGAAGCCTTTGCTACCTTTGCGGCTTGCCAAGATTCTTTGTCTAATATTCTGGTCAACAAGAAATTTTTCTCTCTGGATAATGGACTTGCAGGTGTTCCATGCAGTCTTGTAGACTTGTTTCATTTCCGGACATAGAATAGAATACGGAATGTATTCACGCATGCCAAGATTTAGTATATTCTAATGTGCATTCATCAACATCCCTCGAAGCAAAACAGACCGACCAATCAATTTCTCTAAGATACTTATTGAGACTTTCCCAATCAGCATTCTTATAGTGCCAAAGAATCCTACTTGTAGGTAGAGCAGTTGGGCGGCACAGCTTTGAGGTGGTAAATTGAGCCGTGATTAAGCAATGGTCTGAATTTCCGAGAGGGGAACCGACTGAGATGGAATATTTGTCCGGATGAGATGTTAGAAACAAGTCGAGTAAATTAGCTTTATCTCCAGCTGTATCGGGAATTCGCGTTGGTGCATCCACTAGCTGTTGTAAATTAAATGAAGAAGAGTTCAACGAAACGGCCCGCAGGACTTGTGGTAGAAGAATGTCTGAGCCTCGGTATATTATGAACATTAAAATCGCCTGCCAGGACGATTTCGGAAGAGGGGGAGACCGAAAGCAAATGATCAATATTGTTGGAGATATTGTCAAATACGGATACCGTGTCGTCATCAGACATATTTGGGCTGCGATAAAGGAAACAGAAGTATATGATGTGCTTGTGAAGTTTGAACCTAATCCAGATATAGTTAAACTCTGGATTGGCAGAAGGAAAATCTTGAAGAATGGTAAAGGCCACATCATTCCGAATATATACTGCGATCCCTCTATGCTGAGAAAAAAGAGGCACGAAGCTGTAACCAGGGACGTGATACTGATTAATATCAGCATCAGAAACGACCTTGGATTCACTTAGCGCAAGAATTGCCGGATTTTTTGAGTTAAGGTGGCAGTACACCGAAAACCGATTTGCTCTTAATCCGCGAATGTTGCAGAAATCTAAAATGAAATTCTGCATGCTGAAGGCAAAAACAAAAAGCAAAAAAAAAGCGACACACAACAACACAAAAATTTTGGGCGCCACCAGCAGCAGTCAACGACACAGTGAGGTAAAAAAAACAACAATAGTGTTATGCCTATTGCTGCTTTCAATACCTCAGACCGTGCAGTTCAATGACCACAGCTGGGTGCACCCGGATTGCTGATCAGTGACAAGTGCTAATGCATTTGCACTGATCTCAGATGAAGAGAAGGAAAGGAAACGTTAGCGTGCTGCTGGCTTATAGCATGTTGATAGGGCATAGAAGAGCCCTTAACTTGGCGGATAAAATTTATTTTGGTTATTTATTAATTTAACGGTGGCGTCGGAATTTAAATAATTATAGCAATTGATTATATTGAAAAATTTTAGCACAACACTATCACTTGTCTTAAATTAATTGATTGGATATGTTTAGATTGATTTATTTGATCTACAACACGAGGCAACGTCCGATGTGATTGACTCCACGCACTGCACTCCAAAAAATCTACATGCAGAACTAGAAAATGAAAAAAATGAACAAAGTTTTTGGATTTATAAGGTGTGGTTAACTCGGTCGAAAGCCTTTGAAAAGTCCAAAAGGGTTAATGCCATTAAATTATCATTATTTAGAGAGGTTCTAATGTCCTCTGTTATTTTCAATAGTGCAGTAATGCAGCTATGCTTAGATCTGAAACCTGACTCTAAGTTTGATAACAGATTATTATTCTCTAAGTAATTAGTAATTCGCTTATGCAAAGTTTTTTCAAAAGCTTTAGCACAAAATGGACGATATTCTGCTACACCGAGAGTTTTTTTATGAATGGGTAAAACTTTAGAAAACTTCCATGACACAGGGAAATTTGATCTCATAATGATAGTATTAAAGACATGTATAAGACAGGGAAGTAATATCGGCAGTAACAGTAACAGTTCAACTATTCTGGGATGTAAGCCATCAAGACCAACAGCATTAGATCAGATGGATATTACTGCGGAACGCACTTCCATTTCAGTAGGCGAAGTAAAGTAGAACCCATCAAAAATGATATGGTCACTTAGAAAATTAAAATTCGATCCTTCATTAGGAATCCCACTGTGGGACGTAAAGCCACGATTTAAGTCATTCGCATCACCTTCTGTAATGTTATTTTTGGACTTCCCAACCCCAATTTCTGAATGGTTCCGCCACAATTTATAAGTAAACCAAGGACATTGGGGGTTAAGAATACGTCGCGTCGTCTTTTTAATGGTAGGGTAGTGCCGCCAGTGATAACGAACTCTTCGTGGCATTGCAGATTTGCAGCACGAACGCAAAGTATGTGATGTGCACTCAGTGGTTTGAAATTCAAAAAAAAAAATTTCTTTAGCAGCAGTGAATATGGCCAGAAAGTGAAGAGAAAATATGCAATCGTCATACTTGAAAATAAACCAAGAGAAAATTTCAATCCTGTAACATCCATGTAGTGTCACTTGATGCGGCAGGTTGGGCACTTTGTGTAGTCAGGGTTGGCCCTCTGTGATTGTGTGTTTGGAAGACACCCAAAACAAGTCCAGCACCAATCCCAACTATGTCCGCCAATAAAACACCAGTTAAAGGAAGTTGAACTCCAAAAAAAGTCCAGAAAAGGCCCTCTTAGAATAATGCAAGAGGGAAGTGTATTTGAAGTGCGTTAATATAACGACATTTTCCGGAAATGCGATTTCGAATAATGTGCCATACAAATTTTCCTAAAAAACAGAAAAATGCAACAAATTCAGCTTTTTATTACGTTCAGTTAATCTTTCCAGGTCATTTTCAATTATTTCAGCACATTTTCCGTCGACTGGCCAACCTAAACAACACTGCCCAACCTTGACAGTATTTCACTTTTTTTTAAATGCCTGTATTTTTTCATTTTTCACCCAATCATTCTGCAATGTTCAGCAAAAGTGCTCCTTTTTCATATGCCTTTCCAAAAATATGCTTGAATTGACGACATTATTTCTTAAACTAAAGTTATGGGCAAAAGTCAAAAGGGTGTCCAACCCTGACGACACTCCCCTACATATTTTCCATGAAGATACGATATTAAGCTCGTTAGATGCAGGAGTTGATCATCAACAGATGCCAATGATAAAACTAAATTCCAATTCATGCCCTCCGCTTCATCGAGCAAACTCTGAGAATTGACGTTATTGTAGTCACGATACATGAACATTTGTTCAGCATCAGACTGAGGGCGTAAATCATAAATCCCTAAAATTAGATCATGCTTGGAAAAACAAGGCATTGAAATCTGATTAAAGAAGAGTACATGATCAGGATTGGCTACTAGTAGCAGGTTCAATAGAGTCGCGGAAGTTGACGTAAAATGTGTTTGGATGGAGTTAAATACAGATAGACTATATGTATTCAACATATGGTTAAAACTACGGCCGTATTAGAGTTATGTTGCAAGAGATCAATATTAAAGTCACCAGTAATGAATATGTGGCCATAATTGTTTCTCAAATCGGACAATATGGTTTCTAAAGAACTAATATCAGTTATATTAGGCGGTTTATAAACATTACCCACAAGGCACTTCTCAGGATTAACGGCAACTTCAATGAAAATGTATTCTACTAAAGTATCTAAAGATTTTGCAACAACACGCGCCTATAATGAAGCCTTAACAAAGAGCGCGCCACCCCCGCGAATATGTCCAATACGATCATTACGAGAAACACTGCCTGCACATAATATCCAATAAAATTCTGGAATCGTTCAGTTCACCAGACATCTGAGAGGTGAAATCATTCATTTAGTAAAAGAAAGAAGAAAAAAAACATTATGTACATGTAAATAGACAGCACCACAGTCGCAAAGTAAATCATTATACTCGTTGAATCCACTTAAGGTAGCGCTCCAAAGTGGCAATGAAGTGCATAAATATTTGTTAGAAATGAAAGAGTTTATAAAAGGTCTTGAGTTTATAGATATTTCTAAAAAAACAAAAATTAACTGCTTAAATGGCTTGTGCCAAAGCATAAATGCCACATTGCTGCTATCGGAGAAAATGTTTAAGATGCACAATGATTCGCATTACTTATGCACAAATGTGACGTATAATAGCAAATCCAGCCTACTGCGTTTTGCTGCATTTTGAATAAATTGAAGAAATAATTTTAATATAGAAATGCCCGACTAATCTTAACCAAACTTGGTTTTTATATTAAGAACCCGATTAGAACCGGGAAAACAAATAAATATTAGAGCCCACATAGCCCAATTATTGAAAAATACGAACTATATTATGGAGTACGCTGACTTTGCAAGGAAAAGGTGGAAAAGGCCGAATTTGCCACAAGCTGACACGGACAAGGCTGTTTATGCACAGATTTTTCAATATCTCCAGATGATTGCATTTTACACCAATATTTGTATTTACTCTAACAGAATGAGAGAAGCTCTGTCTATTTTACTCTTCACTTAAATTATTCTTGAAAAGAACGTATCTTTTGTTAAAGATGATTTGGACGAACCTTGTACAACATCGAAATTAAATAAATATAGTTGTCGGCGATAGTATACCGCCTGATCCTGAACTTTAGGGAGTATCATATTTTTTTGATAATCAAATGACATAATTTGAATGTCTTCCTTTTCCTCTCTCCCTAAACTAAAGAAAGCAGATGCACGTTTCTTATGGACCCTTTGCAAAATTTGTAGTTCGTTTGCTTTCTTTAAATTTTGTGTCTTTTTGTGGAATTTAATATGCTCACGATGCATTAAGCACGTCGAACAAACGTCTTGAGATGGAGTCTTGAAGCCAATGTTAAACATATGTAGAGTTAAAAATTTTACGATAGTATCCATTCTTAACCCCTAGATCAGGGTGCTTTTCACAGAACATTTTGTACATTTTATTAATGGAAAGCTCAGATTGAAGGTACTGCCTTGCTTTAACTATCGATCTGCAGTAATGTACTTCTACAACCATGAAACTTTTTACGGAATCTACAATGGCACTCTTTTTATTTGCAAACTCTTCCGTTACGTGATCACCTCCACGATTCTCTTGTGGTATTGATCCACTTTTAAAGCTTCTGCTTATTACACCTTTTACTGTAGATTTGCCAATTCGCAAAGTATTCAGGAAAGTCTGAAAGCAAACTCGCACTAAGGATCCATTATCTCTTTTAATAAAATAAGAAGAGGAATAGTTTTTAGATAGACCTCAATGTATCTTGATCTACTTTGCGAGATGATTTGTAAAAGTTTTTTGAAAAATTAAAAAGTTCTCGTGAGTGCAATTTGTGACACTGAAACGTTTTAGGTGCATGTCGGCAAATCTCTTTCTTCGGAAGGAGTTTTTGACGATGTCTGAAAAAAAAACCAATTTCAACATTACTTTTGACGTTAACTATTCCTAAAATTCAAGAGCACAAAAAAGGTAAGTCCTTAAATGTGTATATGTAAACAACACAAAGGAGAATGTGTCGAAACGTGTTCACACTTAAGAAAGTTTATTGGAGTATGATATGTTGTTTGAAAAGCCGATGTAATTTTCTCTTTCCTTCTAAATTTATTTTTTGTTTCCGTCTTTAAACCTATAAGCATTACAGAAACAGAAAATAAATTTATTAGTACAGGAAAACCTATAGCGGCTTACAATAAAAACAGTAAATATGAAAGAAGTAGATTTTTTCTACTACTTATCTTTCCACCACTGTAATTTTTAAAAACGTACCTATCTCTTTTTCTTTTTCCCGTTTCCAATTAGCTTTATTTAGAATTTTCTTCCTTGGTTTTTCCACAAATTCACTTTCCATTGTTTTACGAATCGCTTGCAAATTTAGGCCTTTTATTCAAATACCACTGGTAAAATTCAACTTAACGCCACTAAAGTTTCCAAAGAAATGACTATTCTTGCTGTATTAGCAAACTCCCAATAAATTCTACAGCGTTATAACAAAATCAAATACAAAAATATGACTTCTTGAAACATTGAAAAGACGGCTTTTGCAGTATGAAGGAAATATTTCCACTTGATATTGTACTGGAGAAAGCTTAATTTGCAACACATTTTAGTTAGTGTGGAAATGGCTTCGAATGCGATAAAAACCCATATGGAATAAGTGGGTTCTGCAATTAGTAGTAGATTTCAGTACACTTTTGTATGGAACTGAGCAAGGTTTGAGGCGAAATTTTTAAATACGTTGTAAAGAACTAATCAAGAGCTACATTTTGATATATGTATCTCAGTTTGAGTTAAAAGTGGAGTAGGCTGGATTTGCTTTTATACGTCACAAATATATTAAATCAGGATTGCATTGAAAATCTTTTTGGTCACATTCGATATAAATAAATCCATCCGTTTTCGAGCTCTTACAAATTATTGGCAGAATCATGTCGGTAAATTTAACGTATAGTGCGAAGTTTGCTAATTGCGAAGAAGATAGTGACGAACTGCTAGCAATAGATTGGACAGTAATTAACATTCACAATAGCCCGGACAAAAATGAGGATATAATGGACGACATTTCCAAAATAGATTCTGTTGAAGACAGCTTGCATGAACAGCGTCAAGTTGATGATATTATTTCTTCTTTGAAGTTTTCAAAAGAGAAATGTATAACCGAATTATCAGATAATGCTACACGGTAGTTTGCGGGTTATGTGTCACAAAAATTATTCAAAAATAAAAGATTGCAAGATTGTAGTAGTTGTAGAGAAAATTGTATAAATTCGAACAACATACTAACAGAGCCTAGTGAATGGCTTCTAGTTTTTAGAAACTACAACAAAGACACTAATTATAGTTCTCTTTGTGCTCCAACAGAATAGTTCTTCATAGTATGTAAAACTAATGTTAAAATGTTTGAGGTGTTCTGCGGGGCCAGATTTAAAGAGAACATTTTGGATACTATAATAACGGCATGTAAAAGAGATTCTCGAGTTTGGTTTAGCAGTACACACGAGTGTTTTGAGCACAGAATTAAAATTTCGAAATTCTTTCTTATAGTGCTCTTAAGAAAAAATTGTAGTTGGGAAATAAATAAAATTCTTTTCGTTACTGTTCACCTATATCTGTAATAATTTTTATATCGAATCATTAAGGATCCTAGCCGGGTGTCATATCGTATCCAACCTGAAGAATCCCGCAGATATCCCCAGTATATACAAATAGTACTTATTCAAGAAGGCTCTTGGAATCTCCGGTATAATAACAGAAGCGAAGGAATTATAATTTGATTTGTGATTTCATCACACAGCCTTTTTTAGGTTGTGACATGTTAACAGGTCCCAGATAGCGAGATTGAGTGATTTTGAATTAACAAATGAAAAAAATTAAAAAAAATTGAGGAAAAATGGAAAAATAAATTTTTTATTTAAAATTTTTTTAAAAAATTAGAAAAAAGACAGATACAAATAATATCCTGATACTGAATATCAACTTAAAGAAAATCAAACCTACGACTACTACAAATTGGTATATCCAGCTTCATATGTCGTTACAGAATGTAACATATGTAATCGAAAATCATCCAGACGCTTTCAGACAAAAATTTCTCATCATAATATTTGAATCGTAAATAATCAACAAAATTCTCGGCAACAATATTGCAGTTACATTCTTATCGCTTGCTGGCAACAAATATGAAAACAGCTTTCTATCAGTGGGCCATCAGCTCGTTGTGAAATAAAGCTTTTGGTACGATTCTCTTGAGTGGTTTTGCACATCTAGTTTTAAGTTGTCTCAGGCATTACCAAGCCTCGTGAAGCCTCGTTTCCATTTATACAAATTGTGCCAACTTGTTCGGCAACATGTTGTGTACTTGTTGGGAGCCGACATGTTAGCTTAAACTTACAAGACTTAGTGTTTCCATTTAAATAAATTCTCGCGAACTTGTTGGTTTAACTTCTTACATTCTACTCCAATGTCTTCCACTAGTTTAGCCAACACAACAAATGAGCGTTTCCACTTAAATGAACAAATCCACCCAACAAATTCTGCGAGTTTTTACAGCCGACATCGAACAAGTTGCCAACATGTGTCTGAATTTTCATATAGCGTTTCCACTTAGACAGAATATTGCCAACATGTTTCACAACTTGTCGGGTAAGAAAATTTGTATAAGTGGATACGAGGCTTGAGAGCCACAAGAGGAGTCAGTACTAAAATTTGCAAGTTTCGTACATTTTTCAATGCGAATTTCTGCCAAACTATTTGTAGCAGAGTAATAATTTATATCTTAAATTAAAGATAACGAAGATGTCTAGTAAATAAAGTCAGGAAAAATAAAAAATAAATTATTGGAATTGAGATATTGGCTCGGAAACTTGTAAAAAATGGTAAAAATTGAAGTTTTTTAAATCAAATTCCTGTTAGTAGGAATTCTAATTTCTTTAGATTGTGACTAGCTTAGAAAGACAAAGCCTAATTTTAGCACACAACGTCGAGTTTTGTCATTTTTATGGCGCTTTTTTTAATTACTTGACTCTAATAGAACTTGTTTTTTCTCCCGATATTTCACCGACGAGACTTGCATATTTCGTTCAAAGTTGCTGAAATCAAAGCAAAATAGTATATTTAACAATTATGTGGAAAAAAAATTAGGAAAGTTAATTCTCGTTAAAAATTTGCAATTTATCTGAACTGCAAATTAGTAGTTGTTCTATGGGAGTTCTGCGACACCGTTTTAGCTTCCAGGATTTCGCCACAGATGGCGCCACCGTCGCTAGGTGGCTTGAACCATACTAAATGTGGGTTTGTGTCTTGACTGTATTGATCTGTGTCTTGGCTGTATTGGTTTGTGTCTTGGATGTTGGGGATACGAGACCACTTTTAGCGCTCTCCAGCATAGGGAAATAGCATAGGATTTCGATTTTGTTTCTGAAGTTCGCTTATTTTTCATCTCGAATCTTGGGGATACGAGACCACTTTGGGGATACGAGACCACTTTTAGCACTCTCCAGCATAGGGAAATAGCATAGGATTTCGATTTTTTTCTGGAGTTCGCTTATTTTTCATCTCGGACTCGTAGCCTCTAAGTTGACATTAAGTTTTTCATCTCGAGTTTTGGGGATACGAGATCACTTTCAGTTCTATACATTTGTGAAGGGGTGGAAGCTTTATTGATAGAGGTTGCTGGTTAAGTTTGATCTGGTCTTGGAGGCTACAATTTGACCTTGAGGTGCCCCCTCCTGTGTCTGGGTACTGGAGGTTGGCTGAGAGCTTTAGTGGCAATATCTGATACTATGACTAGGACTGCCTGGGGTGTGTTGGACTGGGCTACGTTACCTGTACCAAGGCTTGGGTAGAATGTTTGCGGCTTATGTCTATTAAGTAATGATGTGAAATACCCTAAGCGAATTATATCGGGGCTGTATACTTGTCAGCGGTACTACGGCTTTCTTGGATGTGTGGTACGGTCCTCTTGGCTGTGTGAAGTTTTTTGCTTCACTAGTGCCCACACGTAGCAGCAAAATGCTACGGTTTTTTGGATGTGTGGTGCGCCTAAATGTAGGCTTTTGTTGTTTTCAAGTGTTGCGCCTAAATGTAGGCTTTGGTTTTGAATTAATATTAGTAATAATTAAAGTTAACAGTAGGAAATTTTTGTTCATGCCAATGGATTCTAGATGGTGGGTAGGTGGGGGTATTTATAATAATAGGATAGGTTGGGGGTAATGAAATTTTCATCAGAAATCCTCTACGGGCTCTGGTTTTCGAGATATTAGCGTATTAATAATTCAAGTAATTTTTGTTCATGACAATGGATTCTAGGTGGTGTGGGGTGGGAGGGGGGACGAAATTTTCATCAAAAATCCTCTACAGGTTGGAACATCATATAACCTTGCCTTGATGTTTTCTTAGAAAATTATTATTATTATTGGGTCCTGGGGATACGTGTTATTGTGAAATATCCTAAGCGAATTTATATCGAGGCTGTATACTTGTCAGCTTGAGTTTGTTGTTAGTTGTTTACTTTAGTATGAGTGCCTGTGGTATGTTGGGCTGGGCTACTTGGTGGCTGAGGAAACGTTACCTAAGGCGTGGAAGGATGTGTGCAGTTGTGTATTTATGTGGATAAGAAATGTTGTGAAATTCCCTAAGTGAATTAGTGTAATTAGTATAAGTAGTAATTCAAGTTAACCCTAGAATATTTTTGTTCATACCAATATTCTTAGTATATCATTCTATTGTTGGGCTTCCTTCTTTCAATATATCTATAACTATAATATATTCCTTATTTTCCAATAATGTATATCTTAGACTATAATATAATTAAAACAAATTACTTCAATAAATGGAACTATAACTGTATGTAATACATTTTTTTATTTACAATACACTAGACTTACATAGGTTATATGTTTTCTGTGGCTGCTCCTTGTTGCTCTGATAGAATTCAGTAATGTTTCCCAATGGTAGAGTATCCGTTGTGCTACTAACATTTAATTCGACGGTTGGGCTTCCTTAATTCAATATAACTTTTTTGTTTCTCGCATTCAGGAATATGTGATGCTAATGCATTAGCAGAATAAAAATAGAACAAACATCTATCGCATACATACAATCTAGCCTTATGTTTTGAACTTTGTTTCCATGCAAGCCGTGAAAGATATTTAATCCAGCAGAAATGAAACCTGGTATTTTCATCATCATTATCATCAACGTCAACATCATAATCAGCATCATCATCATCATCCTGCTCATAGTTATTTTGTATCATTAATAGATTCAGATGTCGCTTCATATTGTGTTTCGTTGGTCTAACTAGAACAGTGGTGAAGGAACGGTCTTTCTTTAGGATGAAAACGCTTATTGATATATCGTTCTTCGTTTCTTCAAATTATTTAATTTGCTTAAGCGTGATGGGAAATTTTATTCCAGTTAAATTTAGCACAGTATAGAGTAATGTGGATATGATGAGGTCCTATCGGGGTAAACATTTGCAGGATATAGCGCTGATGTTACGGCCCAAGCGAAGCATGCTTCATCACTATTTTTTACATTGATGCAAGCTTGCTTTAAAGCAATCTCCTTCGGTAGAGGTATATACGAAGATCCTCGGTGCTGTTCAAATTTGTTGATATGTACTGCTAGATGTATAATGGAGTCCAATGTCCAGCCACTATCTTTTTTCTGAAACTCATCCAGCTGAGTGAGTATTGAATCCAAAATGTTAACTTTATACCACTCATTTAAATTATCGTCCACATTGATTGGAGCAGTTCTTCCTTGTAAATATTTAATATCTTTTATAACTTCGTTGTCACCGATATCCTTAACAAAATCAACACACAACTTTGTATTAACTTTAATATTGAGATGGCGTTTTAAAATATTCTTAATACGGCGTATAAATAAATCACCAGCATCCTGTATAAATAGCTTAGGATCTATATGGTTTATATTTACAATAATTCCTGCTCTAATTCTGTCTGTGAATACTGATTTTATTTCATCCCACTTTACAAAATCACTTTTTCTTACACGCTGAGTACTTTCTCCACCTCGACTGGTGGCTTTCAATAACATTCTCGGCGATTTAGTCTGTCCAATACAGCTCCCCATATGCCGTTTTGTACCACTCTTTTTACTAGAAAAACTTTCATTTATTAGCGCGGTTGACATTTTTTATTTGACCTATCGCTGAGGCTCACCAAAACTGACTGATGACTCCTATCATCTTACATTGATATCTACTACCGCCTTCTTTCACCAAAGCCTTAATTGAAACCATTCTCAACCTAATACTTTCATGTTTTTTTACCACCCCAATAACCTTCATGTGGTCTACTTTTAGATATCGAATTTCATAACATGCTGCAATTTGCAGGATTTCCTCTGCTCGTACTCAAAACAAGTATTAACATGTTCTTGACATCGATTCAACATTTAAGGTTTATAAGGAAATGCAAGTACCAGATTCTTATAAAATATTCTTCCACCTGTAAGATTATGTATAGAACATACTGTTACCAGAAATCTTCTTCTTTACTGTTTAGTTATAGCTAATTATAATCTCCCATACAACTTGCCCTACTAATCATCCAAGTGAACCCAAGAGCAGACACTTTCGGTTTCAAAGGTTAAGGTGACGTCAGAGGTCAAAGACAAATTGCTGCCTCCAAGACCATGTGTCAAATACATATAAATAGTAGTTTCATAACTTGTTTTTTTCAGTTGATATTTTGCTCTTTACCCAAACAGATCACTGTTTCTTGGCAAGCTAATTACGCAATAATTTCAATTTCAATTTCTAAGGATACTACAAACCTTCTAAAGCCAATGGACGAAAGGAGTAAAGAATATTCATATAAGGCTCAGTCGACATCTATGAAATCGATGCTTTCCAGAAATAAAGAAGAAAGTTTTTCATCCAAAAACGAATCGACTGTCCCCTACCAACAGGTCGAAAAATCAGGATATGCCAACAAAGATAGCAAAAAGTAAAGACGGAGAGATGTTATTTGTGAAAATGGTGCACAAGGATCCTTCTAAAGTCATGTTGGTCTAAAGGCGTAAGGAATGTACATTATAAGGATCAGTCTATATCTATGACATCTTGGCTTTCCTTAGCTAAAGAAAAAAGGCCTTAGACTTAAGCTATAATATAATTAAAACAAATTATTTCATTAAATGGCATTATAACCATAATACAATTTTTATTTTTTCAAATATGGTAAGATTTAAAGATGAATAAATATCCAGCGAGATTGCTGATTAGGATTTTATTGCTTATTCATAGCTCCCATACAACTTCCACTACTCACCTCAGACAACATATCATACCACATTAATATCATAACACAGCATTCTTCTATCAAAGCTTTTAATTTGACTCTCTCTCAACTTAATGGTAAGTAAACAATGTACCTGTTCCAATAGTATGAAGATAAAATTATCATATTCTTATCAGATTCATGTGAGCTATGATATCGGGGATTAATCAAATCTCATAACAGTATGACTGATTGAGAAATTTGATTGAAAATAAAAAAACAATTCTTCATAAAATGTAAGACTTTTCAATACAAACTCCTTGATACAAAAAAACATTAATCGCTCAATTTGTCTGCTTTACGCGGCTATATTTGTTTACGCAAGATACCAAATTACTAACCACCTGGGGCCGGATTCTGCAGCATGGAGAATTTGGGAATTTGGGAGATGAGAATTTCGTTTTCTTAGAATTCTTAATTCCCTAATTCTCCATTCCCAATTCACTAACATGGTTGGAGAATTAGGGAAAACGCAACAAATGTGAAAAAGTGCGAATCGCCTGGGACGATTAAGGGTATCACTTTTTGTTGTAGAGGGTTGGACTTTTTTTCATATGTGAGGTACATCTGCCTATTACCTTCCACTGTCAAAATAAATTTAAATTTCTTTTTTGTTGGGGTAGTTTTTGAGGGATGTAGGAGGGTAGGTTCTCTCGAGGTTTTCCGGGATAAGGAGAGAATGGAGAGAAGAAGGAGAATGTATGTGGTATCAAAAAAATGGGAGCTTAGGGCGAACAAGATAGGTGTAGGAAAAGTGGTGGGAAGAGTGCGGGGTAGAAATGGGGGCTGATTAACGGAAATTAAAAAAAAATAAAGACAATATCAGGAGCTGTAATAATTCGCTGGGGTAAGCTCAGGATCTGTAAGCCCAATAAAAAAAAATAAGAATTCACTTTGGTAATTAGGTATGCATGGGTATTATAGGCTATATTTTATTTCAATTAACGGTAATTTGCAGATTTGAGCGGCCTCGGCGGTAAATTTTGCTATCACAATATTCACGGGCGCCTAACTCTGTGTGGGAGGGCTGTAGAGTATTGGATTTTTTTTTGATAGATTAAGGGTTTAGAGTGCAAAAATATAAGCGAACAATTTTTGGGGCAGGGTGTTTTGGGGGTTGGGGGTCGTACCACCCCTCATAGGGGGTTGTCCAAACTCCGTCATGTTTGGTACCAAATTAAAGAGGGAGTAGAGGGTAATCGGGTGGTGTAGTTTGTATTTGATCATTTTAACGTAATAGCTGAATTTTGACCGCCGAAACACGATGTTTTTACACTAGGGTCATATACACCCAGTTCCTATATTTTGCATATATTTCTTCCGTTCTTTGTTTTACATCCATTAGTACTCCGTTGTGAACATTTTTGTCATGGGAAGTAAATTTCCACAACTTACTAGTTCTTCGCAATGTTGAGTTGAAAATATGTCAATTTTTGTACCAAAAACGGCCATTTTTTCACCTTAAAATGGACTGATACACTTCTTTTACAGTTATCTCCAAACTCGTATATCAGATTCAAAAATTAATTACATATTTAATTAGGGGATAAAATATAGATGCGATTTCATGGTACACACAAGCTTTACCGTGTATAATTAAAAATTTTACAGCATCTCTTCTGTACTGGACGACGACCAAATTGATCATTTTTGCGTGATTTATAATTTTTAGTGGGTACCTTGAGACACAAAATCCATGTTCCTCTGTAAGTATTGCATGGATTTCCATAATTATTTTTTTTAAATATAGCCAGGATATGCAGTGAATACATAACTCAATTTGAAAATCCTAGATACCTAGATACCTTCATAAAACGCAACAAAAGCAGAAAATACAATTTTTCCACTTACTTTTCCACAAGCAAGACACCGGAGAATTAACAAGTGGAATGGAGAATTCGGGAATTCTCTACTTACTTTTCGTCTTACTTTTCCACAAGCAAACATCGGAGAATTAACAAGTGGAATGGAGAATTCGGGAATTCCGTACTCACCTCTCAAATTCTCTCTTAGTTCAGAATTTTTCGTCTTACTTTCACTTCTCAAATTCTCCGGTGTTTGCTTGTGGATAAAGTAAGACGAAAAATTATCAACTGAGAGGATTTGAGAAGTGAGTACGGAATTCGCGAATTCTCCATTCCACTTGTTAATTCTCCGGTGTTTTGCTTGTGGAAAAGTAAGACGAAAAATTCTCAACTGAGAGGTTTTGAGAAGTGAGTACAGAATTCGCGAATTTTTCGTCCTACTTTCACTTCTCAAATTATCCGGTGTTTGCTTGTGGAAAAGTAAGACGAAAAATTATCAACTGAGAGGATTTGAGAAGTGAGTACGGAATTCCCAAATTCTCCATTCCACTTGTTAATTCTCCGGTGTTTGCTTGTGGAAAAGTAAGACGAAAAGTAACTAGAGAATTCCCGAATTTTCCATTCCAGTTGTTAATTCTCCGGTGTCTTGCTTGTGGAAAAGTAAGTGGAAAAATTGTATTTTCTGCTTTTGTTGCGTTTTATGAAGGTATATAGGTATCTAGGATTTTCAAATTGAGTTATGTATTCACTGCATATCCTGGCTATATTTAAAAAAAATAATTATGGAAATCCATGCAATACTTACAGAGGAACATGGATTTTGTGTCTCAAGATACCCACTAAAAATTATAAATCACGCAAAAATGATCAATTTGGTCGTCGTCCAGTACAGAAGAGATGCTGTAAAATTTTTAATTATACACGGTAAAGCTTGTGTGTACCATGAAATCGCATCTATATTTTATCCCCTAATTAAATATGTAATTAATTTTTGAATCCGATTACGAGTTTGGAGATAACTGTAAAAGAAGTGTATCAGTCCATTTTAAGGTGAAAAAATGGCCGTTTTTGGTACAAAAATTGACATATTTTCAACTCATCATTGCGAAGAACTAGTAAGTTGTGGAAATTTACTTCCCATGACAAAAATGTTCACAACGGAGTATTAATGGATGTAAAACAAAGAACGGAAGAAATATATGCAAAATGTAGGAACTGGGTGTATATAACCTAGTGTAAAAAAATCGTGTTTCGGCGGTCAAAATTCAGCTATTACGTTAAAATGATCAAATACAAACTACACCACCCGATTACCCTCTACTCCCTCTTTAATTTGGTACCAAACATGACGTAGTTTGGACAACCCCCTATGAGGGGTGGTACGACCCCCAACCCCCAAAACACCCTGCCCCAAAAATTGTTTACCTATATTTTTGCACTCTAAACCCTTAATCTATCAAAAAAAATTCCAATACTCTACAGCCTTCCCACACAGAGTTAGGCGCCCGTGAATATTGTGATAGCAAAATTTACCGCCGAGGCCGCTCAAATCTGCAAATTACCGTTAATTGAAATAAAATATAGCCTATAATACCCATGCATACCTAGTTACCAAAGTGAATTCTTATTTTTTTTTATTGGGCTTACAGATCCTGAGCTTACCCCAGCGAATTATTACAGCTCCTGATATTGTCTTTATTTTTTTTTAAATTACCGTTAATCAGCCCCCATTTCTACCCCACACTCTTCCCACCACATTTCCTACACCTATCTTGTTCGCCCTAAGCTCCCATTTTTTTTTGATACCACATACATTCTCCTTCTTCTCTCCATTCTCTCGTTATCCCGGAAAAACTCGAGAGAACCTACCCTCCTACATCCCTCAAAAACTACCCCAACAAAAAAGAAATTTAAATTTATTTTGACAGTGGAAGGTAATAGGCAGATGTACCTCACATATGAAAAAAGTCCAACCCTCTACAACAAAAAGTGATACCCTTAATCGTCCCAGGCGATTCGCACTTTTTCACATTTCTTACGTTTTCCTTAATTCTCCAACCATGTTAGTGAATTGGGAATGGAGAATTAGGGAATTAGGAATTCTAAGAAAACGAAATTCTCATCTCCCAAATTCCCAAATTCTCCGTGCTGCAGAATCCGGCCCCTGGCCATCTTTTCTAATGCTTTAATTTCCATTACTTCTAATGATTTCATGTGCCTTACCATCCCAAGCAGCCGTGATCAATTTTTACACATCGAATATCATAACATGATCACTCTTGTTTATAAAAGACACCTACAGCCCCAATTATAACTTCCACTACTCATCTAAGACATCATATCCTGCAGATTAATATCAGTTGTTGTTGTTTTCAGCTAAAGAAATTGGGAATCTTACATTAAAAAACATAAATCGCTCAATTTGTTTACTTTACTCGGCTGCTGTGCGAGTTTGTTTACATTATTCAACTGCGAATTTGTTTACTTTGCTGGACTGTGCGAATTTGTTTATGCAGGGAATAAAATTAGAAGCATTCCACCTGAAGAGCAAAATTACACATTTACTACTTTCCATTACTTATCTAAGTGAACATATCTACCTACATTCGCCCCAATCAGCTTCGCCTGATCTATTTGTAGATATATGATCATATGGTGCAATCTTGTTTATAAAAGACACCGACAGATTAATATCATCAAATCTTTAATCTACAACTTAGGTTGTTGTTAGTTGTTGTTGTTTTTTTTTGTTTTTGAGCTACTAATATTAATTACACCTGAGAAGGTAAGATCGCTAATATCTCGAACCATAGCCCGAAGAGGATTTCTGATGAAAATTTCACCCCCCTCCCTACTACTAATACTATTGGCATGGACAAAAAATATATTATTACTAGGTACTATTAATTATACCTCAAAAGGTAAGATCGCTAATATCTCGAAACTCTTTTCCCGTAGAGGATTTCTGATAAAAAATTTGTCCACCCCTATAACTATAACCCCCACTGACACCTTCTAGAATCTTTTGGTATGAACAAAAATATTCTAGGGTTAACTTGAATTACTACTTATACTAATTACACTAATTCACTTAGGGAATTTCACAACATTTCTTATCCACATAAATACACAGCTGCACACATCCATCCACGCCTTAGGTAACGTTTCCTTAGCCACCAAGTTGGACTGGCCTCAACATACCACAGGCACTCATACTAAAGTAAACAACTAACAACAAACTCAAGCTGACAAGTATACAGCCCCGATATAAATTCGCTTAGGGCATTTCACATCAACACGCATCCCCAGGACCCAATAATAATAATAATTTGCTAAGAAAACGTCAAGGCAAGGTGATATCATGTTCCAACCTGTAGAGGATTTTTGATGAAAATTTCGACCCCCCTCCCACCCCACACCACCTAGAATCCATTGTCATGAACAAAAATAACTTGAATTATTAATACGCTAATATCTCGAAAACCAGAGCCCGTAGAGGATTTCTGATGAAAATTTCATTACCCCCCTCCCTATCCCATTATTATAAATACCCCCTACCTACCCACCATCTAGAATCCATTGGCATGAACAAAAATTTGCTACTGCTAACTTTAATTATTACTAATATTAATTCAAAACCAAAGCCTACGTGTGGGCACTAGTGAAGCAAAAAACTTCACACACCCAAGAGAACCGTACCACATATCCAAGAAAGCCGTAGTACCGCTGACAAGTATACAACCCCGATATAATTCGCTCACATCATTACTTAATACACATAAGCCGCAAACATTCTGCCCAAGCCTTGGTACAGGTAACGTAGCCCAGTCTAACACACCCCAGGCAGTCCTAGTCATAGTATCAGATATTGCCACTAAAGCTCTCAGCCAACCTCCAGTACCCAGACACAGGAGGGGGCACCCCAAGGTCAAATTGTAGCCACCAAGACCAGATCAAACTTAACCAGCAACCTCTATCAATAAAGCTTCCACCACTTCACAAATATATCGAACTGAAAGTGATCTCGTATCCCCAAAACTCGAGATGAAAAACTTAATGTCAACTTAGAGGCTGCGAGTCCGAGATGAAAAATAAGCGAACTCCAGAAAAAAAACGAAATTCTATGCTATTTCCCTATGCTGGAGAGTGCTAAAAGTGGTCTCGTATCCCCTAAGTGGTCTCGTATTCCCAAAGTGGTCTCGTATTCCCAAAGTGGTCTCGTATCCCCAAGATTCCAGATGAAAAATAAGCGAACTTCAGAAACAAAATCGAAATCCTATGCTATTTCCCTATGCTGGAGAAAAGTGGTCTCGTATCCCCAAAATGGTCTCGTATCGCCAACATCCAATACACAAACCAATACAGTCAAGACACATTTAGTATGGACTCAAGCCACCTAGCGACGGTGGCGCCGGCGAAATGCTGGAAGCTAAAACGGTGTCGCAGAACTCCCATAGAACAACTACTCAAATTTTAATTTTTCGTCTTAAATTGTCGCATGCTGGGTTTTTGTGTTTTACGCTAGATGTCTCTTATGTGTTCTATGGTCTAGGTCTAGACTAATTTTATATGAATTTTCTCACTTTCAGGACACAAACCGAGTATAGTAAATTTTACAGAAGGAAGCACTCACATTAACAATGAGTATAAGATAATGCACAGTCAACTGCGCAGAGTTTAATTAAAATTAGTAAAAAATACTTGCAAGCGAAATATACGACGTGTTAACTGCTCGAATTCATCTGACTGACTGAGAAAAGTAAGCTCTTTTGATTACTTTCAGCTCCGAGAAGTTAATCTGATGGATGATTACCGTGATGATTATATTCTGCTTGATTTTGCACTAAATCAAATTTGATAGTTTTTACATACAATATTTCCACGGAAATGTGCTTTTTACGTTCATCCAGCTCTTAAATGTTAAAGAGGTTTGTTTCCAGCACTTAGGGATCAAGAAAATAAATGTGAAATAAACTTGCAAATATTTTTATTTTCACAACTGCATTCCATGAACGCAGATTAGAGCAATGATAAACAGCTCGCAAAGTCTCGTGAACGAAGGCTTGAGCAAATAAGCGAAATTTAAAGAAAGCACGGAAAAATTCAAAGAGAGGTAGCAGGAGTTTGGGGAACTCTCGCACTCTGCACTCTCTCGAAGTAATAAATATAGAAAATAGGTCTAGATCAAATCCCTCGAGAATACTTCACAAGCCATGAAACAAAGTCCCTCCCTACCACATACGAAGCCCAACGGAGTCCTTACATTTGAAAATATTTGCAGTGTTCTTATGTAAAACTGATAAAAGTTTGATTTGAAGAGCTCCTCCGCACTAAACTACTATTCGTACAGAAAAATGGCGTTCTAATAATCTTAAGCTTGCTTGCTTATCTTGCGAACCGTAATAAAATTTTCATACCTTTCCTAACAAAATTATTTAAAAAAATTTGCCTCAACCAATTGACTACTATTCCTCAAACAAAAATTCTCAGCTGAGTAATCATTGCAATGGCGCTGTGCCGTCATGGGATGCCGTGGGCTGATGAAATCGAATATAGCTGCCTACAGATTCGGACTGCGGCTGCACATATGCATATGCAATTATCACTCAGCTGAGAGGCATTGAGCGTAAAATGGTAAGGTTACTTTGTAATCAAAACTATTTTATTATTTTGTTAAGTAAGGTATATAGAAAGTGTAGCCTTTGGGAAGGTAAGGAACCAAGCTTTAAATTACTAGACGACTATTTTCCTGTATGGATAGTAGTTTAGGCTCTATGGCATATATGTATAAAGTAAATGTTTGGCGCTTTTCCATAAGCATCTATATAGATTTTAGAGAACGGACTTCAAACGCACACATATAGAGATCTGTTTCATGGCTTGTGAAGTATTCTCGACGGTTTTGTCTAAATTAAGTAAAAGTGCCATCAACGGCAGTGTCAGCGAGTCCACCGCGAGTGAAGTATTATTAAATTGGCTGGGCGACTCCCTTTTGAAACCAGCCTCGAAGACGGTTCGAAAAAGTGTTCAAGTTTCTAATTTCAACATGGCAGATTACGCCAAAATTGCAAAACTAACAGCACAGCTAGTTCCTCTATTCTTTGGAAAACAGCTTCCAAAATTGAGCCCGGGGCTCCAAGCCTTCTTAGGATGCTGCAAGCAGGTGATAAAGTGCACGACGGTGGATGAGCTAACGGCTTTCTTACAAATATTCCCCAGACAACTTCGAGGCGAAGTTTATCAGCTTTTTGCCTCCAATATGCCTACTACTTTTAAAGAAGTAGAAGAACGGCTCAAGCGAATATATTTGCCCAGAGAAACTCACCAAGAACTGTTAAACAAGTTAATAACTACTAGGCAGTATCCATTGGAAAATCTCACAGCCTTCAGGGCACGAGTAAAACAAATGCTGGCACTCTGCAACTGCAACGAAGCAGCAAAATCCAAATACGGCGCTACAGCAGCCCTGTTAAACGCAGCCAGAGTATTTCGCAAAAAATTCACTGAAAACAGGAGTCAATAACCCATATATGTGTCAATATCTTTTGACAATGGCCGACGGCACTGTTGAAGACCTTATTCAAAAAGAGCTTGACATGGAGCGTCTACAACAGAGCCCTCTATTCTTACAGCTTCCAGGGCAGTAAGTGCACCTATTCCAGATAACACACAATTTCTTCCAGTGAATCCGCCTGTAACTCATAATGTGTATAACCCAGGAACCACACCATTTGTACAGGATTCATGGCAAAATAATATAACCACAAATACAAACATTCACAATCAATTAACGCAGTTCACACAGGCAAACACAACACCGAAAGTTAAACAGGAGCCTTGATCGCCAAACACAAATTTTAATGTAAATAATAAAAATGACTATTTAAATAAAATCAGTTGTAGTTTTTGTAATCTATGCTGATTGCCTCAAACGCAAAATACGCCTTATTGTGTGAACTGTAAAGTGTATAATCATGACGTACGTGACTGCATGAGAACAAATTATAGTATTCAAAGACCACATAATAGTGTACCACCAAATCAAGTGTCTAACAATTCGAGAGATGTAAGGAAAAAGTGCAAATTTTGTGGTTGTTCTGGAGTCTCGACATGTAGTAGAAAAGCTCCCCGGCTCAACTCTAAAAAACCCATAAAATAAAATAGGGTCACCTCACATGACCGACTCCAGTGTCGCTACAGTAAAGCTTCTTTTAAATATAGGCCTGAATGTTTAAACTAAATTAGTAGTGGACATAGGCGCGGAGCTAAGTATAATAAAAGAAAGGTCATTAAAAGACCTAAAAATAATTAACCAGAATGAGGCATGTACATTACAGACCCCATTTGGTACCGGAAAGACGCTGGAAAATTGCCAGGGACACTTCAATTCAATTCAAATTTCAATTTCAATTCAATTTATTCTATGATAATCAAGATAATCGCGGGAAAATTAGGGAACCATAAGTAAAAAAAGGAAGTGAAGAGTTTTAACTAACTTCAGTCGTGTTTGCGATGGCAGAATGCTTGCTGAAAGCCATAGCCTCCTTAGTGTGGAGTATATTGTAGACAGCTGGCATTTAGTATAATCACAACACATCATGTTGCAGTTTAAAACAACTCCAAGGTTTCGTACAGAATCCGCAAAGGGTAATACGCTGTCGCAAAGCTTAACCTGGGGTAAACCATCAAAATCAAGAGATCTACATGCCAAGCATTGGGAGTTCCCAGGATTCAAAACCAGCCCGTTTTGCATAGACCACTGAGAGATACTAGCTAGATCACAATTAATACGTTCTACACAATCTTCAATTAATCCAATAGGTCTTTCCAGGTAAAGTTGCACATCATCTGCATAAAGATGCAGTCGAACGTCACAAACGGCACCCACAATATCATAAATGAACATACTGAAAAGAAGTAGGCCAAGTATCGAGCCCTGCGGCACACCCGACCCTAATGGTAAACATCTAGAAAGATTATTGCCAATTTTCACCTGTTGATACCGATTCATTAAATAGCTTCTGAGAAGAAGAGAAGCAGGTAATGAAAACCCAAAAAGAGCTTCCAATTTATGAAGCAATTTGCAGTGATCAACACTATCAAATACCTTAGTGAAGTCTAGCAGTACTCAAATAGAAATCCTATCATCATCCATAGCCTTGCGAATATCTGTAGTAACCTACAGTAAGGCAGCTTCACAACTGTGATGACGTCGGAAGCCAGATTGGCAGCACACTAATAACTTATTACAGGATAGATATTCTTGAAGTTGCGCATGCATAATTGTCTCCAGAACCTTTGCTAAGAAGGGCTTCTGGTGAAGCCTTCTTCGCAGTGGGTAACACCAGAGCCATTTTCCATGCAGCAGGAAAAGTAGAAAAAGTTAGGGAGCTATTTATAATATGTAATATATGCTGACTAATTATTGGAAATAGTAGACGTAAGAACCGAGGGCTAATGTTGTCAGACCCAGTTGCATTAGATTTAATGGAATAAAAAGCAAGTACAAGCTCTTCAAGAGTTATATAACGAAAGGAAAAATTGTTAGCAGTATTGCTCTCAGATTCTTCAGTAGGATGATTTGAGTACTTTATATTAAGCTGTGGCATTACAAAATATTCATTGAGCTTATTTGGATCGAAGGAGCAGCTAAAATTCTCTTTTCCATAGCTTTTTAAATTGTTCCAAAAGACCTTAGGAGCAAGATTGATATCAAACTTGCTTTTGAAATACTGGTATTTTGACATTCTGATGGCAGTTGTTGCTCTATTGCGCAAGGATATATAATATAAGCGAGCCTCAGTAGTTTTTGTCCTTTTATACTTATGATATGCATATTCTCGCTTGACAATAAGTTGTTTAATTCTAGCAGAATACCGGGGACAGTGGCCATACTATCTTCTGGGCTTTGTTCGAACTGGAACATTCTTTTCATATAAGTAATTAATATTGTGATCCATGATTTTCGTCATCTCATCAATAGAAGAATAAAGTATAATATCCCATAATAAACCACCACATTCATTATACAAGGAAGTAAGATCTTTGTTATTATAATCACGGTATGTATAAGAAGTAATCATATTATCACATGGACTGACTAATATATCATAACTAAGGAATAGAACGTCATGCTCAAGGAAACTAGGTGGGTCAATCTGGTTATAACATAATACACGATCTAAGCTGCTTGCAAGGAATAGGTCAAGAATTGAAGGCGTAGAAGTATTGCAGTAAGTAGGTACCAAATTAACCACTTTTAAGTGGGCAGACTGCAATAAAAAACGAAATTCATTAGAAGATCTACCCTCACGAAGAAGACTAACATTGAAGTCCCCACCCACAACAATATTGTCATATTTTTGAGAGAAAAGTTTAAGAAAATCAATGAAATTATTAAGTGGATTCGCATGATCAAAGCAGGCAGGAGGACAATAAGCCGCCACTAGAATAATTTTTTCTTCGCATAAGTTTACCTCTTCGTTTTTAAAAACAAAATTCCCTGTAAGTTTCAAGTCGTAAAAATTTCTTGCCTGGCCTTTCCGGTGATGGACTTCTAGGAAATGATTACCCGTTGAGGATCCAAACAAAGCACTGAGGTTTTCTCTCACGGAAACTACTCTGGATGAATTTGCTTTGTCATTAGAGTTTGAAACGGACAAGCTACATTCTAAAAAGGCAGTCGAAGTAAGAATACTGGCGGAAGAGGTAAAACCTAAACAGGTTGAACTATTTTCAAGGCTTCTCAAACGAGAAAAGCTGGCTGTCTAGCTCCAAAAGAGCCCAAGGAATGTCGAATGAGCTGTCTGGGCAAAGAAGAGGCCGACGAAATAAGGCAGCAAATGGTTACCTTTAAGGAACCAATACACATACAGACCTGCGTGGTCACAAATTGTTGCCCCAGTCCCGCCTCAAGTAGAAATGCTCTGTTTATCACAAGAGATAAGTTGGATAAGTTGGAGTCTTCCTGGCAACTAGTTTACTATCATCTGGAGCAGAATTAGTGCTGGTTAGTATTCTCAACGCTAACAGTCATACACAGTTTAAACTTACAACTGTATCCAATAAACGCCAACAAAATAATCCCATCAACAGGTGCAAAAGGTCACAAAATCATGCAAATTCCAGTATTAAGTACAAAGGAGTTAAAGGAGTTATCGAATACCCATAGAGACAAATGTAGAAAACTTGTTTCTTCTTTACTCAAATCTGGTAATGAAAAAGAAACGTTAAAGTTTTCTGCTATACTGTCGTAGTGCTTCTTAAAGCGCTGTAAGACAGTGTGCTCGGCAGGTAGGAGCGATGAAGCTCTCTGTTAGCCAAGCCGTCGTGTATTCATTGATACATGACACTCATATGTGCATAATGCACTTCGCTTTTCCATAAACAGGTGGACATGACTTTTGTTTTATTTTCACATTTTGTATGGCATTCTGCATATACAAAAGAATGCTGTGAATCACCTTACGGGTGTTTTTCCTGATCAATGTTCATTTTTGTTTTATTCTTTCTGCATGTACAAAAGAGTGCAGTGAATCACCTTATGGGTGTCCTGTCTGATTAATTTAATTTAATTGGCAATGGTGTGTGTGTGTGGTGATGCGCTCTAGACAAAGCTGAGTGTCTAAAGCCTGATAAAAAGGTGTATATAGCTCTACCGTCTAAAATTCCTAGGTACAAGTCCTTCATAAAAAACAAGGGACCATATAAGAACAGGATCGAGTAGCTAAAGCCTATACTAAAGATGCATATTACTCCTCCGCCTTCTAGCATGAAAAAATCTACATGATCAAAACACAATAGCATCGTCGCGCACAACCTAAGACAAAGACCCCACAGGTATACCAAACTCAGCCGTCGACAAAGCGGGAAGAAAATACCCTGCAATATGCTAAACATGAAAAAGTAAAGCCTAAAAAGGAAGTATGTGCACCCAAAAAAATTACAGGAAACATATTACGGAGGAAAAGTAAGTCAACCGAAGGTTTAGCTGAAAAATCAGCAATTTTACAACATGTACGATATTTATACCCGAATTAAGAACTCCGGAAGACCCAAAACAGTACCTAAGTATTACTAGGCTAGAGCAAGAACTCAGCCTAGACCCAAATTTAACCGCGGAAGAAAACACAGCGATATCAGAGCTCTGCGAGGTGTACAACGATATCTTCTACCACAAAGGTGAAAAGCTCACCTACACAAATGCGATAACGCATAATATTCCATTGGTGCAACATCAATCGCCAATCAATCAAACAATGTACCGCTTACCTGAAACTCAGAGGAAATGAGCAGCGAAAGGAAATGCTAGACAACGGGAATTCGCCTCTACTAGCGGTCCCCAAGAAAGCTGGATCCGACGGTGAAAAACGGTGGCACGTCGTTGTCAACTTTCGTAAGTTAAACGAAAAGACAATAGGAGACGCACTCCGAATCGAGGATATTCTTGACAATTAGGTCATGTAAGGTAATTCACTATCCTCGATTTGGCCAACGGCTATAACAAAGTTCTTGTCGGCAAAAAGAATCGGCATAAAACAGCTTTCAGTATAAGTTATGGGAACTACGAGTTCAAGTGTATGCCATTTGGGCTCAAAGAAAACCCCGCCACATTTCAGCGCCTGATGAGTTTCGCTCTGACAGGCCTACAAGGCCTAGCATATTTTGTTTATCTTGATGACAGTGTCATTTACGGTAAAAGTCTAAATGACCACAAAGATAAACTTCGTAAAGTCTTCAACAAGTTGAGAGAGAAAAACTTAAAACTGCAGCCAAAGAAGTGCCAGTTTGTACGAAGAGAAGTTGTTTATCTAGGACATGAATTTTCTAGCGAAGGTGTACTGCCAGACCCAAGTAAGACGGTCTGCGTCCAAATATTTCCTGTTCCCAGAACAGTAAGGCAAGTCCAATCCTTTTTGGGACTTGCCAAGTATTATAAAAAATTTATCCCAGATTTCTCCAAGAGTGTACGTCGAATTAAGAAAAAACGTAAAGTTCATTTGGACTGAGAAATGCTAAGAAGCATTTCAAAGCGCAAAAAATGCTTTAATTTTTCCACTACTTCTAATAAGTAACGAGGCCTTAGGTGCTGTACTTCCCCAAAGAGAAGTGGGTAAGGACCAGCCTATCGACTGCGCAAGCCGTGCCTTAAACAAAGGGAAGGAATTATTGGCTATAGTCTGGGCAACTAAGAACTTCAAGTGGCACCTTCTACGTAGAAAGATCTCGGTCTACACTGACCATAAACCTCTCAAAGGTGTCTTCAATGTGAAAGACCCAATTTCCCGTTTGGTGAAATTTCACCACAAGCTCCGAATCTGATTTCAACATCGAATACAAGCACGGGAAGTACAACACTAATGCTGATGCACTAGGTCGCATCCACGAAGCATTGGCCTTAGACAATTTAGGCAATACTTCAACGGTAAAAGCCCTAGTCCACCACACGATGGACTCAGATGTGACGGAAAATAATTCCCCGAAGACGAAAAATAAAAAAAATAAAAAAAAAATCCGCTCATTGCTTTGTCGTGACTCGAGCTCAGAAAAAAAAGCCCAAATAACTTCAACACGGAGGTAAACGAGCACACGAAAGTGGATCAAAACGAAGTTCAGACCCCAGAGGCAGACATACAAAACCCAGCAACGCTTGATCCAAATGTAAGTACAGGCAGGACACCCGAAGTAATCACGAGCCCCAGAGGGATCCACACAATCTTAAAAGATATCACGATTCTACATTATGTGGTCCTCAAACTGTCGTAAACACTTACAAATATATAAGACGCAAGGATTGGTGGAGACATATGCTTAGCGACATTAAAAACATATTAAAAAATGCCCAAAGCGTCAAACTATGAAATCATCCCCGCAATATAAAAAGGCGATGGTTATCACGGACATCGCAGAACAGCCCTTCGACAAAGTTTACCTCGATATTGTAGGTCCAATAGAAGAGACCACATCAGGTAACAAATATATCTTAACCTTTCAAGATAATTTAAAAAAATTTGTCGATTGGTATGCAATATCTAATGCAATACTCACCGATCAGGGAATCAGGGAAATAATTTCCTGAGTGTTGTTATGTAAGCTTGTAAGGGTAAAGAAGTTCAAACTTCAGCATACCATCCACAGCGTAATGGAGCAATAGAGCGTGCCCATAGGCAACTTATAGAATACATGCGAGCAATCGTAGATAAAAATTCCAAAACATGGGACCAATACCTACGAACCGCTGCATTCGTGTATAACAATAGTGTACACGAGGGTACTTAACTTACTGCCTTTACGGTTTCAAAGCGGATGTCCCATCAAATTTAAAACGACATCCCAGACCCGTTTAAAACCACGAGAGCTGTTATCATATACTGTAGTATAAACTCCAAAAATCGTATGCCACGGCAAGAACGAAAACAGAAAACATAAGTTTTCCAAAATCTGGTTAGGACCATAACAGGTAACCGCTATACCAGGTGATGTAAATACCGCAATCAAAATTGGTAGGCGAATAGTAACGATACGTAATAACCGTTTAAAACCATATTTCGAGTAAAAACATGTTGCACAAAAAGGAACCAGGTTGACTTGATTTCCTATTCTACTTATTTCCAGTACATCCCATTTTTATATAATCACTTATTAGGTGGAGTCACTCCACTGCCTAGTTTAGTTCCGGCACGAAATAACTGTACAAAAAGGCATACTTAAAGGATTATTTTCTTCCTGCAACTTGTCCGCAGAAATGGCGCTACGTATTATTGTGCTAGCTTTGCTTGTCCAGTACACGACAGGAGAAATCGCCAAAAAACCCTACGCCTTGACACATCTAAATGGCTCAGGTATAATTTTCGAGGATCTAGGAATCCTCGTTGTGTATCATAAAACCTGCAACGTTCTCACTGAATTAGACTTGGATGAGTTGGATACGCGGATAAAGTTGGCATAAACTCCGCATAAATATCACGAACAAAGGAGACCTGTACAACGTGCAGCAGCTACACATACATGCTATAATAGATAGTGTACAAAAGCGCACAAGAACCATTAAAGTATTGGTCCAAGGAAGGCGTAAGGCCAGATCACTATTCGACGGAATAGGATGGCACCATGGTACCATGCACTACTCATTTGGCACCATGGACAATAACAACGAAAAGGAGATATATAGCAGATTGGACGAAATTGAATCGAATTCACAAGCCCTAGCTAAGTTGTGACCGAGGACCTAACAAAAAGGCAACTGAGATAGGAAATCCTATCGAGTCTGCTTCTCCCAATAAAAGAAGTCGAATACCGACAACAAGCCCTTCTGAAGATATTAATGGCTAGTAGAACCAGCCATATTCACCCACTCTCGTGTCCCCAAAAAATCTGCTGGGAATATACCGGAAATCAATCACGACCTACCTAAATGACCAGAATTGTCTATCTGTCCTATATCAGACATAGGACCTCAATCGCGTCTCATACAGAATAAATTGGTGGTGAGCACTCTCCCAATTTTTTATGTACCAAAAATGAGGCTGCAACAAATTCGATGCTTCCAGATACCAGACCCTGGCTACTCTTATGTGGAAAATAGCACACAAACACAAGAATTCCTCTTAAAGAGTGAAGACATAAAAAAGTGCAAACCGATTACCCACAATTTGGAAGAAAACATATATAGGTGGACTGACTATCCCGATAATCAAGGCAGCGACCTCCAACGAATGTATCGTTAAATTATTATTCAATCCTTTAAATGAAGCGCCCACATGCAGGTATAGAGTGCAAACTCCTCAAAAGGGCATGTTGATAAAGTTACACAAGCCCAATGCTTGGCCATTTTCGTTTATCACCTCCACGGTACTACATGTCACATGTCCCAACCACTTCTCCACTTCAGTATTAGAGAAACAAGGAATAATCGAGATGATTCAACCATGTCAATTACAAATAGGAGAGAAGGTGCTTAAGTATGAAGGTGATAGTAAATATCCACTGAAGATAGTGCAACCGAATCAGATTCTTGCTACACTATTCCCTAACTACTTTAATGTTGACCGACATGTTACCCGAATCCCAAAACTTAGCGCATCCAGAGATTTTAATGGGAGATGATATCCACAAATCAATTAATACTGGCACACATTCGTTGGAAGATACCCAACACAAACTAGACCAATACAGTAACAAGGTATCGAGCAGAAAATCCCATATCCTGTCCACAACCTCGATATCATTTGCGAGCCTACTAGTTTTGGCCATAATGATTGTTGTGGCAGTGAAATATGTACACCCTGTCGTCACCAAGATGAGACAAGCGTCTAGCAAACCACAAGGTAACCCCGAAATTTCATCAGAAGGAATTCCTTCAAAAGAACGAACTTCTGACCCCAAACCTACTTTAAAGCGAGCTCGATCGTTCTCCAAAACCACTAAATCGGTCCAAATATTCTAAAGGGAAACACCGGCACTCGCGAAGGCCACTGAGTCAAATTTACAGTTTTACAACCAAAAAGTAGCCCTGGTAAAGAATATTGTTACGTGCAATAGAAAGAGACAACTGGTGACATCTACTGGCAATGGAGAGTAAACGACTTCAGGTTCGGAGAATCGATTATGAAATCTACAGGAAAGTTCAGGAATAGAACAAATAGAATAGTCAAGAAGCTTTTGGAATATAACACTCCAGAATAATCCGGAGAGTGTCTAGGGTATAAATATAACAGTTGTCATCGCCAAGAAAAGAGTCTTGTCTTAGATGTTGCAGTGTTATCAAGCGAAAGTAATAAAGAAGCGAAAGTGTGTAATTGGATTGCGATAATTGAAAGTACAGTGTTAGCGATAATTAGAGTTGAGTTTATTAATTGAGGAATTGTGAATTTTATATGATTACAGTGAAGTAAAGAACTTATATATTAATTATTTAATATTGTTTTTTAAATAACGAACCAAAGGCCACGCTCGCAACAACTGGTGTCAGAAGTGATATAAATTCGCGGAATAAAGTGGTGGCAATTGACTTAAAAATTCAAAGTGTGATTAATTTTGAGAAATGGTGTTAAATTGTGAAAGTTCTGGAAAATAATTTATATTCATCTGTAAGAGAATTACTAAAGTAATGGGGCGCAAAGTGGACGAGCTTCGAATGCAGGATTTGAAAGTGGAGTTAGGGAACGGGTCATTACAAACGACAGGTACAAAGAAAGTTCTAGTCGAGCGACTTAGACAATCTTTGATAGAGGATGGAAAGAATCCTGAAACATTTGTTTTCGAAGAGAACTTGGAAGAAATCGAAGCTGAAGAAGAGCCTGTGATGAAAATGGAACAGCTTTTGAATACTTTAATGAGTAAAATGGAAGCCCATTTTGATGAACAAAAGAATTTTCTCGACGAACAAAAGAATTCCCTAGAATCCCATTTAGATGAGCAGAAGAGATCCATGGAAACCCGTTTGGACGAGCAAAAGAATGCTCTTCAGGAACAAAAGAATTCTCTCGAGGAACAAAAGAAATCTATGGAAGCCCGTTTTGATGAACAAAAGATTGATTTTGAGGAACAAAAGAAATCTCTGGAAACCCGTTTGGACGAACAAAAGATCTCTCTGGAGAATTGTCTAGAAACTCGTTTGGAGGAATAGAAGACTTTCCTGAAAAACCCATTAGATGAACAAAATTTGAAAATTGAAGGAATCGAGCAGGAAGTGGCGGAAGCTCAACAAAAAGTCACCGAGCAGCTTGACAGTCTTAAATCAGATCTAGAAAGAATAAAGCATCGTCAGCCTCTATATGTAGCAACTGAAATATCCGGTGCAGGTAGTTAGAAACCTCCCATATTTGATGGACAAAGTTCGTGGCATATCTTCAAGAGACAATTCGAGGCAGCTTGAGAGGTAAATGGACGGAACGGTGAAGACAAAGCTATAGCTCTGGTGTTAGCATTTCGAGGTCCTGCGTCAGAACTCTTACAAACTGTACCGACTGAAAATCAACGTGATTACTCTTCATTAGTACAGGCGATAGAATTACGTTACGGAGATGAACACATACAGCAAGTATATCGCCTACAGTTGCGCAACAGGATTCAAAAACATGGTGAATCACTACAACAACTGCAGGCAGATGTAGATAGATTAGCGCATCTTTCATACTCCAGCGAGTGGATTTTCTCAATGAAGTGGCGACGGAGGCATTTGTGAACGCTATTACAGATCAAAATTTACAACAATCATTAAGGTGTTATGATATATCGACATATCATAACCCGCGTTCAATTTTGCATTCATGCATTCCAGGTGCATACGTTTTTTTCTTTCCCCATTTCAAGTGCATACACTAAAATTCGATTTTATTTCAGATTTCTTGAAATGAAATCTCTAACTTCCACTTAGGTTTGTCAGCACAAATTTTCCTTTCTTAATCATTTAAATATGCACACGCTTCATTTTTCTAAACACAAGGTACCTAAATTGTAACTTTGTTGCAATATATTTCCTCTTGAACACTTGCATATGCACACGCCACAAGTGGCGTATCAATAACATGCCTCGCTTATCAACAGAAAAATGCACCACGTGATCGATGCAATCGTGGGAAGTTTTTGCTGACGACGCGAGCGTAATATCCAAAGGATGAATAAAGAAATGATAGCAGGCAGTCTTGGAAAAAGTCGCGAGATTAAAACATCGAAGTTGGTTCTGGGGAGGTAAAATAAATTGAACAACCTAAATATTTCCGAAATTAAAAGTGGTTTAATAATTGAATTTTGAGTTTTTTTAATAAAAGATCCTAAGAGGTTTAATAATTGAATTTCGAGTTTTTTTATAAAAGACCCTAAGAACCAACTCCAAGACTCCACTGTGCTCTGTTCTCCCGGCAAGCGGGAAAGCACGGAGTACGCGAGATATATTTTTAGGTAGGAATGTTTAAGAAAAAAAACCAAATCTTTAAATATCTAAAATAAAATATTTATTACGTTAAATATTTATTATGTGTACACGCTTCAGCGGAGTTCTTAAGACTAAGTATAATTAGGAAAAATATCTTCTCACAAATTTCTATTTCATTATTCTGTTCATTGCAATTTTGCTGACATTATCATTTTGTTCTACATTACATGAAACCGTCTGTGAGAATTCCGGACTTTTTAGTTTCTCAAATGTGATAAGATATGAAATGTGATCCCTGTTCACGTTTCGTAACAGGTGAGTTTGATTTAATGATTTCATTAGTAGGGTCATGTGGGATTTTAATATCTGCTGACGTAACTCCTCCCTCCTTAGGTTTGAGACTCTCCAGAGTCACATTTTGAAATTTTATATTTAATTTTTTGTATTTGCAATAAAAAATGGTTACGACTATTACTATTATTATAGCTATTATGATAGAAAGTGTACCATAAATAGAATGAGTTTTCTTTTCATACTTAATTTCCTGAATTTTGTTAATGTTTTCTATATATTTCAATACAAGATCTTCAAATGAAAGTTTTTTATTTAAATTATTAATGTCCTCAAAATAATTTGGTATAACAAAACTTTGTTTAAATACCTGCTGTTTGTTGTATAAGCTGTAATTATTTATAGTTATTGAACAGTTGTTAAAATTTATTAAGTAGTTTCCGGTCATTTCTAAATCTCTTTTATCACAGGAACTTATGAGACTAACATTGTTTTGGTTTTTTGCAATAACTAATCCTTCTCTTATTTCTAATATTTCGGATATGTTGTTAAATGTTTTCATACAATTTTTATGTGTTATACAATTATTCAGTATTTTGAGTTCTTTGAGATCTTTATTACTAGTATAAGTATAGGTTTTTCCTTCATAATTAACAATTTCTTGTGGTTCAAATACCAGTTCCTGTTTATAAATGTTACTTATAGGTGTTAACAAAGTTCTGTGTAAAGTAACTGTTTCTTTGGGTATTCTTATAATGAACATAATGTTATACAGATTATCTATTACTGTTGCTAATCTTATATTCTGAAGTTTCTCAAAATCAATGTCGTATTCGAAAATTTCTTCACTAGTAAACACGTTACTGTTAATGATTCCTAATCTTGCCGAAGCTATATTATTTTGTATATGTTCTACATTATCTTCAAGTATTTTCAGCTTTAGTACATAGTCTGTCGAGAGAATTTGCTTCTCGATTTGGCTTAGTTTTTCTATAATCGTTAATCGATCTTTTTCGATTATGTCTTTTAGCTTTGTAAAGGTAGAATTAAAGTGTTCGTTAATTTTGATTTGGGCATTAAGGTTTTTTATGGTGTTGTGATTGTTCATGTCTATGATTTTAAGATGTTCTTCTATATCCTGTCTGTCATCGTCGTCCATTGTCCCGTATAACCAGTTAAATATTCTACCCACAAAGTTCAGTAACCCTCTTCTTTGCCTATGGGGAATTAGCGTTTGAATTCTACTTCGTATGTTTTTAATTTGATAATCGTAGGAAATACTTTGATCGCTTAAATTTGCTTGTTTTATATTCCTTTCTATGGTATCTAAAATTTGCTCGATTTCTCTTGTGTTTACAATGTGTATTATTGTATCGTAGCTTTTAACAATTTTAACACTGCCTAGTTTTATTTCGATGTATCCTGAATTAGATTCAATTTTTTCCACTGTTAGATGGGCCTGGGTTACTTGTACCAGTATCCACATTACCAGGAATATTATGGAAATCCAGTTTACCTAAAAATTTATTTTTTCTTTTAATATTTGATTTGTGTACATTTTCTAATCTAGCTTTTGTAAATTTTGGTTGTTCTTTATGTCGTAAGCTCTTATAATTTTTAATGTACCCTTCTGTCCTAACCTCGTTGTAATCTTCTCTATTTTCATTTCTTTTATTAATATATCTAAGTTTCTCCTTGGTTAGATTCTGAAACATTTTATTTTTTTGCAACACTTACCTTCTTGTATGTTAATAGGTTTTTCTTTGGTTATGGAATGATAACTATTGTTGTACCATTCGATTGCTTTTGACATTTTCTCTTTAATATTTAGATCTTTACGTTCTATTCCTAACGTTCGGATTTTTTCGCTCAGTGTACTGTGCAACCTTTCGATATCTGAATTACCGGTGTGGTTATTAGATTTTACAAGGTGACTTTCTATATTCTCGTTTCTTAAGAAGTCTTTAATATTTATGCTTTTAAATTCATTATCAAGAATTAATTTATTGAAATGGCCTCTTTGGGATTTGAACTCTCTGACTTTTTCAATTATTGTTTGGTTAATCCTATCTTCCAAGTAAAAAGCAGTAGCGAATTTCGAGAATCTATCTACGAATGTAAGGAAGTTCCCTTTTGAGTTGGTATGAATGTCCATATGTACTATTTGTTTTATATCTTTCGGTGTTTCTGTATATTCGAATTTTTGTTTAATCGGTTTTCTGTCGCATTTAACTCTATTACATACATCACAATTATTTATATATTTATGTATGAGTATCTTAAGATTGGGATAATAGATATATTTCTTGAGACCTTCGTAATTTTCGTTGATTCCAGTATGTCCCGTTTCGTTTTTGTGATAATTGTGTATTTGTTTATAAGTTTCTTCTTCTGAGTTCATGTCTTTAGCATGATTTGAACATCTGACAAACTTTACTGTAGGATCGTTATCATATAATTCAATAATCTTTTGTGGTAATATATTGTATTTATGGTCATCTAGTTCGGTGTATATACCTATTTTACCTGATTTTATGTACCTTCGCAATATATCCGGAAGATTACCTTCTAGGTCTTGGGAATTGATATAGATTTTTCTATTTTTGTTCTTAATTTCAAATTCCTTCTCTTGATTGTCTGTTAGTATTATTTGAGTTTTGAAACGATTGACAACGGTGTCTAATATAGGTATATGATTGTTTAATTCTTCTTGTTGGGAATGTATGGTTTCTAGGTCTTGATCAACATTATCATGCACTGAGCTTTGATCGACGTTGTTATTCAGGGAATCTTCTTCAGAAGTTCCAAGATTTTGGATGGTTTCGTTGCCATCATTCTCCATGCTATTAACATTGGGTTCCTCCATGTTATTAATTTCGTGAGTATCAGCATTTATTCTGCTGAGAAAATCCGCAACTTGGTTTTCCTTACCCTTGATATAGTCCATGTTAATATTATATTCTCCGAGTTTTAGGAGCCATCGATAGAGTCTTGGGTTCACATCTTTCCCTTGAGTTTTGGTGTACAACCATTTAAGTGGTTGGTGATCAGTTAATAAGTCAAATTTAACGCCGTATAAGTAAGGGCGGAAATAATTAGTGGCCCATACAATGGCCAAGAGTTCTTTTTCCGTAGTGGAGTAGTTTCTTTCATGATCGTTGAGAGTTCTGCTAGCATAGCAGGTAGGGTGATTATCTTGTTGAAGGACAGCTCCTATAGCATAAGTACTGGCATCAGTAATGAGTTTAAACTTCTTACCGAAGTCTGGATACCTAAGCACAGGAGCTTCCGTAATTAACCTTTTGAGTTTTTCGAAGGAGTTAATGTAATTTGTGTCTTTTGAATTAATCTTAACATTTTTCTTTAAAAACCTCGTCATCGGCTGGGCTACTTTTGCGTAATCTCTTATAAACTTTCTATAGTAGCCGGTAATTCCAAGGAACGATTTGATTTGTTTCTCTGTTTCAGGCAATTTTAATTTTGCTATATCCTCTACTTTCTTAGGGTTTGGTTTTACTCCACTTGGAGTTAAAAGATGGCCTAAATACTCTGTTTCCTTCGAGAAAAATTTACATTTGTCGACCTGTATTTTAAGATTAAATTCCCTTAATTTATTGAAGATTTTCTTTATATTATGAATGTGTTCGTCGAGAGTAGTTGAAAAAATCAATATATCGTCTAAATATACTACGCATATTTTATTGATATATTCTTTCAATACGTCGTTCATTAGACGCTGGAAAGTTGCTGGAGCATTTTTTAGACCGAAGGGCATCCGGATGTACTCATAATGTCCCTGAGGCGTGGAAAAGGCGGTTTTCTTCCTATCTTCTTCGTTTACGAGGATTTGATGGAAGCCTTTTGCCAAGTCAAGAGTAGTGAAGTATTGTGCCCTGCCTAATTTGTCCAGGATATTGTCGATATTCGGGATGGGGAACTTGTCATCGATTGTAACTTCATTGAGCTTCCTATAATCGATGACTATCCTCCATTTTTTCATACCTGAATTATCGATTTTTTTGGGTACAATCCATAGCGGACTGTTATAGGGAGAATTACTCTCTTTAATAATGCCCTGCTTAAGCATGTCTTTAATTTGTGATGAGATCTCTTGCTCACGCACTTGTGGATATCTGTAAATCTTCGAATATATGGGCTTTTGGGTTGTAGTTATTATTTCATGGGTAATTTTGCTTGTACTCGTTAATTGTTCTCCTTCTTTAAAGAATAAATCCTTATAAGATTTTAGTAAATTTTCAAGAAGGTTTCTCTCTTCAGAGTTCAAACCTTTCAATAGATTTTCTACCACAATTTCGTTTATACTGACACATTCTAATTGATTTATTTCATTTAACTTATAAGGCCATGTAGACAAAAATTCGATTTCACTATTGTTGATTTTTAAAATACCTTTTTCCATATCAATAATAGCACCAAGGGGATTTAATAAATTTTGCCCAATAATTGCATCAAAACATTTATCGCGAAATTTCGTAAGTTTCCATATCATATGGGCATCCTCTCTAAATTCAGTGGGGAGATCAGTTTTAATTATTTGACTAACAAAAGCACTGGTGTTAAGGGTTTTGAATTTAATTGGCTTTTTCAAGAATTGTCTTTGGTATTGGGGTAATTTTTCTTCGTTTAATAGAGAGGTCGTGGACCCTGTATCTATGAGACATCTAATTTTGTCTTTATTTATTGTTAACTCTACTATTGGTAAACAAATTTCCGAGGCATTGTGTGAAAATTTACCTCGTCTTGGATGTGGTCTACTTCCATGGGTTCTACTCTATTATGTGAATTATTAATAGGGTTATTGTAATGGTTTCTTCTGTTTCGTCCAGAATTAGCTTGTCTTTGTCCGTAGTTGTAAGTTTGTCTATACTGCCACGAGTTTTGTCTTGAGTTACTGTTGTTAAAGTTATTATGATTATTATTGAAGGACTATAATTGAAATTGTTATTATTTTTTGGATGATTTAAACGTCTTGAATTATACTGATTTTTATTGTCATAATTATTTTTATGCACAGTATTGTTATTTATCTTATCTCTACTCATTCCTAAACTTTCTAACAAATTAAAGGAATCCCGTAAATTTTGTATGTTTCTATTCAAAATTATTGATGATAAATTTGGTTCAATATTGTTTAAAAATGTTCTTAAAATTAAAGATTCATTAAGTCTAGGGCTAAACTCTGCAGGCTTGTCTATATCGTAGTCGTATTTTTCATTGAGTTTTGCTAATATATTTCTTAATGTCAAAAAATATTCTCTTACTTGTGTATTTTTTGCTGAAAGAGCTTGATGATACAACTGATGGTAAGTTTCTCGGACACCAAAATTGCTGATTAACGCTTCCTTCATCTCATCCCAGGTGGCTTGAGTTCCTAAGGTCCTGATTACATCTAGGGCTTGTCCTTGTATTTTGTTGATTATGATTCTCTGGTAAACATAAGCCTTGGCACTTGGATGATCGTTGAGCATATTTAAAATAGTATCGACTTCTCGTAAGAATGACGTTAGAGCATATTCGTTGTTTCCTCGGAATTCGTGGATCCTTTGAGCATCTTTTATAAGATCGTTTGCAGAAAGTGTAAATCTTTGTTGAGGTTGCTGCTCCTGCTGTTGAACTTGCTGCTGTTGAGCTTGCTGCTGCTGTTGTTCCTGAGCTTGCTGCTGTTGTTGTTGCTGAGCTTGCTGCTGTTGTAGTACCTGATGCTGTTGTTGAGCAGGCTCCATAATTTCGTCACTTATTTTCCTTGTATTATCTGAGCTAATTGCGAGGACGTCACTTGGATTTTCCTTTTTATTATAGGCTTCGAATCGTTCAACTTCTTTTACTTGTTTCACTTTGGGCATAGGGCTGAATAATCTCCTAACAAATTTCTTTCATAATGGATAATTATCAATCACTGTGATAAATCTTTACATGTATATTTTCTTCTGTATTTCTTGGCACTCTTTTCACTTTCAAGGTTTTTTGGAAACTTTCAGTTTTACACTAATAACTTCTTGTAAAATTTATTAATACTTTTGTTGTTGTTTGTATCAGTGTGATATGGATTTATATTTCACTATACAGTTTATCGTTGCCGAATTATAGCTTCCCGTTTGTTTTATTTTGTTTAAAGATTTAGTTTTCTTTACTTTTCCTTTTTTCCTTTTTCGTTTAATATTTATATATTAAAACTTCTATTATTCGATCACAGGATATCTTTCTTTAGAAAGACATCCTACCGACTGCGCCAGATATATTTTTAGGTAGGAATGTTTAAGAAAAAAAACCAAATCTTTAAATATCTAAAATAAAATATTTATTACGTTAAATATTTATTATGTGTACACGCTTCAGCGGAGTTCTTAAGACTAAGTATAATTAGGAAAAATATCTTCTCACAAATTTCTATTTCATTATTCTGTTCATTGCAATTTTGCTGACATTATCATTTTGTTCTACATTACATGAAACCGTCTGTGAGAATTCCGGACTTTTTAGTTTCTCAAATGTGATAAGATATAAAATGTGATCCCTGTTAACGTTTCGTAACAGGTGAGTTTGATTTAATGATTTCATTAGTAGGGTCATGTGGGATTTTAATATCTGCTGACGTAACTCGCGCGTAACAACTGGTGGCAGCGGTGTAATTATAAAGCCCGAAAAAAAAAATTTTTTTTTGAATAAAACAGAATAAAGCGGTAAAACTAAAGTGCAAAAAACGAATGGCAGCCGAATAATTTGTGTTTTACCTTTTGAAAATATTACTATTATTATAAAAATTTACCGAACAGCAGCAAAAGGTTTTTCTGCAGAGTTTTAGCTATGTTTTGATCAAAGTAAACAGTTTATTATACTACTCCTACCAGTGTACAGCGGCGCCGAATGTAATTGAAATATTCAGAAATAAGTATTCATAAAAAAGTGTTATAAATAGATTCAGGAAATCTAAAACTCAGATTAAAAACCCTTTTCAATCTAATTTAAATAAATGTCGTCATACAGCACGAGTGTGTTTAATACGATACATATCATGCCGTTTTGATTAAATAACTAGATTTACAATCGTAATTAAACATAAATAAATAAAAAAGGAAGAAAAAAGCATACATTTTAAAATTGGGTTCACTAGCTCCCCCAATAAAAGCTAAACAGTGAAAATTTTTTAAGTCAGAGGTAACATTCCTGACCCGTTCTGGTGTGATCCAGTGGGGTGTCGTGCCCACACCGAAGGAAGGAAGCCCAAGGATTTCAACCTAAAAGCAAGGAAAAAATTTTCCTGATCGCCGCGCCGTGCTAACAAAGGAACAGTGATTTTTAGAGCTGGAATAAGGAGAACCAATTAGGGTAAATCCGCAAAAACTAGAATTGGTCCCAAGTAAGATTTTAAGATTTCAACAATCAATATCTTTAGATTACCATGGCATAAGCTAACATTGTAGATGGATTTAAATGTGTGCAAGGAGGAATATTTTTGAGCTAGTGTGTTCCTCCCCATATGATGTATCTAAAAGGAAGAGAAATTTTTTTTTGTGTACCGTGATCGCTGATGAGACGAGGTGTGCTGTGCTTTATTTTTTTTTTAATTTTATTCTTCTACTGTCCCTGTTAAGTTGTAAAATTCGTAGGTCCCTCTCGGGATCGCTGAAATTACTTGGTCACACAATTTATCCTGATTCCTTTTGTAAAGCTAAACTATCAAAAAAAAAAAAAAATTATATATATATATCAAGTAGCACTAATCAACTTCTTAAATCGTGTGCTGTAAATATAAAAGAGACAAAGTTTCAGTTTAAAGGTATTGTTCGTATAGACCCGGCAGGATAACCCTTCATTATCATTTTAATAATATATATATATATATATGAAAACTATTATGGTACTCTCCTCATACCCTGATGAAATCATACGGTATGAAGTAGGGTTTCAGAAGTAAGACAATCCTTATAGAGTTCACCAACAACATTATTCATGTAATCACTCCTTTTATAAAACAAAACAAATAGCAGCAGTAAATACATCTGGATATTATTTCAATTAGTGTAGAATGTGTATTGACTCCTAGTAACGTGGGGATAGTCAGAAGGATATTATCAAATATACTTGAAAGTGAGCCAAACTCTTTTTACTAGGTTATATTGATTATAAAATAATTGTCTGCTGAGTCACAATATAAATAACTAAAATATTAAACGTAACTTTGACTAGTCACTTGAACACGTTCAACATTGATTGGCAGCGTATCGTGGGAACTATTTACTTGCTGAAACCGAACACCAGTAATTGCATGGAAGCCAAAAGCAATAAATGACGTTATATTGGGTGGGAATCCCATCAAGTCTATAAGATTTAGTATAAATGTAATTGACCAAGGATTAAAGGTACAGAATATTATCTTTGTTTCAAGTCGTTGTCGGTATGAGACCAATGGGAATTCCATATTATCCTTGTACAATTATAAAATTATAAAATCATTCTAATTGCCAATTATTAAAAAAAAAAAGAGAGGTACATATATGAATATAGCAACATTTTCGTTGATCTGGTTGAAAATATCTTGTTGGCTCGTAAAGCTACAGTGCGCTTTTTAAGCGTAGTAATCAAATTTAACCGAAAAATCAGTTTCGTAAACTCGTAAGAAAACTTCTTTTTGTACGAAGAATTGCCCTTCCACAACATGACCGAGGAATCTAACCCAAATTCCGCAGAAATGAAACTAAGCATATCAGACGTGCATAATCTAATCCCCACATTTAACGGCGACCCAGGGGAGCTAACCAAATTTATAGTTTGCGGGAACATATTATTTTCCTCCTCGAAGTCGGATGCAGAGCAGAAGCTCTTTTTAGAAATTGTAAAAACTCGACTGTAAGGACCGGCCTTTGAGTTAGTCCAGTATAAGTCTTGCGCTAAGTGGAATGACCTAGCACAAGAATTGCAGTCTCAATTTCAAGAGAAACAATCTAGAACCTCATTCCAAAATGAAATTCGTTCTACTAAACAGAACCACAGAGAGACGGTTAAGGAGTTCGGCGAGAAGCTATGCCAGCTCCTAACATCGCTCAATTCAGCTACGTACCAAGGCTCAGAGGAGCGAAACGTACGCGAATTTTTGATTGTTGAAAATACTCGGCTAACCATCCAGGCTTTCGAAGACGGTGTGAGAAACAGTAGCTTAAGGCTGCTAGTAAGGGCTCGCGGAGAAACAGACTTAAAGACGGCAATTTCATATGCTATAGAACAGGCCTCCCGACAGGAAAGGGAAGAGCCAACTTTCTCAAACCATGCGAAGAACTTTCCTAAACTCATGCTCAATTGCCAAATATGTGACAAAGAAGGACATACAAAAGAATTTTTGTTTTAAAAACACCAACCTGCCGAATTTCGCTCCCAGGGAAGCTAAAAGAGAAGTCCAGTTCTTGACTTGTTCTTACTGCAGGAAGCCAAACCATTTGGCAAGGGATTGTCGATTGCGATTATCGCAAAACTTCCCAAGGGCCCCAACGGGTAACGGCAACTGGCCCAACCGAGGTCGAAACGTACAGTACAATTTTCCCCAATACAGCAACACACGCAATGCACCTACGAATATACCGTGGGAGTCTGAAAGGAGACAACGGCAGTTTAACTCAAACAACCCAAACGTTAACTACGTGCCGAGACAAAATCATAAACACGCGAACCCAAATACGATAAGGGAGTGGTCGCATTCAGAAAACTTGGGAGGAATAATGGAAGATTCGGGAAACGGCATTCCTCAGATGGAAGCAGTTGGCGTCCTATCTCGAGTCGCATGCATAGCCGACATCCACGAAATGTAGACCGCATGGTAGAAAATGACGTCGACCATAAACCCGTAAAATTCAGGATATCCCTAAATAACTCAAAAATTGAGCCAACTATCTGCGTCCCCTTTGAACCAAATAAAAAAAACCATTCGACATTTCTTATCGATACCGGCGCAGACGTAAGCCTAGTAAAATCATCAACGATTCCAGGCGAGTCAATACCAACATACGGAATACTTACTGGCATAATTAAATTGGAAACTTCAAGCGGAAGTTTTTTCTTTAAGCACTCCTTTCATTTGCTACTCCAGCAAACTAACCTTAAATATGACGGAATTATAGGTAATGATTTCCTGCGTAAACATAATTGTACACTAGATTACGAAAGAAACGTTTTGGAAATTAAATATCCCCGACTTTCTACAGAAGTGCAAGATACCGGGAGCCTTGAGGGAACAAAAGCTCAGTTCCAAAGCTCTAAGGAAAACTCCAAACTGCAAGAAATCGGAAACCTCAAGGGGACTGTCAGGGAAAATCTTCGGTTTTCAAATCCTCGGGCCCAAAACTGTGAACAAAATTCCAAAGCAAATTTGAAAGACACCTCTCGTCGACCACCTGATCTCCAGAGTGGCAGTACAGGTACCACACGGATGCAGAGAGAAATGAACCCTCGAAATCTTATAAATAAATCTAGTATTGGAAATACTGTCGAGATTACAGACCAAGTTGAGAAAATGAAATCGCAGAAAGTAGCCACAGGTAGAACTAATATAATCATTCTACCGGCTAGAAGTAAGAAAGTTGTTGAAATCCCCTTTAAACATAATAAGGACATAGTTGTCAAGAAAAAGGAAATAAAACCAGGTGTTTATATAGGGAATGCTCTCGCGATACCAAGAAGCAATCATGTCAAATTAGTAATGTTAAATTCTAACGAAAGCGAATTGAAATTGCAGCTGAATCAAATAAACTTGCACTGGGATGACTTCGACCAATTCGACGTTATCAGAGCCAATTCAGATAAAGATCCAGTTATGAATCGACTAAATAAATTAGAAACCCTACTAAGCTTAGATCATTGCAATTCAGAGGAAAAAGCTACAATACTAGAGATCTGCAGAGCTTATAATGATTTGTTTTATCTGGAGGGAGACAGCTTGACCAACACTGACGTGATCACGCATGGAATTGTGACACAGAGCGATAAACCACCTATCTACGTACGACCGTATAGGTTGGCGGAATCGCATCGAGAAGAAATTCATAAACAGGTCAATGAAATGCTACAAAACGATATTGTGAAGCCAAGCTCAAGTCCATGGAACTCACCTCTACCCCTCGTGCCAAAAAAAGCTGATAGCTCTGGCAACAAACGATGGAGAGTTGTGGTGGACTTTCGTAAGCTAAACGATATTAGTATTGAAGATTCATATCCATTGCCCAATATAACCGATATATTGGACCAACTGGGCAAATCCAAGTATTTCAGTACACTAGACCTTGCCAGTGGATTTCACCAAATACTCGTCGATGAGAAGGACAGGGCAAAAACGGCTTTCAGCACTCCATTTGGACATTATGAATATAATAGAATGCCATTCGGACTGAAGAACGCACCAGCCACATTCCAGCGCCTTATGAATAACGTGCTGATGGGGTTGCAGGGAATTGAGTGCTTTGTCTATGTCGACGACATAGTTATCTACGGATATGATTTACGAGATCACAACTTAAAATTGGTAAATGTCCTAGATCGCCTTAGGGAACACAGGCTTAAGCTCCAGCCAGATAAGTGCAATTTTATAAAACGAGAACTCATCTATCTCGGCCATGAAATTTCCGAAAATGGTTTTAGACCAGATCCAATGAAGATCCAGGTAGTAAAAACTTATCCCAGACCAAAAAAGGCTAAAGACGTAAAATCCTTTTTGGGTTTTGCCGGATATTACCGTCGATTTATACCAAATTTTGCAAACATTTCCAAACCCCTAACAAAACTCTTAAAGAAGAACATTATTTTCAAATGGGACTCATTTTGTGACGAAGCTTTCTGCAATCTCAAGGAAAAATTAATTAACTCTCCTGTGCTCGCGTATCCAAATTTTGATAAAGAGTTCCTAGTAATAACCGACGCTAGCGACGTAGCGATAGGGGCAGTTCTATCCCAGGGTAATATCGGTGAGGATCGACCAATATCCTTCACGAGCCGAACACTTAATCCCGCAGAAACAAGATATACCACAACTGAAAAGGAATTATTGGCAATTGTATTTGCCGTCAAACAGTTCCGGCCGTATATCTACGGGAAACATTTCACTATAGTAACCGATCCTAAGCCACTTCAATGGTTGATGAATGTGAAAGAGCCAACTTCCAGATTGGCTAGGTGGAGAATATTGCTCGAGGAATATGAGTATGAAATTCTCTATAAGCCTGGAAAATATAACGCCAATGCAGATGCTTTGAGTAGAATCACCAACCAAGAAAACAGTGGCTTGAAAACGAACGATGTAAACAACGTGGGTATAGTGACTAGGAGCCAAGTAAAACAAGCGCATGAGAAAACTAAGAATAGAACAAATAGCGCCGTTAAAGAAGGTGAACCGGATAAGCTCTCGAAACAGTGTAACCTTAACAAAACTTACAACTCAATATACATATATAGACAAAATGACGCAAGTAAAATTTTTTTTTTGTACCGCCAATAGAAACAATAGATGAAATCGAGCTCTCTAAGCATGTAAGAGACTACATAAGTCCTGGTTTGGGTGAACTTTTTTAAATCACGATTCAACTGTTACCAAATACATCGTTGCTAAAACCATATTACCCCTAAGAACAGAAAACGATAGAAAAATGTTGGTAAGCGTTATAAAAACGGTCTATGATCATTGCGTAAAACACCAGTAGAAATGCATAGGCATATCTGTACCCTCCTTCAACGAATTTACACTAAAAGAGATAGAACTAAATCTTGTGAATGTCTTTAAGGACATAAATATTGCCATAAACTTATTCGTAAATAAAAAGATACACTTAGTTGATGAGAAAGATGTCTCTAAAATTTTAAAAGAATATCACAATACTCCTCTAGGTGGACACCAGGGAGTATCCCGTACACTAAAGCGACTGAAATTAAGCTATTTTTGGCCAACAATGCTTAAGGACGTAGTCGGTTTCATCCGCAGATGTGAATCTTGTCAGAAGAACAAACTTCCACAAAAATGTTCCATTGCTATGAAAATAACAACAACTACCACCAAGCCATTCGAAAGAATAGATTTGGATATCGTTGGCCCTTTGCCTGTGGGCTATGAAGGCAACAAATACTTATTAACGTGTCAGGATGACTTAACCAAATTTTCCCAGGCCTTACCCATGGCTAATGCCGAGGCAATTACCGTTGCTAGGGCCTTAGTCGAGGGTATCGTCTGTCAACATGGCATCCCAGAGTCAATTTTAACAGACCAAGGAACAAATTTTCTAAGCAACCTGTTCAAAGAAATGTGCAAATTGTTAAAAATCAAGAAGATTAATACGACTCCATATCATCCACAAACCAATGGCGCTTCGGAACGGAGCCACCGAACGCTAGCAGAGTACCTTCGACACTACGTCAACCAGGATCCACTCACTTGGGACACCTGCATACCCTATGCTATGTTCGTGTACAACACTACACCACATAGCAGCACGAATTATAGCTCACACGAGCTTTTATATGGCTATCCGGCTAATATTCCCAACAGTTTAGAACAAAAGCCGGAAGTTTCATACAATTATGAAAATTATGTGAATGAGCTAAAATCTCGCTTGCAGCATGGCCTTCAAATTGCAAGGGAAACCTTGCATCAGAGGAAACACAGGCTAAAAAATACTACGATAGAAATACCCAAGAAAAGAACTTCAACATAGGTGACAAGGTGCTTATTAAAAACCATACTCGGAAAAATAAATTGTCCTCGCTTTGGGAGGGACCTTTCGTGGTTATGAAGGTCATATCAAAAGAAAACTCAGTAATAAAAATACGCAATAAACTCAAAACAATGCACAACAATGATCTTAAGCTCTTCATAGAATAATGCACCGAAGCAATTACCATATTAATATAAAATTTATAAGTTATGCTGTTGAACTTGGGTGATTTGTCAACTTGAACTTTCACGCGAAAACTAGGTTATGATATAATAATAAAGTTTCGATTCTCAAACATTTAACTATGAATACCTTTATCAAATTTGAGACGCAAGTAGGATATGCAACTGAATTTCCATCTGAACACGAAACCGGAGAACCTCCGATCTTATGAAATAACAAGAAAAGGGAGCCTAAGCTAAGCGCTACTACACTTTCTAATCATAGCAACTCTCAATGCTCCTCGATGAGCATCATTTGCTAAATCATCTTCAGTTAAACATCTTCCGACAAATTATTTGACCATTATACGAAGCCCTTTACTTTTCTCCAAGGGCATTTCATATTGCTTTCCACCCTCCACAATCGGGTTGTATTGACATCATTTCACCCTCGAAATCACGGATTAACATATCCTTGGCTAGTCACGTGAACAACCAATTACAGAGATAAATAATGAACTGCAGGCATAGCCCTGTCTCGAGACACGAATGGAAATTCCAACGGAAGACCTGCTCAAAATAAGACACCGGGGAATCGTCGGCACGAACTACACGCACAAGGGAGGGGGCCTCCAGTAGGCACCACTATAACATAGATAACTAATAGATTGACCCCCCCCCCCCCCCACACTACAAAACATTCAATACACACCAATGACACACACAAATTAAAAACTAATCTTTCAATAAGATCGACGAACTAATCGAAATTCCTTTCAGCCTACGGGATACCCCACATACTTCATATTAATCTTGGGCCTCATAAGCGGCATCTACGGAAGTAATATTAATATCACGACTATCAATCAAAGCCCTGGAATCTGTTTTGAAGGACTGGGTAGAGTAGAACTGTTTTCAAACGAATGGAAAGTGGCAATCTTCCACGATCTTAGAACTTTGGAGACCTCCATAAGGCATATCACGAGGTATACAGCAGAAATAAATACACTGTACGAAGCACTAAGGGGTGATATTTGATTTGGGACTATCTGCAACAGTACTGTAACTGAATTAAATCACCTACTGGCGGATATGGGACATAAGTATAGCCTATTACAGAATACTAACAGAAAAAAAGAGCTCCTTTTCATGTCATAGGAATGGTAAGTAAGGCGCTGTTCGGAACCCTCAACCAGGAAGATGCGAAGTATTATGACAGCCAAATAGAAAAAATACGTTATAACGAAAACCATTTGTTATCCCTCATAAAAAAACAAACGATTATAGTAGAAACAACCGCGAACGTCTTTAACAAGTCTCAAAAAGCAATTAATAATCAAATGATGGCACTAAATGCCAAGATCCTTAAAATCAAAGATATTGTTAACAATGCTGTTAATGCCAGTCACAATCAACGAGCAATTTTTGAAATGGAATCACTCACTTCCTTAACTATTCTGGTCACGATGCGTTACCAAAATATTCTTAACGATATCACTGACATGGTTACTGACGTTCGCCATGGCAAACCTCACCCGGCAATCATAACACCAGCGCAGCTGGAAACTATTCTAAGCACTATACGTAGAGAAATCTCAAGCGACATCAAACTTCCTACTGGTGTCAAAGACAACAACTTTTTAACACTTTACTATGTAAGCCAAATGAGTGCCTCAATCCAAAGGGAAAGGATAATTTTCGAGCTTAAAATACCATTACCCTACATAGAAAATTACCAGTTATATAAGGTGATACCCCTTCCCACAGCATTCCAGCATAAATTTGTTTTCATACAACCGACAATAAATTTCCTAATCATCGACTATAACAGGGAGCATTATTATGATCTCACTTCAGAGGAATTGGCAAGTTGCATCACCGAGAATCACGATCAGTACTTGTGCCAAATGATGCGTCCCATATTTAATATTGACCCGAAACACAGCGTGTGTGAGTTACAACTCATAAAAAGGGATAAACACTTGCCCGCGTCTTGCAACATTAGAGAATCTAACCAAGCGGCTACAACTATTAAAATAAAAGAAAATGAGGATCAAAATGACCCAACCATAGTGTTCACATGTTAGCAATTAACTTAACTAGATTTCGCATTGTTTCAGCCACCGTGCACGTTTCTCTGGAATACTTCTTCCTATTTCCATGCTCTTCCGTCAGAAATTGCATACAATAGATTCCAATAGTTATATAAATTTACACACATTTAAAAATATTAAAAACAAAAAAAAAACAAAATTTTTTTTGAAAAATTCTTCTAAATAGGTACGTAGTGGGTAATTAATTACGTTTAATGGAACTAAATAAAATTATAGAAATAATAAAAATATATATTTTTTTTTAACGAAAAATAAATAAAACAAAGATAATTATTTCATTTACTATTATTATATATATATCACATAATTATTCTAATTAGATATAAAAATCTTTTCAATAAGATATGTAGATAAGAATAATGTATGAATCATGCTAATTCTGGATAAAAATTAAATATATATGTAGACAATGGTTAAATATGTATCAGAAATTAAGCATTCCTAAAAATAAAAAAAAAATAAAAAAAAACAAGGAATTTCTTAAATAATTTTACAAGAACAGATAACAGATTCGCTTCAAATTCTCGTCTTCCACCAACTTCACAAACACCTGTTTTGCATCGCCCGTGTGAATGTGTACAAGAGCCAATACACCTTCGTACGAGGGATGTGGTCAGGGTCCTTAAGGGGATCAACGTCTCCAAAGCCGCAGGTCCTGATGGTTTTTCGCCCCTGTTAATTAAAAGCTGCGCCTCATCCTTGGCTAAACCTCTGCGCAAACTCTTCTACTTGTCTTATTCGACAGGAAAATTTCCAACTGCTTGGAAGCTAGCTCACGTTCAGCCTATTCCTAAGAAAGGAGAGGGTAGCGATCCCTCAAATTATCGACCAATTGCCATCACTTCGATTCTTTCAAAGGTTTTTGAATCTATCATTAACTCAAAATTAATGAAGTATCTAGAAACTAATCATCTCATCAACGATCGCCAATATGGCTTCCGAGCTGGACGCTCATCTGGAGACTTGCTGACCTTTCTTACGGAACGTTGGAATCGTAGTCTTCACAATTTTGGTGAGTCTAAAATCGTTGCCCTAGATATTTCAAAAGCCTTTGATAGAGTCTGGCATCCAGCCCTTTTAGCCAAACTCAAAGCACTTGGTCTCTCCCCTCCTCTTGTATTATGGATTGAAAGTTTCCTATCTAGTCGCGAAATACGTGTTGTATTAGATGGCGTTACGTCTGAACCGCATCCCATAAATGCCGGTGTACCTCAAGGCTCTGTTATCTCTCCAACTCTCTTTTTAATTTTCATTAATGATCTGCTTTCCCTTACTTTCAATCCCATCCATAGTTTCGCAGATGACAGTACTCTTGATTTCGCTTACTCCTTTGACACTCTTGCAGAATCCAGGGGGAATGCTGCATGTGTTAAACGAGATTGCATGACTAGATCATTGAATAACGATCTTGCCAATATCCTCGCTTGGGGCAAAGCGAATCGCGTCGAATTCAATGCATCAAAGTCCCAAAGCTGTCTTATCTCATTAAAACAAGATCATAACTTAACCACACCCGTTTCTTTTGATGGAGCATTCATTTCTGATTCACCGTCACTAAGCATTCTTGGCATTAATATTTCCAGTAAGTTAAACTGGACAGATCACATCTTCTCTGTTGCCAAAGAAGCATCGAAATGTCTTGGATTTCTGAAAAGGTGTAAGAAATATTTCAGCCCGTCAAATCTAGCGCTCCTCTACAAGTCCTACATTAGACCTAGAATGGAATACAACTCCCACATATGGGCCGGGGCTGGTCGCACAGCCTTAGCTTCATTGGATATTGTCCAAAAGAGAGCCTTCAAGCTCATTGGCGATTTGGCAATAACTTGTCATATCGACTCACTCGAGCACCGCCGCAATGTTGGATGCCTTTCGCTCCTTTATCGCTATATGCATGGTCAATGTTCTGATGAAATATCTAGTCTAATCCCTTGTAGAATGATTCCTGCACGCAATACTCGCGCTGCAAACCGCGCACATCCTTTAACCCTTCAAATTACTTTCGGCCGTACAGTAAAATTCAGAGATGCTTTTTTATCCCGAACAGTGCGAATGTGGAACAGCTTACCATCTTCTGTTTTTCCTCCGGCATACAATCTGCGGAAGTTTAAGGGCGACATACATCGGCACCTCCGCCACTTTCCTCATATCCCCTAATCCTTTCCCTATCTCCTTCCTGCCATGCTGTGCTTTGCATCATAGGGTATCCCCTGAGCTTGGCTTAATAATATATATAAAAAAAAAAAAAAAAAAAACATAATGCAATGTAATTTTTGTTTAGAATAACTAAAAAAGAGTAATAAATAGATGAATAAAAAAAAAATAACTAAGTTTGTAAGTAATCATTTATACTTACCATAAAACTTTTAAACTTTTTGTAATCCCAGAACCAACGACGACGCATTCTAAAAGAAAATTCATCACCTCTTCAAGGAATGAATTTCCCTTTTCATAGGGGGAAGGTGTTATGATTTATCTACATATCATAACCCGCGTTCAATTTTGCATTCATGCATTCCAGGTGCATACGTTTTTTACTTGCCCTATTTCAAGTGCATACACTAAAATTCGATTTCATTTCAGATTTCTTGAAATGAAATCTCTAACTTCCACTTAGGTTTGTCAGCACAAATTTTCCTTTCTTAATCATTTAAATATGCACACGCTTCATTTTTTATAAACAAAAAGTATACCTAAATTGTAACTTTGTTGCAATATATTTCCTCTTGAACACTTGCATATGCACACGCCACAAGTGGCGTATCAATAACATGCCTCGCATATCAACAGAAAAACGCACCACGTGATCGATGCGATCGTGGGAAGTTTTTGCTAACGGCGCGAGCGTAATATCCAAAGGATGAATAAAGAAATGATAGCAGGCAGTCTTGGAAAAAGTCGCGAGATTAAAACATCGAAGTTGGTTCTGGGGAGGTAAAATAAATTGAACAACCTAAATTTTTCCGAAATTAAAAGTGGTTTAATAATTGAATTTTGAGTTTTTTAATAAAAGATCCTAAGAGTTTTAATAATTGAATTTCGAGTTTTTTTATAAAAGACCCTAAGAACCAACTCCAAGACTCCGCTGTGCTCTCTTCTTCCGGCAAGCGGGAAAGCGCGGAGTACGCGCGTAACAAAGGCTAGCAGGAAAGAAATCAACAGCAGAAGCACTAGCCTATGCATTAGCGTATGCATCCGCCAGACAAGCTTCACGGAGTGCAGTACGAGTGAGAGAAATTTCAGTGGAAGAATGTACTTGCAACAGAGTGCAATCATCACAGAGCCCGCCTTCACGTGGTGTCCTTCGATGCTGGAAATGTAATATACCAGGGCACCTTCAAAGAGACTGCAGAAAACGTCGACGAGTGGAATCACCAGAAGAAGAGGGGAAAGAAGAATGCCAAAGATGTCGAGCCAGGGAACAAGCTATTCGTGGAGAGACTAGATATCAAGCAGCGACTAGTCGCATCGCCTCTCCTGTTGAGCAGTCGGAAAACTAGTAAAAACCAACTTTCTGGGGCAGAAGTTGGTTGGCGGAATTGACAGCCAAAGTTACAGAGAAATAAAAGCAGTCTTGTTATATATGGAAGTGTAGGAAAAAATGACTGTGCAGTTACTATTGATACTGGAGCTTCAAGATCAATTATTAGAGCAGATCTTGTTAAGAACAAATGGCTTCGCAACACCACCAAATATCTACTAAGAACAGCAACTGGAGCAGCAGCACGAGTATTTTGAGAAATAACTTTAGATGTTCAACTAGGCGAACTACTATTTCCTCACACTTTCCTGGTTTCAGACATAATGGATGAATGCATTCTTGGAATAGACTTCATGACTACATACAAAATAAATCTGGATGTCGGAGAGCGGATTCTCAAATATGGGAACATAGAAATTCCTATGAAACTAGGAGAAGGAGCAGATCATCCAGCGGAAGTAAGGACGATGGTCTGCGAAAATATTACTCTTTCGCCATGCTCCGAGACACTAGTATGGACAAAGCTTACTGATGATATCGGGACCTGCCGATTCTATCTGGTGGAGCCTAACGCCACAAAAGTTACATCGAGCATCATTGTTGGCAAGATTTTAGTGAAGGCAGAAGGTGCAACATTAATACCAGTCAGAGTGCTTAACACATCCGAAAATGAGGTACAACTAAAAGAAGGTGCTATAATTGGAAATTGTGAACCCGTTCACCATATCGTCAATTTGGATAATTGTAGTAATGTCAAGGAGACAAAAACTATACCAGCTACTACTCAACAGGTTCAGAAACTCCTTTCGTCCAGTGCCTTAAGTGAACAACAACACAACGATGCCAAAGAGGTGATCGATGAATTTTCGGAATTATTTGCAATAAATGATGATGACTATGGTAAAACAAATCTTGTCCAGCATCGGATCAATACAGGAGATTCCAGGCCTATTCGACAGACACCACGAAGATTGCCATTAGACAAACAACCAGAAGTAGCAGACATGATGAACTCCATGAAGAAACAAGGCATAATAGGGGAATCTAACTGCCCTTGGACATCGCCGGTTGTTCTGGTTAGGAAAAAGGATGGCAGCACCCGATTCTGTGTAGACTACCGCCAACTAAATAACGTGACGAGAAAAGATAGCTATCCATTACCAAGGATTGATGACACGTTGGATACCCTTTCCGGAGCGCAATGGTTTTCCACGCTGGATTTGAAGAGTGGTTACTGGCAAGTGGAAATACATCCCGAGGACCGAGAAAAAACTGCTATCTCAGTTGGCAGTGGCTTATGGCAATTCAAAGTAATGCCATTTGGGTTATGTAATGCTCCAGCCACATTCGAACGAGTAATGGAATGTGTTCTACGTGGCTTAACCTGGAAAACATGTCTTGTCTATTTGGATGACATAAAGTAATCGGAAGGACATTCATGGAACATAAAAACAACTTACGGGACCTACTTCAAAGACTCAAAGATGCAAAATTGAAGCTCAGTGCGAGTAAATGTGCTCTATTCAAAAATGAAGTTAAATATTTAGGGCACATAGTTTCATCACAAGGAGTGAGAACCGATACCAAGAAGATCGAAGCCGTCAAAAATTGGCCAGTTCCAAAGGACAAACATCAATTACGGAGTTTCCTTGGTTTAGCTACCTACTACAGGCGATTCGTGAAAGGTTTTGCAGATATAGCAAGAAGCCTACATCAACTTACCGAAAAGGGAAAGCCGTTCATATGGTCGGATAAATGCAACGAAAGTTTTGAAAATTTGAAGCAACAGCTCTGTGAAGCCCCAGTACTTCACTATCCAAAGCTGGGAAAAACATTTATATTAGACACGGATGCCAGCAATGAAGGTATTGGTGCAGTGCTTTCTCAGGAGGAGAATGGTCAAGAAGTTCCAGAAGCTTACTATAGCAAAGCACTTTCAAAGTCAGAGAAAAATTATTGTGCTACAAGAAAGGAGCTGCTTGCCATTGTAAGTTCAACAAAACATTTTCATAAATATCTCTACGGGCAGAAATTCATCCTTCGCAACCATGCAGCGCTTAAATGGCTTCTGCAGTTTAAGAATCCTGAGGGACAAGTGGCGAGATGGATAGAGCGACTCCAGGCTTATGATTTTGAAATACAACACCGAAGAGGTCGTATCCATGAAAATGCAAACGCCGTTTCACGACGTCCATGTAATCTTGAATGCAAATTTTGCGCCCGGATAGAAGAAAAAGAAACAACAGCAACTATACAGTTGGTAACCGTGGAACCATCTACAGGTTGGGACAACGAGGACCTGCGAACAGCACAACGAGAAGATCCGGACATTTCACCTATTCTTGCTTGGAAAGAAGACATGCAAAGACCAGACTGGAAGGATATTTCGGAACGGAGTGAGAAGCTGAAAAGTTACTGGGCTCAATGGAACTCTCTTCATGTTGAATGTGGTATATTAAAACGCAAGTGGGAAGCACCTAATGGCGAATCTTTCCGAATGCAGATAGTCGTGCCGGCATCAAACGTCAAAGACGTTCTAGAAGAAATGCACGGTGGAACCTCTGGAGGACATCTGGGAGTGAACAAAACCATTTCCAAAATACGAGAAAAGTTTTATTGGCTACATATGCGAGAAGATGTGGTGGAGTGGTGCCGCATATGCACCGTCTGTGCTGCTTGCAAAGGGCCGCAACACAGAAGCAGAGGAGAAATGCATAAGTATAATGTCGGAGCCCCCTTTGAAAGGGAAGGTATAGACATCGCTGGATCTTTTCCAGAAACGGATGGCGGTAACCATTATATATTAGTTGCCATTGACTATTTCAGTAAATGGCCTGAAGCTTATGCAATCCCTAATCAAGAGGCAACCACAGTTGCGGAACAAATAATAACGAATTGGGTCAGTAGGTTTGGTGTGCCTCACGAACTTCATTCGGTCCAAGGACGGAACTTCGAATCGCGGACTTTCCGGGAGATATGTAAAATGTTGGGAATAAGAAAAACTAGAACAACTCCTCTACACCCACAATCTGATGGCATGGTAGAGCGCTTCAACAGAACATTGATCGAGCATCTAAAGAAAGTAGTTGACTATCATCAACGCAATTGGGATCGACATATTCCTATATTCCTAATGGCTTATAGATCAGCCATTCATAGTACTACCGGACAAACCCCAGCTAAAGTCATATTCGGAAAAGAGATGCGTTTACCTAGCGACTTCAAATTCGGTACTCCCAGAGGTGAACAAAAGTTACCAGAAGACTACGTGTCGGAGCTCAAACAACAATTAGCTGATGTATACGAGGCCACGAGGACGAAATTAGCAACAAATACTGATCGGATGAAGGCCCGCTATGACTGACGTGCTAATTCCGCAGGATTTAACGAAGGTGATCTTGTTTGGCTGTACAACCCGAAACGACGTAAGGGACGTTCTCCAAAATTACAACAACACTGGGAAGGACCATATTCAGTAGTAACTAGAATTAATGACGTGGTATACAGGACTCAGCGTGGCACAAGAGGCAAGCACAAAATTGTTCATTTGGACCGCTTGTGTCAATACTACGAGCATCAAGACCGTGGACCACCTGTTGTTCGGCACGAACAAATTTAAGAAGGGGGCAGTGTTACGTGCAATAGAAAGATATCAATGGGGACATCTACTGTCAATGGAGAGTAAACGACTTCAGGTTCGGAGAATCGATTATGAAATCTACAGGAAAGTTCAGGAATAGAACAAATAGAATAGTCAAGAAGCTTTTGGAATAGAACACTCCAGAATAATCCGGAGAGTTTCTAGGGTATAAATATAACAGTTGTCATCGCCAAGAAAAGAGTCTTGTCTTAGACGTTGCAGTGTTAACAAGCGAAAGAAATAAAGAAGCGAAAGTGTGTAATTGGATTGCGATAATTGAAAGTACAGTGTTAGCGATAATTAGAGTTGAGTTGATTAATTGAGGAATTGTGAATTTTATATGATTAGAGTGAAGTAAAGAACTTATATATTAATTATTTAATATTGTGTTTTAAATATCGGACCAAAGGCCACGCTCGCAACACTATTTATAAGTATATACATATATTATAATAAAATATGTAGCATGTAATACACCATAATCCAAAATTAAAATAGAAAAAAAAACAGTAGAGAAAAGGGAAAATTCTGCCAAGGTATAGAGAATAGAATAAAAAATATATGTATATTATAACTAATTATATTAAACAAAACAAATGAACATAACAATAGTAAATAGAATTAAGTAAATATAAACACAAATAAACTAACTAATTGGTAAAACCAATAGAAATAGACTATAGTGCTATGTACGTAAATTATACCTTGAAAAAGTATAAAAAGGGGATAATTTTACAGGCATACATACATGTTGGAACATGATTAGCTTACCTTCAAAAACATTTGAAGAAAGCGAATCAGTTCTTAAAATTCCTAAAAACCCTAAAATTTAAAAAATATTAAAAATTACAAATCACATAAAATTTTCACGTAAGCTAACCATGCCTAAAACATGGTTAGCTTATCAATTCAATCAGTGAAGAAAATTGCGTCAGCAATTTTCTTCACATACCATTTTCGTTTTCAAAAAAGTTCCCATGACAAATTTTGCCTTCAGCAAAATTTGTCAGTAGAAATATTTAATTTAAAAAAAAACGAATTAAACCAAAGGCAAACCGTACCTTCAGTACGATTTGTCGTAAAAATTGCAATATGTATGTACGAACGTACATATATTGTAGTATACACATTACGTACGTATATACAAACGTACATACATAGCATGAATAATAATAATGCACAATGCTTAATGACATGATATGAGCACATCATTGTACGCACATATATTATTGTGCAAGCGCCATATCATGCTTGTAAGCAAATATATCTCTTATTGCAAAACAATACAAAACAAAACAGAAATACAATTTACTTCCGATTTATCAAAAGAAATTACAATCTTAAGAATCAGCAATTTGATACCATTTACAAGTAAGTCAAGTAGGTGACAAAAATGTGTGTCATAACAATTGATGTAAATTATTATTGTGAAAGGTCATTCAATAAGTAAGAAAGCAATGAATTTGCTTATTGGACAATTCATTTCTTGAAATTGCCATTTCTTGCTTATGGAATGATTTTCCATAAGAATCTATGTAAAACAATTATATAAAAGACGAAGAAAAGAATAAAGAACTCAGACTTGATTATTACTGCATTGAAGTATATTCATTTCTCGTAATTCGGCTTCATAGCCTACTGATCACAAAGCGGCACTCTTCAGCCTGATCAACCGACCTAAGCAGAGGCAGTAAAGCGGCATATAGCCTTGCCTTGCTTACCTTTAAAGCTTGAAGACTATAAAGCGGCAAATTAAGCCTAGTCTTGAGCTTAAAGATACAAATAAACAAAACAAAATATTACATGGCGACCGTGACATATGAGCCTACAAATACGGCCAAATACAAAAAGATTACACTGGAGGAGTATAGACAGAAGGCATCTGCGCTACAGAAGGAAATACGAGCCAACTCGCAAGCAGGTCCACAGTCAATTTCATTAAACACGTTGCAGAGCAAGCTGACGAAGAGGCCAAGAGGAGGGAAGGCAGTTAAACTAAGGCAGCAGTTAGGCGAAATTCATCGCATCATTCCTATAACAACGGACAAGAAATTGAAGAAGGAACTACTACAGAAAGCTAAACAGCTGAAGAACGAGCAAAGGAATCTCCAAAAGAAGGTTAAACAACTGCAGCAGCCCAAAGATATCCAGAGAAGAAATCTATCGAGGAGAATTTACGAAGAAAAAGCTGAAAGCAAGAAAGCAGGAGAACAACCTATAGTTCCATACAACGAATATTACAAGAAGACACTTAACCACTACAAAAGTTAGAATGGGAAAAACGCAGTCAAAACAGGCGGACAATAACGGGGAAATTGTCAACAACATCAACATAGAAGACACAGTACAGATAGAAAATAATCAAATATTAACAATACTGTTAATAATATTAATACTTAAACTAATTCAATTTCTTTACTTTCTTTACAAAGAGCATAAAAAAGGTTTAAAGAAACGATATTCGAATACTGTAGTAAAAGTTTAAAAAAAAAAAAAAAAAAAAAATTTATATTTATCGATTGTTCAAAGTACTTACGAATATGTTGTATAACTTAAGCAAATATTCAAAGAAATTATATCTTAAATAGATTTTTTTTTATAGAGGATTTGATTATAAATTATGGTATCTACTTAACATTATTTTAAAATATATCATTTAAAGTGTAGAGTAAAAATATATAAATACAAAAAAAAAAAAATTTTTTTATGAATAAATAAAGAAAATTAAAATATAAACCATGTCTTACGATAAATTTTAAATTTTGATGAAAGATTGCGAGAAATTAATCAAGAAAGTAGAAAAACTACACCAAACTTTCACTAAAAACCCCCAAAGAAAATTTTCGGCTCAAAATCTCCTAAACAAGTCTACTAGATTAAAGGAGATTCATAAGGAATTCGAATCTATAGCAAATCGATTAAAAGTACAATATTCGAGTAAAGATTTAGAGACTGCAATACAAAGATTCAATGGTATATACCTGAAAGCAAAATATTATATAAATTTGAAAATTGAGGAAAGCTACAACGAGACAAGATTAGACTACGATTCGGATTCTAGTTGTGAAACTACAGAAGACAACAATAGAATAAAAATGGCTGCATTTGACATAGTGACAGCATTAAAAATAATTCCAGAATTTGCTGGAGAATACAAGGAATTAGATAATTTCCTAACAATCATAGAATTATATGATAAAACATTAAAAGATGACTCCAAGAAAGAGTTAATAAATTTCGTTTGGAACGCAAGAATATCCCATAAGGCAAAGAATAGAATGGTCACAGCGGAAACACCAATATCAGTGAAAGAGTTGAGGACAACACTGAAAGCAAGTTTTAAATCAGGTAACACACCACAAAAAATTTATTCACAACTCGCTGAACTAAAACATAGAAATTCAGGACTCAAAGTATTCACGGACAAAGTGTTAAATCTGATAAATGACTTGAATAACCTACAAATTCAAGAAGTAGGTGAAGTTAATAGAGAAACGGTAACCAAATTAAATGATAAACTGGCACTTAATATTTTTCAAAATGGTTTAAATGAAAATCTCAAACCAACAATTTTTGCAGCGCAATGCACGAAATTCTCTGAAGCAGCTGCACTAGCTTCACAAATTGAGAAACCTCTAGAACCACAGATATATTCATATAATAAACAATTTCAAAGCAAGCAAAGATTCTTTAATAGAAATTATAGATCGTTTCCAAACAATAATAGCTATAACAATTTTACACAGGATAGATACAATCAAAGTAACAGTGGACAAACACAAAGAAAATTTTCAAATAACAGAAACTATAATACACAAAGAAATAATTCAAATTTTAACACCAGTAAAAATTTTCAAAAGCACAGTAACTATACACGCTCGAACAACAACAATATAAACCACTCACAATACAATAGGCAACGTATAGTAAATTTTATCCAAGACACAGCAAACAACAGCAGCCCAGGTACTGCATCGAAATAAAAAAACATATAAATACGCGAATTCTTCAACTAAACAATAATGTAACAAACTTTGTAACATTAAAAGACAAATTGTCTGGTAAAAACATTAATTTTCTAATTTATACAGGTGCAGACATATCTATCTGCAAATTAAATAATTTAAATGATTATTATTTAGATGAAGATGAAACGTGCAAAATTACGGGCATAACAAACATTGAAACATTATCCTTTGGAACAACAGTCATGAAACTAATGTATGAAAACTTTAATCTAAGTCACAAATTTCATATGGTAGACAATAACTTACCATTATTGACTCATGGTATAATTGGCAGAGATTTTTTAATGAAATACTTATGCAAAATTGATTATGAGACATTTACACTCGCCATACATACGCAGAATGAAGAAATAGTGATACCGATAAGAAACAATTTTAACAGCTTTATCACTATTCCTCCAAGATGCGAAGTAATAAAGGCAGTACGTCTGAACATCAAGGAAGACAGTGTAATTTATAACCAAGAAATTTGCAAAGGAGTATTCATTGCCAATACAATAGTCCCAGCTCAAGGCATCGCCCATATAAAGATCTTAAATACGACAGATTTGAAAGTTAATTTAGAAAATTTCACGCCTGAAATTCAATCATTAAAACACTATTATGTATTAAATCCGCTTAATACAACATTCAAAGATTCTAGCAACAGATTTGCAAAATTAAAAAACGAATTAAAAATAGAAGGTCTAGATACAGAAGCTAAAAATTCAATACTACACTTGTGTGAAGAATACCAAGGTATATTTCATTTGCCTAATGAAAAATTAACAGCAAATAACTTTTACAAACAAGATATAGCTTGCATTGAAAATAGTCCGGTTTATTTCAAAAATTACCGTTTACCGCATTCACAGTTACAAGAAATAAATGATCAAGTTCAAGATATGCTTAAGGATAATATAATAGAAAAGTCAACTAGCCCATATAATTCACCTTTATTGATAGTACCAAAAAAAAGTACGGATGATACCAAAAAATGGAGACTTGTAGTCGATTTTAGACAGCTCAACAAAAAAATTGTTGATGATAAATTCCCATTAACTAGACTTGAAGATGTCTTAGACCACCTAGGTCGAGCGAAATATTTCTCAACTCTAGACATGACAAGTTCATTTCACCAAATTGAAATCAATCCAAATTCAAGACATTTAACAGCGTTCTCGACAAATCGAGGACACTTTCACTTTAAACGTTTGCCATTCGGCTTGAAGATTTCAACAAACAGCTTCCAAAGAATGTTATCTATAGCACTCAGTGGTCTAGAATCTCATGCTTTTATATATGTTGATGACATTATTGTTTTTGGATGTAGTCTTCAACATCATAACAAAAATCTCGAAAAAAATTTTCAAAGACTTCAAAAATATAATCTGAAACTTAATCCCAGTAAATGCAATTTTCGAAAAAGAGAAGTAATATACCTCGGTCATCAAATAACAGAAAAAGGTATAAAAACTGATCCTAATAAGCATCACACTATTCAAAATTACCCTATTCCTAAAAATGCTGACGAAGTCAGAAGATTCATCGCATTTTGCAATTATTATAGACGTTTTATACCAAATTTCGCAAACATAGCAAAACCTCTGAATTCCCTTCTTAAAAAGAACAAACTTTTTGAGTGGTCAGAAGAATGTAACAACTCATTCGAAAATCTTAAAAACAAATTAATCAATCCACCAATTCTCAAATATCCCGATTTTGAACAACCATTCATCTTAACCACTGACGCCTCAGATCAAGCCTTAGGCGCGGTTCTTTCTCAAGGAACAATTGGTGAAGATAGACCAATTTGCTATGCGAGTCGAACTCTCAACAAACATGAAGTAAACAAGGCAATAATTGAAAAAGAACTTTTAGGAATCCACTGGGGAATAAATTATTTCAGACCATACTTATACGGTAGAAAATTTATAGTAGTAACTGATCACAGACCTTTGGTTAGCTTATTCACTCACAAAAATCCATCATCCAAATTAACCAGAATCCGACTTGATCTAATGGATTACGACTTTGACATTATATATAAACAAGGTAGAATGAATACAAATGCAGATGCTCTATCTCGAATAAAATTAAATTCAAAACTTTTAAAAGAAATGATCCCAAAAAATATAAATATAATCACGAGAGGAATGCTAAAGAAAGCAAAAGAAATTATCTCTGAAGAGAATACAGAGATATCCAATGACAGGTTTGGCCAACTTTATGCATGGGATTGTACGTCTACCTCAGATACTAGAAATGTAAAAAAGATTAAATTTCATATAAATGAAAGTAATGAAAATATGCGCTCAAACAAATTGCCAAAAATAATAATAAAAGAAGATGAAGTATCGATACAGTGCAGCGATAATCTAGGGACAAATTTAGATTTAGTCCTGGAGAAACTGTTACTCAAGATGAAGAAGAATAAAATATATGAGCTAGCAATATCTTATGAAGATAAAATATTTAAATATATAGATTCAAACAGATTCAAGAAAAAGTTCAATGAACTGCAGTATAAAAATGTTTCAAATAATATGGCAATACCACTAAGATTATTATTATATACCTCTCCAAAAAGATTAACGGATCCGAAAGAAATAAAAGAGATTATTGAACAATACCATTCCTCACCGTATGGAGGACATGCTGGAATAAAAAGATGCATTGCAAAAATAAAACAAAAATTCATTTGGAAAAATATGAGAAAAACAATAAAAGAATATGTGAAGAACTGTGAAACTTGCGCACGAAATAAAATAATAAAACATACCAAAGAACCATTTGTAATCACAAATACGCCAAACAGTAGTTTCGAGACTATTTCAATAGATACAGTAGGACCATTACGAATATCTAATGGTTACAGATACATATTAACAGTTCAGTGTGAACTCACAAAATTCGTTGAAGCGATTCCAATTGAAACAAAAGAAGCAGAAATAGTAGCACGAGCATTAGTAGAAAAATTCATACTAAAGTACGGATGCTTCAAAACGATTAAATCTGACAAAGGTACAGAATTTTGTAATGAATTATTTAAGAGTATATGCAAAATATTTAACATGAACCACATAACTTCAACACCGTATCATCATGAAACACTTGGATCTCTAGAAAGGAACCACAGAGTATTAAATGAATATCTCTTGTCTTTCACAGAGAATGATAATTGGGATATGTGGATACCATACTATATATTTTACTATAATACCACACCGCACACACATACAAACTATACACCATTTGAATTGGTCTATGGAAAAATAACAACCTTACCAGCAGAAACAATAAATAATGAACAAATGATCTATGACATAGATAATTGTGCTAATGAATTAAAACTCAGATTACAAAGAGCTCATGATAGAGCAAAAGAATCACTGAACGTATCAAAAATAAAAAGAAAGTCTCAACAGAAGAGAAATGTAGAACCCTCAAAATTCAAAGTAAATGATTATGTTTACTTAAGAAAAGGAACTAGAAAAAAATCAGAAAGTCCATACGAAAGTCCATTTAAAATAGTAGACCAAAACGGAGTAAATTCCACAATAAAAATCAGAAATAACCTTAAAGACATACACAATAATAGACTAAAATTATGTAGACATAATGTAGATGATAACTAATGTACGCAAATGTAAAATCCTAACTTAACTATATAGACATAATAGCCAATATACATAAATGTAAAATCCTAACTTAGATATAAACACTGTACATAATAGATAGCATTTAGAAGTTAGTAATACCTGTACAAAATGCATAGGATATGGTAGAATATGTAGCATAATGAAAATATGTAAATAAATAAGATAAGTAATTAGTTAGATATACAAAAAAAAAAAAAAATTCATCCTATAAGTCAAATTTTTTTTTTTTTTCATATTAGGGGTAGAGGTGTAGTATACACATTACGTACGTATATACAAACGTACATACATAGCATGAATAATAATAATGCACAATGCTTAATGACATGATATGAGCACATCATTGTACGCACATATATTATTGTGCAAGCGCCATATCATGCTTGTAAGCAAATATATCTCATATTGCAAAACAATACAAAACAAAACAGAAATACAATTTACTTCCGATTTATCAAAAGAAATTACAATCTTAAGAATCAGCAATTTGATACCATTTACAAGTAAGTCAAGTAGGTGACAAAAATGTGTGTCATAACAATTGATGTAAATTATTATTGTGAAAGGTCATTCAATAAGTAAGAAAGCAATGAATTTGCTTATTGGACAATTCATTTCTTGAAATTGCCATTTCTTGCTTATGGAATGATTTTCCATAAGAATCTATGTAAAACAATTATATAAAAGACGAAGAAAAGAATAAAGAACTCAGACTTGATTATTACTGCATTGAAGTATATTCATTTCTCGTAATTCGGCTTCATAGCCTACTGATCACAAAGCGGCACTCTTCAGCCTGATCAACCGACCTAAGCAGAGGCAGTAAAGCGGCATATAGCCTTGCCTTGCTTACCTTTAAAGCTTGAAGACTATAAAGCGGCAAATTAAGCCTAGTCTTGAGCTTAAAGATACAAATAAACAAAACAAAATATTACAATATATCACAAGAAAGCTTTCACGCTTAGAAATGCGCGCCACGAAAATACATTATATGTATACGCGCGCCGCAATTTTAATCGTCGTGACAGTGGCTGATGTTTATAAAAGCATCAAATTTCAAGCCTCCGTCCAACGAAAAATATTCTGGACTTGATTAAACAAGTCCAGAATAAATGAAAATTTTCTCAGGGTAAAAATGCAACTATGCATTTTCTACCCTGCACGAGGGCTCTTGATCGCGACGAAAGTGATCAAGAGCCGAATTGAATTAAAAATTTTATCGAGAGCGGAGTAAAAAGCAAAAAGCGGAATCGAGTTGTGATTTTTAAGTTTTATACACGGCGGTGCGGCAGTAAAAGTTAAAGAATCGAGTCGAATTTTAAAATCCTATACGCGGCGCTCTCGGTTGAGTTTGAAAAAAAAAAGAAAATAGAGGAAAAAGGAATAAAAGTTAAAATATAAGAAAAGAGTTGTGTCTAAAAAGGAATAAAAGTTAAAATCTAAGAAAAGAGTTGTGTCTAAAAAGGAATAACAGTTAAAATCTAAGGAAAGAAAGTTGTGCTTGAAAATAAATAAAGTTAAAATTAAAAAGGAAAGTTTTTTTGTGGTGTTTATAAGATAAAAGGGTGTGATTAAAGTGACCCGACATCTCGACATACAATATATATATATATAACAATTCGCGCAGCCGGTAGGATTAAAAAAAAAAATTTTGTGTTACCGTAAGTAGCCCGGTAATCCTTTTGTTGTTGTTTCTTCTACTGTTCAAGTAGTTACAATGTTTTATGTTTGATTTATTTCTTCTGTTATATATATCGGTTGCGCCAATTTTATATTTATTTTGTATGACTTATAATTTTATTTCTATTCTATTCCTCTTTACCTTTTTTGTTTGTTAACTAATTCTCTTATGTAATTTTAATACACATTTTTTTTGTTGCTTCGACCCTTCAGGTCTTTATTTACTCTTAGTTCTACTACAATTTGGTTTGTTATTTTTTTTTTTTTTTATTTAGCTATAATATAATTTTGTGTTATTTTTTTTCTATTTATTTTCATATTTATTTATATGTTGATTTATGTTTAACTAACTCCTTTTAAAGCTATTAGTTTACTGACTATTTAATAGTTGAATCTAATGCCCTTTTTATGTACCTAAGTTTAACTTACTTTTCTTTTCTGATTATCTCTACTGTTTAGTAGGTACTGTATGCTATTTTATTTTTGTATATTTTAATTTATGTAGCATTAATTCCAATAAAAAAAATTTTTTTTCTTTAGTATTACTAATCTAATTATTTTTAATTCTATATACTTCTTGTATATAGTGTACCAGGGCTACTCCCTTTGTTTCAATTTTACATTGATTTGGCGAACCATGTTGACAGTGTCCGTGTTCCATTTTTTAAGCGATTTGAACCGATTTGGTTTTAGCGAGGCTTCCAGTTCGCCTTAAACTGGGTTGGGGGGCCGGAGTTCGTTCTCCTAAAGGAATTCCCTCTGATGAAATTTCGGGGTTACCTTGTGGTCGATTTCTCTGTTTTCTCATCTTGATGACAACAGGGTGTAGATATTTTACTGCCACAACAATCATTATGGCCAGAACAAGTAGGCTCGTAAATAATATAGAGGTGGTGGACAGGATATGGGAGTTTCTGCTCGATACCTTTTCCTGGTATTTAATAATTTTGTCTCTAATTTCCTCTAGGGAATGCGTGTCCTGGTAGACTGATTTGTGAATATCGTTTCCCGTTAAAATTTCTATTGAAACTTGCGTTTGATTTTGAGATTCTGGTAAAATGTCAGCCAGACTCAAACTAAATAAGGAATGATTAAATTGTGGAAATTGTTTGGGTTGGATTGTTTTCAGCGGGCGTTTACTTGGACCTTCATATATGAGCACTATGTCACTTATTTGCACTTGACACGGTTGCGTTATCTCAAGTATCCCTTGTCCTTCCAGTTTCGAGATCACAAAGTGATCTGGACATGTGATATGTAACACCGTGAAGGTAATAAATGAAAATAGCCACGTATTTGGCTTGTTTAATTTAATCAACATGTCCTTTGGGGAGCCTGTACTCTGGTCCTGCATTTGGGCACGTCGTTTAAAGGATTATATAATAGTTTAATGGCACATTCGTTGGACGTTGCCGCTTTGATTATAGGGGTGTTCAGCCGGCCTACATACGTGTTTTCTTCCAAATTACTTGTTATTTTTTGAAAATTTTCATGTCCTCGCCTTTTAATAAGAGAAATTCCTGAGTTTTTCGCTATTGGCTATGTATGAATAACCGGGGTCTGGAATTAATGAATAATTTGCCGACTTGGGTACAGGATTGCATTGAATCTGTTGTAGCCTCATTTTTGGCAGATTAAAAATTGGGAGAGTAACTCTCACCACCAGTTTATTCTGCATAAGGAGTGACTGAGCTCCTGCTGTCTGATATAGAACAGATAGACAATTTTGGTCATTTGGCTAATTCGAGGCCGTCTTGCGGTATATCTCCAGCAGATTTTTGGGAGACATTAGTAGTGGATGAATATGATTGGTTCTACTAGCCATTATTATATCCAGGAGGGCTTGTTGTCGATATATAATATAATATATATATAATCTCTTGTCTTAGTTGCCTCCTAGTTAACTCATCGGCCACATGGTGGAGATCGTTTATCTGGTGTGCTATTTTTTGTTGTCTTTCAATTAACATAGCCAGCGGTTTTTGAATCTTTTCCAAGGTAGTTTTTACAACGCTAATTTGTTGTTTCTCTAGCTCGGATAGGGCTTGTGTATTCGATTGAAGTTCTTCTAACCTGCTGTAAATTTCTTTCTCGTTATTGCTGTCCATAGTGCCAAACAAATAGTGCATGGCACTGCCTATTCCATCAAATAGCGATCTGGCCTTGCGTTTTCCTGGTACTAGTTCCTTTATAGTTTCCGTGCGCTTTCGTACGCTGTCTATTATAGCGTGTATGTGTAGTTGCTGCACGTTACACAGGTCTTCTGGGTTTGTTATATTTATGCAGAGTTTGTGCACCAAGTGCTCTGCATATTCTGCTAGCTTTATCTGGGCATCTAATTCATCCAAATCTATCTCGGTGAGGACAGTCCAGGTGTCATGATATACCATCAGATTTCCCAGGTCCTCGAAAAGTATACCCGAGTCATTTAGCTGGGTCATTACATAAGGTTTGTCAGCTAATGTGTACTGGATGAAGAGGGAAACAATGATGAATTTTAACGCCATTTCTGTGGACAATTCAGAAGAAGAAAACAATCCTTTAAGCATATTTGTACTTGCATTGTGCCATTTTAAACTGGGCAGTGGAGTGACTCCACCGCAAATGTTTATGGGGAGGTATTGAAATGAGGTTTGATAGACACTGTTGTAGGAATTCCAAGTCAACCTGGTTCATTTTTGTTCGATATATTTTTATTCGAAATATGGTTTCCAACGGTTATTATGTACCGTTACTGTTCGCTTACCAGTTTTGATTGTGGTATTTACATCGCTTGGTATTGCGATTACCTGATAAGGTCCTACCCAGATTTGAGAAAGCTTTTGTTTTCTGCTTTCATTCTTGATGAGGACCTTGTCTCCTACATGGAAAGTTAGGGGCCGTACTATCTTATCGTAGTACCCCTTTGAGCGCTGTTTACTTGCCAATAGGTTCCTTCGTGCCGTGGCATAAGATTTTTGGTTCTTATACTTCAGTATATGATAAGAGCTCTCATGATTGTAAACTGGTTCGGGATCCCGTTTTAAATATGATGGGACATCCGCTGTGAAGCCGTATAGGCAGTCCATTGGGGTAAGTTTAGTACCCTCGTGTACACTATTGTTGTACACGAATGCAGCGGTTCGTAGGTATTGGTCCGATGTTTTGGGATTTTCATCTACGATTGTTCGCAGGTATTCTATTAGGGGTCTATGTGCATGCTCTAGTGCTCCATTAGACTGTGGGTGGTATGCTGAAGTTTGTAGTTTCTTTACCTTTAGAAGCTTACATACTCTTTTGAATAATTCACTCAGGAAATTTGTTCCCTGATCGGTGAGTATTCTTTTGGGTATGCGATAGCGCGTAACGATCTCATCAAAGAAAACCTGCGCTACTGTGACTTCTTCTGCCTTAGGTATTGCTTACCAGTCGACAAATTTTGTTAAATTATCTTGGAAGGTCAAGATATATTTGTTACCTGATGTGGTCTCTTCTAATGGACCTACAATATTGAGGTAAACTTTGTCGAACGGTTGTTCTGCGATGTCCGCGATAACCATTGGCATTTTATATTGTGGAGAAGCTTTCATCGTCTGGCACTTTGGGCATTTTTTAATGTATTTCTTGATGTCGCTAAGCATGTGTCTCCACCAATACTTGCGTCTTATACGTTTGTAAGTTTTGATGACACCTTGATGGCCACCGAATGGAGAATCGTGATAATCTTTCAAGATTGTTTGGATCTCCGTGGGGCTCGTAATAACTTCGGGTGTCTTGCCAGTACTTACTTTTTGCTCGAGCGATGGTGGTTTTAGTTTTTTCGCCTCTGTGTGTTGAATTTCGTTTTGGTCCGCTTTCGTGTGCTCTTCTGTCTCCACACTGGAGTTATTTGTTGTCTCTTGAGTCTTTTGCTTCTGCGCTCGAGTCACGACAAAGCAATGAACGGATTTCTTTTTCTGTTTATTATTTGAGGAATCGTCTACCTCCACATCTGAGTCCATCGTGTAGTGGACTAGGGTCTTTACCGTTAAGGTATTGCCTAAACTGTCTTCTTTTAATGCTTGAGGGATGCGGCTTACCGCATCTGCATTAGTGTTGTACTTCCCGGGTTTGTATTCGATGTTGTAATCGAATTCAGATAACTTGTGGTGAAATCTCACCAAACGGGAATTGGGTCTTTCACATTGAAGACACCTTTGGGAGGTTTATGGTCAGCATAGACCGTGAATTTCCGGCCTTGAAGATAGCACCTGAAATTCTTGGTAGCCCAGACAATAGCCAATAACTCCTTCTCTATAGTAGAGTAATTTCTTTCGGCTTTGTTTAATGTGCGGCTTGCATAAGCAATGGGCTGGTCCTTTCCGACTTCTCCTTGAGAAAGAACAGCTCCTAGAGCCTCGTTACTTGCGTCCGCAGTAAGATTAAAAGATTTTGTGAAATCGGGGTAAATCAAAAGTGGTGGGGAAATTAAACCATTTTTTATGCTCTGAAATGCTTCTTGGCATTTCTCTGTCCAAGTGACTTTTACATCATTTCGGAGTAAATTTGGGATTGGACGTACAATTTTGGAGAAGTCTGGAATGAATTTCCTGTAGTAATTTGCAAGTCCTAAAAATGACTGAACTTGCCTTACTGTTCTTGGAACAGGAAATGTTTGGACGCAGGCCATCTTACTTGGGTCTGGTAGGGCTCCTTCGCTAGAACATTTATGTCCTAGGTAAACAACTTCTCTTCGTAGAAACTGGCACTTCTCTGGCTGCAGTTTTAAGTTGTTCTCTCTCAACTTATTGAAGACTTTCCTCAACTTTTCGTTGTGGTCATTTAAATTTTTTCCATAGATGACGATGTCATCTAGGTAAACGAAACATTCGAGGCCTTGTAGGCCGGTTAGTACGAAATTCATTAGGCGTTGAAATGTGGCGGGGGCTCCTTTGAGCCCGAATGGCATACGCTTGAACTCTTAGTGCCCATAACTTGTGCTGAAATCAGTTTTATGTCGATCTTTTTTGTTGACAAGAACTTGATGATAGCCGTTGGCCAAATCGAGTGTGGTGAAATACCTTGCGTGACCTAGTTGGTCGAAAATATATTCGATTCGGGGTAGCGGGAATGCGTCTCGAATTTTCTATTCGTTTAACTTACGAAAGTCGGCAACGACGAGCCACCTTTTTTCACCGTCAGGTCCCGCTTTTTTGGGGACAACTAGTAGAGGTGAATTCCAAGGGCTTTTACTAGACTGGACTTTCCCGCTGTCTAGCATTTCTTTTAGCTCCTCGTTAATTACTTTCCGCTGTGTTTCAGGTAAGCGGTACATTTTTTGATTGATTGGTGCTTGATCTTGCACTAATGGAATATTATGCGTTATCGCATTTGTATAGGTGAGTTTGTCACCTTTTGAGGAAGAAGATATCGTTATACTCTTCGCAGAGTTCTGATATCGAATTTTTTTCTTCCGCGGTTAGATTAGGGTCTAGGCTGAGTTCCTGCTCTAGCCTAGGAATACGCGGGTATTGTTTTGGGTCGTCCGGAGTCTCATTATCCTGGTATAGATATCGTACATGTTGTAAAATTGCTGATTTTTCAGCTGAACCTTGGTTTGACTTACTCTTCCTTTTAAGTTTTTGACCTGTAAATAGTTGAGGCTTTTGTGATTCCTTTTGAGGCCTTATTTCGTTGTTCTTAGCATGTTGCAGGGTATTTGCTTCCTGCTTTGTTGACGGCTGAGTTTGGTACACTTGTGTGGTCTTTGCCTTAGGTTGTGTGATATACTCATGCCCGTCAATGCTATTGCTTTTTGACCATGTGGAATTTTTTGTGTTGTGTGACGGTGGAGTAATATGCACCTTTAATATAGGCTTTAGCGACTCGCTACCGTTCTTATATGGCCGTTGTTTGTTTAATAGCGATTTATGCCTCGGGATTTTGGACGGAAGAATTATATGCACCTTTTTGGCAGGCTTTAGACACTCAGTTCCGTCTCTTGGGTTGTTTGATATTGCCTCTAAATTTGGTAGTGGAATGTGTGTTCTTTTGTGGTCTTTTGTGTGCGTTAGTGGGACTATGGTGTAGTCGTTTATGGGAAATAGCTGTAACTTTAAGCTATGTATGACTACTTGATGACTGTAAGCGTTGAGAATACTAACCAGCACTAATCCTTTTCCAGATGACAGCAAACTGTTTACCAAGAAGACTCCATCGCTTATCTCTTGTGATAAACAGAGCATTTCTTCTTGAATTTGTAACGGGACTGGGGCAACAATTTGAGAGCGCGCAGGTATGCAGATTGGTTCCTTAAAGGTAACCAAATGCTGCCTGATTTCGGCGGTCTCTTGTTCGCCCAGACAGTCTTTTTTACATTCATTGAGCTCTTTTGGAGCTTGGCAGCCAGCTTTTCTCGTTTGAGAAGCCTCGAAGACACTGCAGGTGGATAGTTCAGCCTGTTTAGACTCTACCTCTTCTGCAAGTGTTCTTACTTCGACTGCTTTTTCAGAATGTAGCTTGTCCGTTTCAAACATCAATGGCAAAGCAAATTCATCGGGATTAGTCTCCGTGCGAGGAAACCTTAGTGCCTTATTAGAACCCTCAACGTTACAGTTTTTTGCTAGGAAATCATTTCCTAGAAGTCGATCATCGGAAAGGCCAGTTTTTTATATTATACTTACCTCAGCGCCTGTGTCTACTACCAGTTTAGTTTGGCCGTTCAGGTCTATGCCTAAAGAAAGTTTTACTGTAGCGACACTAGAATCGGGCTGCTGAGGAGACCCTATTTTATTAGATGGGAGTTTTATAGTCGAGCCGGGGAGTTTTGGGTCGACTGCACGTCGTTTCCCTGACTCCGGGCCTCCCATTTACGTTTTTGTTGGCAGTTATTTACTGCATGTCCAGAACGACCACAAAATTCGCACTTTTTACGCACGTTATATACTCGTGAGTTGTTGGGACATTTTGGGTCTCTTGGTCGTTGATTTGCTGGTCCACTATTGTTGTGAGGTCTCGGGAAACTATTGTTGTTTCTTCTGCAGTCACGCACGTCATAGTTATACATTTTGCAGTTCACACTGTACGGCGTATTTTCACGTTTCAGACAATCGGCGTCTGTATGGCCTCTTAAATTACAAAAACTACAATTTATTTTATTTAAATAATTATTTTTGTTTTGTACATTAAAATTTCTATTTGGAGATCCTGGTTCCTGTTTGATATTCGGCGATGGTGTGTGTGCTTTTGTGAACTGTGCCGGCGGTATGTGACTGTTTGTATTTGTAGGGTTGCTGTGGGGAACTTGAGTGAATGGCATTATGCCTGGATTAAATACGCTGTGGTTTGCTGATAAGTTAATTCCACTAAATTGTGCGTTATTGGGTATTATTGCAGTTATTGAATGGGGTAGTGTATTTTGTATCACATTTTGTTGAAACTGCCCTGAAGGTTGCAGGAATAGAGCACTTTGCTGGAGACGTTCCATGTCAAGTGCTCTTTGTACGAGGTCATCCACCGTGCCGTCTGTCATGGTCAGAAGGTATTGGCACATATATGGGTTATTTACGCCTGTTTTCAGTGCGTTTTTGGCAAAGTCCTCGAGCTGCGTTTTAACAGCTGGTGCTGCCGTTGCTCCATATTTGGACTCTGCTGCTTCATTACATAGTGCCAGCATCTGTTTCACTCGAGCCGTAAAGGCTGTGAGGTTTTCCAAAGGATACTGCCTTGTAGTGATTAATTTATTTACCTGTTCCTGGTAAGTTTCTCTAGGCAGGTACGTGCGATTTAACCGTTCTTCTACTTCTTTGAAAGTAGTTGGCATATTTGAGGCAAAGAGCTGATAAACTTCGCCTCGAAGTCTGGTGGGGAAGATTTGTAAAAATGCTGATAGTTCCTCCACCGAAATGCACTGTATTACCTGCCTGCAGCATCCTAGGAAAGTTTGGAGCTCAAGGCTCAATTTTGGATGCTGTTCTCCCGAAAATAGGGGATCGAGCTGGGCAGTTAGCTTGGCGATTTTAGCGTAATCTGCCATGTTTAAATTGGGGATTCTGATATTAAAGTTTGACACTTTGGGGGATCTAATTTCTTCTATGCTGGTTTCCAAAGAGAATCGCCCAGCCAATTCAAAAGGATTTCACTCACGGTGGAATCACTCACACTATCGTTGGCACTTTCACTTAAATCTACACTATTATTTTTATTTGTGGCTTCGAGCGAGTGCGAGAGTTCTCCAAACTCCTTCAGGCTCTCTTTGAACTTTTCAGTGCTTTCTTTAAATTTTGCGATTTGCTCAAGCCTTCGTTCCCGAGACTTGGCAATATGTTTGTCAATAGAATCGCACTGTATAACCGAAAGTTCGGAGGAGTCTCGCACTTTCCCTTCTAAATACTTTAAATATTTTTCTAGATTTAAATTGGAAGATCTTAGCCCTTTTACTGTTGAGATTGTTGGGGGTGTTTGCACTTCACCCTCTGGTGCGGATGTTGCTCCCTCGTTGCCTCCTTCGTTCCGGGACGGAGCTTCCTGTGCGTCGCCCGGTGAGGAAGATTGTTGTGGAGTTGGTTGAAATGGTACTATTTCCAGCGGCGTCTCTTGGTGGGAGCTTTCCTCGCTCATGGACCACCGTGTGTAAAATTTGCAGCTAGGGGGCTTCTGCCGTCTTAATTCCATTGGTTCAAATTGAGAGGGGGGCTTATTGCCTTCTTCGAGGTCCCTCTCAATTCAGGATCGCTGGTTTTTTCGGTTGAAGTTCTTTTGCTGCCGGGGGGCCCGTGGCCTTCTTAAATTCCCCTGGATAAAAGCTGAAAGGGGGGCGGGTTGCCTACTTCGAAGTCCCTTTCAGCTCCGGATCGCAGATTGGAGTGTATCTGATCTTCCTTCAGATTTTCGCGTTGGAATTTTCCTCTTAATGTTGACGTCTATTGCTCCTGGGCTGGGATGAAGCCCGTTATTGTCCCACGTTGGTACTTTGTGCTTTGATGAGGGGGTGGCTGCGTGTTTTTCAAATAGAGACAGTTAAAGCTGTCCGACCCCGAGCGTTGGGAGCCGACAGGATCCAGATACTCCTGAAGCCAGACTCAACTTCAGGCGGAGGGTAGGGTGTCCTGCCCAGTATTCGATCTCGTCCTAAACTCCTTTTTGATTCGTAGGATAGAGGGTTTTCGAGCGCTTATACTTCGTTTGTTTAAAGTAAGCTTCCTGTATCCTACCGGCTGCGCCAATTGTTATATATTTTTTTCTACCTTCTCTTTACTTGAATAGGTATCCGTGTTTGGTCCTTGCCACAGCTAACCACATACTCAGTAAAACACACTCTTGATCTCATTATAACATTTTATTTTCTTAAAATTTCACACTTATCTTCCTATCTCTTAGTTTCGCTCGTATTTCGTGTGTTTGATATTTTTACACTGAACTCTAGATATTCTTTAATTTTATGGTAATTACGAATTTCGTTTCTTTTCTCTTGTATTTAATTTTATTTTTCGATTTTCACTTTCGTACTATTAAACAAATTTCAACTAAAACTTTGATTAGTATTTTCCAAGACCGAGACTGCCTTTTATTAGTATTTTCCAAAACCGAGCCCAATCCGCAATCAAGTTAAAAATCAACTCGGCTCTTGATCACTTTTGTCGCGATCAAGAGCCCTCGTTCAGGGTAGAAAATGCATAGTTGCATTTTTACCCTGAGAAAATTTCCATTTATTCTGGACTTGATTAAACAAGTCCAGAATATTTTTCGTTGGACGGAGGCTTGAAATTTGATGCTTTTATAAACATCAGCCACCGTTACGACGATTGAAATTGCGGCGCGCGTATACATATAATGTATTTTCGCGTCGCGCTCTTCTTATCGCGAAAGCTCTTTTGTGATATGTATGTACGTTCGTACATACATATTGCAATTTTCACGACAAATCGTACTGAAGGTACGATTTGTCTTTTCTTTTATTTTTTAAATTAAATATTTCTACTGGCAAATTTTGCCTTCAGCAAAATTTGCCATGGGAATAATTTTGTTTTAACTTTACGGAATGTGAAGGAAATTGCTGACGCAATTTTCTTCACTGATTGAATAGATAAGCTAACCATGTTTTAGGCATGGTTAGCTTATGTGAAAATTTATAATTTGGAATATTTTAATGAATTGAATTTGAAGAAATTATTCAATTTTTAATATTTTTTAAATTTTAGGGTTTTTAGGAATTTTAAGAACTGATTCGCTTTCTTCAAATGTTTTTGAAGGTAAGCTAATTATGTTCTAACATGTTCATATGTACGTATGTAAAATTATTCCCTTTTTATACTTTTTCAGGGTATAATTTACGTACATAACAATCCTTCCCCGTGAGAAAAAGAGAATTATTCTTTGAAGAGGAATTATTCTTTGAAGAGGAATAATTCTCAGCCGGTAGGATTAAAATTAGACAATAAAATAATAAATAATAACTAAAATTAGGGTAACTAAATCTAACCTAACCAATAAAATAAAATAAAAACGACGCTAACACTAGGATAAAGAATACAATAGCTCTAAACTAGGGCAAAATTAAAAGAAATTATTTTGTAAAACCTAACCGAACCAACCGAGACCCGATCCGCCAAATTAGTACCAACCTAACCAGACCTAAAAGCAAAACAAATTCGAGAAAGAATAAAATAATAGAATTATAGTAGCACTAAGGATCTATAAGGTACAACAAAGGTAACGTAAAATACACTACATAAATTCGGAAATAATAAAATTAAAATAAAAAGTATGTAGCATTTAACAAAAAAAAAAGAATAAAATAATACAAATTAGTACAACGACAACTTCCCCTGAGAATTATTCCTCTTCAAAGAATAATTCTCTTTTACTCGGGGGGAAGCATTGTTATGTACGTAAATTATACCCTGAAAAAGTATAAAAAGGGGATAATTTTACAGGCATACATACATGTTGGAACACGATTAGCTTACCTTCAGAAACAATTGAAGAAAGCGAATCAGTTCTTAAAATTCCTAAAAACCCTAAAATTTAAAAAATATTAAAAATTACAAATCACATAAAATTTTCACGTAAGCTAACCATGCCTAAAACACGGTTAGCTTATCAATTCAATCAGTGAAGAAAATTGCGTCAGCAATTTTCTTCACATACCATTTTCGTTTTCAAAAAAGTTCCCATGACAAATTATGCCTTCAGCAAAATTTGTCAGTAGAAATAATTAATTAAAAAAAAAAAGAATTAAACCAAAGGCAAACCGTACCTTCAGCGGAGTAAAAAGCAAAAAGCGGAATCGAGTTGTGATTTTTAGTTTTATACACGGCGGTGCGGTAGTAAAAGTTCAAGAATCGAGTCGATTTTTAAAATCCTATACGCGGCGCTCTCGGTTGAGTTTGAAAAAAAGAAAATAGGGGAAAAAGGAATAAAAGTTAAAAAATAAGATAAGAGTTGTGTCTAAAAAGGAATAAAAGTTAAAATCTAAGAAAAGAGTTGTGTCTAAAAAGGAATAACAGTTAAAATCTAAGGAAAGAAAGTTGTGCTTGAAAATAAATAAAGTTAAAATTAAAAAGGAAAGTTTTTTTGTGGTGTTTATAAGATAAAAGAGCGTGATTAGAGTGACCCGACATCTCGACATACAATATATATATATATAACAATAGCAAACCAAATATGTAGTTTAAACTCGACGAATGAGTTTCACAGTTTGGTTTAAGCCCCGGTTTAAACTAAAGTTTAAACGGTGTCATCCCTTGATTTAAACTGAAGATAAAAGTATTTGAAAAGTGTGACATTTTATTTTGACAGTAGCATTGTTTGTTTGTATCAAGAAAATAATTTTATTATGGATTTAGATTTAGACATTTTAGCGACGAAGAAGGTTTTTTGAGTTAAATTTACAGCTCTGTCGACGACTGAGAGTAATTATAAATCGGCCAAATCATTTTTATGAATGAGACGACGTTGATTTTTATGCTAGGTTCCGTTTAAGTAAAGAATTCTGTCACTTTGTCCTCGAATCTATTCTTGTCCGTTTTCTTGCGCTCTATTAAATATCTTTTTTATGCACTAGGGAAGGCAATAGCTCAACTTCACTTATGCTAAAATTTGCATCCTTTTTGAATGTTGGCATATTTAAAATTGGCAATTATAACCACATGTTTTTTATTTTTTACTTTCTGATCTATTTATTTTTCCGATTGACAGATGTTGAAAGATTTATTCCTTCCTTCTTTGTTGAGTCTAATTCCTCCCAGTCTTATCGTTGTGAACGTTGAGTTGAGTGGAGTAGCTTGTAGAAGCTCAACTCCTAGTAAATATGTGGAGTACCTTGTAAAAGCTCAACTCCTAGTAAAGATGTGGAGTAGCTAGTAGAAGCTCAACTCCTGAATGAAAATAACTTACGACTGATCTCAACTGATTAGAATCGTTTACTACTCATTTCTTTTACATTTTCTTACTCTATATTTACAAATTGTTTTTATTCTATCTATTGTATATACATGGAAAATGTCATACTTCCCAGTACGAAAGATGTGCAATTTACTTCTGACTGTATTTTACTTCCGACTTAACACTTTGTGTACCTAATGTTCACCTTGTACAAAGCTTTAAGGCACACATATAACATTCTTCAATTTATTAAATCGCGGCACTCGTCGCGTTTGTATACATACAAATATTTTTCAAAAACCAGAATAACTTCCTGTTTGTTATTTATTTATGATGTAATACTCGGGTTACAGTAGGAATTTGTGGCTTACTGTATTAACCGTGAATTAACATCTTGCTAGTTGCTACCTACATACATATGTTCTACCTCCCGCGCAAGGTCGTCGTATTGCAACTTGAGGCTTCTTGCGCGCAGGGGTATTGCGACATCTTCGCTGTTTTACATGAAGAATACTTGATGTAGGTCAGTGATTGAAATTCTTCATGCAGCGAAAATGATGTAGTAGATAAGTATGTAGGCACAATGTTTTTAGTTATGCATTGCAATAAATATATTTTCTTCCTACATGATGTAGGTATGTATACGCATGTGCATTAAGTATACTTTCTTCCTACATGATGTAGGTATGTATATGCATGTGCATTAAGTATACTTTCTTCCTACATGATGTAGGTATGTATATGCATGCGTATTACATTAAATATACTTTCTTCCTACATGATGTAGGTATGTACATGGATGTATGTATGTAACAAATCTCCCTCTTTTTGAATAAAATGTGTTGTTATTGGAAGAGGAATAACGCATTAAAACATGATGTAAGCGTATGATTCTTTTGAAAGCACTAATTTAGTGATTTTGTATATATACTTAACGTCGAGCCCCGGGATTGGTATGTGGATAGTGTAGTTACTAAAAGAAGCATACTTATTTATGCGTACCTTAATTTGAGTTGGTTGACAATTGTTTTTTTTTTTTGAACATGGTTGGTATTTAATTAACTATACTAATGGTAGATTAAGATTTCATACATACATCTAAGCCTACTGTTCCAGCTTGGAAGAAAATGTCACATTTTGCCGAACCAAGAATAGAAAATTAATATTTCACCCAACTTTAACTGACTGTAATGAAAAAAAATGTACTACGCCAGTTTGGCAAGTAACTTTAAAAGTTGACGCATTTAATAAGGATTCTAAAATGGTATAACACTTGCTACAGTATTTCTTAGATTACGGAAAAAAAAATTTTCTTCAAGTAATCCAGTTTCGAAAAATTTCTTGTCACCCACTAAAAATGATTCTAGTGTACCCAAAGCTTGCCGTAAGACCGTAACTTTCAGATTTTAGTTTGAGTGAGACGGAGAGTCATTACATGAAGTGTGACAGATAGTGACGCTTTCAAATTAGAGATCCTAACTTTTTGTTGAATTTAGTACAAATTTTCCTTAAGTTTAAAATTAAACACCAATTATTTGGATGCTAAGAGTTATTATTTACAAAAGATTTTCAAGTCCTTCAACTGCAATACAAGTTCGACATCTTCTTAAAAAGGATCAAAAGGGCAAATCTTCCATTGATGACAAATTCAACTGCTTCCGTAACTCTGGAGCTCATGTTTTTGTAAAATTCGGTGAGCTATACTTTTAGGCACTCCTGTGCTTTCCTGGATTGCACGTACTAAAGTACTTGGGTCTTCTTCAACTGCTTGAAGTACTACGTCCTCTTAAGGTACGGAACTCTTTCTTCACCATGTACTTGGTTTGGAAGTCGGCCCTCCGTGGAGAGTACAAGATGCACATTTGTAAAAACTCAACGATTTGACGAGCGAGCGTCACTATCTGTCTCTTTCATACTTCATGTAATGACTCTCCGTCTCACTCAAACTAAAATCTGAAAGTTACGGTCTTACGGCAAGCTTTGGGTACACTAGAATCATTTTTAGTATGTGAAAAGAAATTTTTCGAAACTGGGTTTCTTGAAGAAAAATTTTTTTTTGCTGTTATCTAAGAAATACTGTAGCAAGTGTTATACCATTTTAGAATTCTTATTAAATGCGTCAACTTTTATAGTTACTTGCCAAACTGGCGTAGTACATTTTTCTTTCATTACAGTCAGTTAAAGTTGGGTGAAATATTAATTTTCTATTCTTGGTTCGGCAAAATGTGACATTTTCTTCCAAGCTGGAACAGTAGGCTTAGAATTTAAAACAGCTGGTTATATAAGCACTATTCGGGATTACACAAGAAAAATAAAATTGAAAAAAAGTAAAGATTTGTAGCAACAGGAGCTAAAAACCATCACAGGGTGTACATTTTCTCGAAAACAAAAGAAATGTCTATAATTTGAAAAATACATGACTTAGATTTTTTTTATATTTTTCTGGTAACTGTTATGGTTTGGTCTATCACCCGATTCCGGCTTGACGTCGACTTACGGGACACCCTGTATAAAGTTTTAACATTATAGTTTCGCAAGTAGGTCTATTTGTTGACACTGGTTTGTTTCGTATTCCTTATTTAAGTTTTATAATATGTATATTTTCCATTTGGAACTCACATCTATTTACAGTATGTATGGTGTACATTTTTTTTTTAACTTCTCTAGAAAATTTGAGCTAAATAGTTATATAGGTAGTGTAAATAGGACATCTTGTTTCTGTAAGGTTTAATTATACTGTTAATACATTTATAAATATTTATGTCTCTAGGTGTGTTCTTGATATAAAATTAGAAATTAGCCTGGTTATACACTTGAAAATATGCATTTGTGTAGGTTTATTCTTAATATAAAATTTGAGATTAGCCTGGTTATACATTTGAATATATGCATGTGTGCAGGTTTATTCAGGATCTATGTATTGTTACGCGCCACAAAGTGATACAAGCGACATCTATTGGAAATGGAGACAACTTTAGGTTAGTGACATCCTAGTAAACTGGGTTTGGAGAACGGAATATTCAGGAAGGTTCTAGGATAATTTGTTGAGTATAAATACGGCGTAATTCACATCCAGGAGGCAGTCTTATTTCAGACAGTGAAATGAACGAAGTAAACTATTGCGATAATTAGAAGTACAGTACTAGCGATAACTCTAAAGAGTTCATTTCATAATTGTTTGTATATGTTATAAAAGTAAATAATGAAGTTAAATAAAAGAAAGGACTTGTTAATGATATCCGAAATATTGTGTTTTAAATAACGAACTAAGGCCACGCTCGTAACAACTGGTGTCAGAATTGGGATAAAATCGCGAAATAAAGTGGTGGCATTTGACTTTGAAATTCAAAGTGATTATTTTTTTGAAATCACGCAAGAATGGGACGCAAACTAGAGGAGCTTCGCATACAGGAATTGAAAGTGGAGTTGGGGAAGCGGTCATTGCAAACGACAGGTCTAAAGAATGTTCCAGTCGAGCGACTTAGACAAGCTTTGATAGAGGAAGAGAAGAATCCTGAGACATACGTTTTCGAGGAAGAACCAGAAACTGAAGAAGAGCCTGCGAGGAACATAGAACAGCTTTAGGGTACATTAATGACCAAAATGGAGCTTTCAACCCTGCACGTAAAGAATGCTCTTGAGGAGCAAAAGAATTCTCTGGAATCCCGTTTAGATGAGCAGAAGAAATCTCTGGAGGAACAAAAGAATGCTTCTGAAGAACAAAAGAATTCTCTCGAATCCCGTTTAGATGAGCAGAAGAAATCTCTGGAGGAACAAAAGAATTCTCTGGAATCCCGTTTAGATGAGCAGAAGAATTCTCTGGAATCCCGTTGGGATGAACAAAAGATTTCTTTACAGAATTGTCTAGAAACTTGTTTAGAGGAACAGAAGAATTTTCTGAAAAACTCACTAGACACACAAAATGTGAAAATTGAAGAAATCCAGCAGGAAGTATTGGAAGTCCAGCAACAAGTGTCGGAAGTTAAACAAGAAGTGTCGGAAGTACAACAAAATGTCACGGAGTAGCTTGATAACTTTAAAGCAGATTTGGAGAGGATAAAGCATCGACAACCTCGACGCGAAGGAATTGAAATATCCGGTACATGCAGAATGAAACCTCCAATATTTGATGGACAAAGTTCGTGGAATATTTTCAAGAGACAATTCGAGGCAGCTTCCGAAGTAAATGGATGGAGCGATGCAGACAAAGCTACAGCTCTGGTATTAGCACTTCGCGGTCCTGCGTCATAGTTATTACAAACTAAACAGATTGAAAAGCAACGTGATTACATTTCACTAGAACAGGCGATAGAATTCTGTTATGGAGATGAGCACATGCAGCAAGTATATCGCCTGCAGTTACGCAATAGGACTCAAAAGCATGGAGAGTCACTACAACAACTGCAGCTGATGTGGAAAGATTAGCTTATCTTTCATACTCTAACGTAAATGCGGATTTCCTTAATGATTTGTGAACGCTATTGCAGATCAAAATTTACAACAAGCGTTAAGGCTAGCAGGAAAGAAATCAACAGCAGAAGCACTAGCCTATGCCAGGCAAGCTTCTCGAAGTGCAGTACGAGTGAGAGAAATTTCGGTGGAGGAATGTACTTGTAATAGAATGCCGCCATCACAGAGCAATTCTTCACGCGGTATTCTGCGATGCTGGAATTGTAATAGACTAATACACCTTCAAAGAGACTGCAAAAAACGGCGCCGAATGGAATCGCCAGAAGCGGAGGACAGAACAGAATGCCAAAGATGTCGATCCAGGGAGGAAACTATTCGGGGAGAGACTAGAAATCAAACAGCTACTAGTCGCATCAGCTCCCCTGTTCAGCAGTCGGAAAACATGTAAAAACCAACTTCGGGGGGCAGAAGTTGGTTGGTAGGGTCGACAGCGCCGAAGTCATCATTCAGATAGCCCAGTTGCAGAGAAACAATAGCAGTCTTGTTATATATGGAAGTGTAGGAAAAAATAACTGCGCTGTCACTATCGACACTGGAGCTTCAAGATCAATTATTAGAGCGGATCTTGTCAAGAGAAAATGGCTTCACAATACCACCAAATATTTACTAAGAACAGCAACCTCACAGTTTCCTAGTTTCAGACATAACGGATGAATGCATTCTTGGAGTAGACTTTATGACCACATATAAAATAAATTTAGATGTCGGAGAACGGATAATCAAATATGGCAACATAGAAATTCCTATGAGGAGGAACAGATTATCCTGCAAAAATAAGGACGATGGTCTGTGAGAATATTACTCTCTCTGCATTCTCGGAGACGCTAGTATGGACAGAGCTTACTGATGACATCAGGACCTGCCGATTCTATTTGGTGGAACCTAACCCTACAAAATTTACATCGAACATCATTGTAGGTAAGACTTTAGTTAAAGCAGGAGGTGCAACATTAATTCCAGTAAGAGTGCTCAACAGGTCCGAAAATGAGGTACAACTTAAAGAAGGTGATATAATTGGAAATTGTGAACCCGTTTATCGGATTGTTAATTGGAATAATGGAGTAATATTAAGGAAGCAATACCTATACCAACTACTACTCAACAGGTTCAGAAACTTCTTTCATCTAGTACCTTAAGTGAACAGCAATACAATGACGCCAAAGAGGTGGTCGATGAATTTTCGGAATTATTTGCATTGAATGATGAAGATTTCGGTAAAACAAATCTTGTCCAGCATCGGATCAATACAGGAGATTCTAAGCCCATTCGGCAGATACCGCGAAGACTACCATTAACGAAACAATCAGAAGTAGCAGATATGATATACTCCATGAAGGAACAAGGCATAATAGAAGAATCTAACAGGCCTTGGACATCGCCAGTTGTTCTGGCCAGGAAAAAGGATGGCAGCACCCGATTCTGTGTAGACTACCGGCAGCTAAATAACGTAACGAAAAAGGATAGCTATCCGTTACCAAGGATTGATGACACACTAGACACCCTTTCCAGAGCAAAATGGTTTTCCACCCTGGACTTGAAGAGTGGTTACTGGCAAGTGGAAATACATCCCGAGGACCAAGAGAAAACTGCTTTCTCAGTTGGGAGTGGCTTATGGCAATTCAAAGTTATGCCATTTGGATTATGTAATGCTCCAGCCACATTCGAACGACTCATGGAATGTGTATTACGAGGATTAACCTGAAAAACATGTCTGGTCTACTTAGATGACATAATAGAAATCGGAAGGACATTCCAGGAACATAAAAACAACTTACGGGACGTACTTCAAAGACTCAAAGATGCAAAATTGAAGCTCAGTGCGAGTAAATGTGCTCTATTCAAAAATGAAGTTAAATATTTAGGGCACATAGTTTCATCACAAGGAGTGAGAACTGATCCAGAAAAGATAACAGCTGTCAAAAATTGGCCAATTCCAAAGGACAAACATCAAATAAGGAGTTTTCTTGGTCAAGCTACCTACTACAGGCGATTCGTAAAACGTTTTGCAGATATAGCAAGGTGCCTACATCAACTTACAGAAAAAGGAAAGCCGTTCATATGGTCAGATAAATGTAACTGTGGTTTTGAGAATTTGAAGCAGCATCTCTGTGAAAGTCCAGTACTTCACTATCCAATGTTGGGAAAAACTTTTATATTGGACACGGATGCCAGCAATGTAGGTATCGGGGCAGTGTTTTCAAAGGAGAAGGATGGTCAAGAGGTGCCAGTAGTGTATTATAGCAAAGCACTTTCAAAATCAGAGAAACATTATTGTGCTACAAGAAAAGAGATTTTTTTTTTATTTGAAGACAGGGGGAACAGGAGATACCCATCCCAAGCACGGAGGCCATAGCGGCCCATTGTACTATCCTGAATCCTATTCACCAAAACCTTCCTATCCTCTTAATGAAGCGCATCAGGTCTAGGTGAGAAAGGTTTTTCAGCTCATCCGCAGATAGAATGGGAGACCTTAGAGTATCCAGTCTGCTCCGGGCGAAGTCTGGACACTCACACAAAAAGTGTTCGGTTGTCTCAGGCTCTCTCTCCATGCAGGATAGACACTCAGGGCTGTCAACAACTCCCATCCTTGTTAGATGAGCGTGAAGTGAGCTGTGGCCGGTGATGATGCCAACCACGGTTCTACATTGTTTCCTTCCGAGCTCCGTGAGAAAATCGGAGATATTCCCATTGGGCCAATCAATAAACAGTTTTGTACACCTACAAGCACTCAGGTTCTCCCATCTCTGCTGATGTTTTCTATAAACATCCGCTTTGATGATAGACCCGATACTCGAGGTGGCAACGCCTACGGCGGGCTCCGAACCGAGGAACGGAGAATCGGAGCAAGCCCTAGCTGGCCATGATCCGCATGTGACCAGAAACCCACAGGACACTTTGTTGTGAAAACACAACATATCCACTGACGACCTGCAATCCCCCAGTAACTTAGACGTTATCCGAGGGCCATTCAGAACCATCAAGGCTGCCTGACTATCCGAAAGCGTAGCGATATCTTTCCCCTTGATTTGCATATCAATGGCGAAGACTTCAGCCTGGAAGACAGTGGTGTGCTTTCCAAGTGAGTACTCCATTCCAAAATCAAGCTCAGGAATGTAGACACCTGCCCCAGCTCCCTCATTAGTGAGAGAGCCGTCGATGAAGATTTTTAGCGCAGACCGGGGAAGGCACGATAAGGCACCTCCCTCAGTCCACGATTCCCTTGCAGGAAAGCTTACAGAGAAGCGACGCCCGAAACGAAGCACAGGTACCATCGCATCCCGTGGCATACCGGCCAGAGGGTTTTCCAAATCCAGCGGATACGCCATAAAGCAATGAGAAGAGCCAGTCCAGCCGTCCTCCCAACATCCCCATAAGCGCAATCTGCACACCGCCCTTTTGGCTTCTGCCTGAATGACAAGATCCAGGGTGGCAGATTGAGTAAGACCTCAAGGGCAGCAGTAGCCGTAGATCGCATGGAGCCCGTAATTCCCAAGCAGGCAAGCCTTTGCAGGCCCGGATCGCAGTCCTCACAAGCGTCCTCGGCCACCATACACAGGGGGCATATGTGAGCATGGGTCTGACGATCGAGGTGTACATCCAATGCACAACCCTCGGTCTCATGCCCCATGTGCAGCCAAAGGTTCTCCTGCATTGAGCGAAGACCCTCATAGCCGCATTAACTTTTTCCTCTACGTGCAATCCGCATGTCAGCTTCGAGTCAAGGAAGACTCCAAGGTGCTTGACATGAGGAGAGTTGCAGAGTGTGCCCAAAAAGCTTTGGAAGAACAAAATACTCCAGCTTACGTCTTCTGAAGAAGAGCACCAAGCTGCACTTTGTTGGGTTCACTGTCATGTCATGACGGGTGCACCAGTCCTCAACAATATTGAGGCCTCGTTGCATGAAGGCACAGGCAGCAGCCATGCTATGCCTGGAAATGAGCAGAGGGATGTCATCTGCATACGCTTCACATGAGAATCCCACGTTTTTCAGTACCGTGATGAGTGAGTCAACCAACATACACCAGAGTACTGGGGATAGCACGCCACCTTGCGTGCAGCCTCCCTCCACCAGCACACTGAGAGAGGTTCGGCCGCCTACATCCACAGTTAAGTATCGTCGTCTTAACTTTTGGTCGATCCATCGCACAACAGTGCGGTCAACACCATGTCGACGAGCTGCCTCACATAGCGACTCGGGGTGGCCTTGCCAAAAGCCCCCTCGATGTCCAGAAAGGTTCCCAAGGTAAACAGTCCACGATCCAGTCCCCGCTCAACGACAGTAACCATTGAGTGGAGAGCCGTCTCCGTAGATCTGCCCCTCCGGTAAGTGTACTGTGAGGTGTTTAAGGCAGAAGCCTTTAAGGGTACTCATTAATATATTCATCTACCGGCCTCTCCAGGCATTTCAAAAGAAATGAGGAGAGGTTTATGGTTCGAAAACTCTTCGGGTCCATGTAGGAAGCCTTACCAGGCTTTGGAATGAAGACAACCCTCACCGTGCTCATGCCCTGAAAATGGAGTCGATGTATGGGGCCAGCACCACGCTCTCAGCCTTAAAAGAAAAGAGCTACTTGCTATTGTAAATTCAACAAAACATTTCCATAAATATCACTACGGGCAGAAATTTATCCTCCGTACAGACCATGCAGAGCTTAAATGGCTTTTGCAGTTTAAGAACCCTGAAGGGCAAGAGGCGAGATGGATAGAGCGACTCCAAGCTTATGACTTTGAAATCCAAAACCGAAGAGGACGTATCCATGGAAATGCAGACGCCCTTTCACGACGTCCATACAAAATTGAATGCAAACATTGCGTTCGGGTGGAAGAAAAAGAAACAAAGGCAACTATACAGCTGATAACGGTGGAACCATCCACGGGTTGGGACAACGAGAGTTTGCGAACAGCACAACGGGAAGACCCAGACATATCACCAATTTTTGCCTGGAAAGAAGACATGGAAAGACCACAATGGAAAGATATCTCGGAGAGGAGTGAGAAACTGAAGAGCTATTGGGCTCAATGGAATTCTCTTCACGTTGAGTGTGGTATATTAAAACGCAAGTGGGAAGCAACTAACGGCGAGTCATTCTGAATGCAGACAGTCGTGCCAGCATCCAAGGTCAAAGATGTTTTAGAAGAAATGCACAGTGGATCATCTAGAGGACATTTGGGGGTGAATAAAACAATTTCCAAAATACGAGAACGGTTGTTATGGTTACATATACGAGAGGATGTGGAGGAGTGGTGCCGCAGATGCACTATCTGTGCTTCTTGCAAAGGACCGCCACACAGAAGCAGAGGAGAAATGCATAAGTATAATGTAGGAGCTCCATTTGAAAGGATAGCCATAGACATCGATGGACCTTTTTCAGAAACAGATAACGGCAACCCTTACATATTAGTTGCTATTGACTATTTCAGTAATTTCGAAATTTGTTCGATACAAGGCACGAAAGATCTTTAATCCAACAGAAATGATATCTGCCAGCATCGTTATCGTCATCATCATCTTCATCATCATCATCCTGGTCATAGTCATCTTGTATCATTAATAGATTTACATGTCGCTCCATCCTGTGTTTCGTAAGTCTAACTGGAACTGTGGTCAAGGAACGTTCTTTCTCCAGGATGAATATGTTTATTGATAAATCGTTCTGGTCTTGAAATTGTTTAATTTGCTTAAGCGTCATGGGAAATGTTATGTCAGTTAAATTTAGAACAGTAGAATAATGTGGATATGATGAGTTCCTATCGGAGCTGGCAGTTGCAGGATATAGCGCTGATGTTACTGCCCACGCGAAGCATTATTATTCATCATTATTTTTCACATTGATCCAAGCTTTTTTAGATGCAATCTCCTGTGGTAGAGGTATATAAAACGATCCTTGAACCGGCTCAAACTTGTTGATATGCACTGCTAGATGTATTATTGAGTGCAGTGTTCAGCCACTATCCTTTTCCTGGAACTCCTCTAACTGCGTGTGTATTGGATCCAAGATATTGCCTTTATACCACTCCTCTAAATTATCATCTGCGCTGATCGGAGGAGCTCTCGCTTGAAATTATTTAATGTCCTTTATGATTTCCTTGTCTGCAGTTTGTTTTATAAATTCACCACACAACGTTGTATAGCAACTTTAATATTAAGATAACGTTTTAGAGTGTGTGCATTTGTAAACAGGAAGTCGGGTGATATCAAACTATATGATGATGACTTATTGCTTACTTTATTCAGCTGCGAGGATTTGTTTATACATGTGTGCATGACTAATTCAGTTGAAATGTGAATTTGTAAACAGGTAGTGTGGTGATATCAAATTACATCATAAACAGGGGAAGCATGCCTAACATTTAATATTTGATACCCAGAACCCCACTGCCCCAGAACCCCCATAGAAAGTGATCCAGAACTTCTGATATCTACAAATTCCTCGCTAAGAAATATTCAAGTAAGAAAATAGCAAATCCAAGGCGACATCATGCTAATATCTATAACACCCCAGGGTAAATTGAATTATTACTAATATGGATTACACCTGAAAAGGTAAGATCGCTAATTTCTCGAAAACCATAGCCCGCTGGGCATTTCTGATGAAAATTTTGTCCCCCAACAGTACCAATACCCTATCCACTGATCCACTGGCACCTTCTAGAATCTATTGGTATGAAAAAGAATAGCATAGGGTTAACTTGAATTATTACTATTAGTGATTACCATTGAAAAGGTAAGATCGTTAATATCTCAAAAACCATAGCCGGTAGAGGATTTCTGATGAAAATTTTGTTCCCCAACAGTATCAATACCCCATCCACTGGCACTTTCTAGAATCTATTGGTATGAAAAAAATAGCGTAGGGTTAACTTGAACTATTACTAATATGGATTACACCTGAAAAGGTAAGATCTCTAATATCTCGAAAATCATAGCTCGTAGAGGATTTCTGATGAAAATTTTGTCCCCCAACAGTACCAATAACCTATCCACTGGCACCTTCTAGAATCTACTGGTACAAAAAAATAGCATAGGGTTAACTTCAATTATTACTAATAGTGATTACACCCTGTAACGAAGTTACATATGCTCTAGCTAGACACCAGCGAAAACGAGTGTCTAGCAGCAATTAGGCAACAAAGTAGGACAGCCGCCGAGAGAAGAGCACACTGCTAATCAGCAGCTCAGTAGTGTCCCGTCGATCATCGAGCGTTCAAGTAAACAAAAGTCGAAATTACAGTCAAACAGAAAATCCGACCGCGAAAAACAACTCCAGAGTGAGAAGAGTTGACCAGAAGATTGGCTATAAAAGTCAGTCGGCACCGAAAGATTGGTCAGTTGCCTCGCAGCAGCTCGACCAGACACATCTCCCG